>JAGPNR010000146.1:0-28017 GCA_018466805.1 Hippocampus abdominalis
AATCGTACAGAAACATCTTGTGAGCAGACGAGTTTGTATTGTTCGATTAAGAATTGTGCCGGTTCTTATAATAAGTCAATATCATCCCACTGAAAACATTTTCGCGGGCCGGCACTTTGACATAGGTGGTCTAAACCCATAATGTGGGAATTCATCCATCCATCCATTTTCCGAACCGCTTCATCCTCACTAGGGTCGCGGGGGGTGCTGGAGTCTATCCCAGCAGTCTTCGGGCAGTAGGCGGGGGACACCCTGAATTGTTTGCCAGCCAATCGCAGGGCACACAGAGACGAACAACCATCCACGCTCACACTCATACCTAGGGACAATTTAGAGTGCCCAACGAGCCTGCCATGCATGTTTTTGGAATGTGGGAGGAAACCGGAGCACCCGGAGAAAACCCACGCAAGCCCGGGGAGAACATGCAAACTCCACACAGGGAGGCCGGAGCTGGGATCGAACCCGGTACCTCAGCACTGTGAAGCCGACGTGCTAACCACTGGGCTACCGGGTCGCCTGTGGGAATTCAAACGTTGCCAAATATGCCAAAACTGCGATTGATGCTCACCAAAATTGATGTTGACATGTTAACTTAATGCTGACATCAACCTATGAAAAAAGTGAAATGATCACCCAAGCATTGAGATTTTAAGATGTTTTCTACTTCATGGAGACACTCACAACAAAGATGATGTCACTTCACGATTCGTTTTGGAATTGTCATTGCGGTCCGGCTTTTATCGATCAGATCGAAATAAATATGTTTAAAATCAACCCCAAAATGAAAAAGAAAGACATTCTTTTTCGCTGTCATTATCGTGAGTTTGAGTTAGTTTTACACACGTTGCATGTCGCTTCATTGAGTTGGTGTTTAGGGGAAATGTTTTCGTGATTTTATTTTGCTAAACAAGAAATACGGGGCGGCGGGGTTCATCAGTTTTAGGAATGGCCATTGACCAACTCATCAGGGGAGAGCGCGAACGCAGTCCCCCACTGCCAGAAATTTTGCAGTTGAGATTTCCACATTTGGGGAATTCGCAGGGGTCAGCACAACTGCAGTGCAATGGCTGAGCCTCACCCTGAGTGATCCACGTGTGGATCAAGGGCTCTTTCGCAGGCGCCTATGAAATGTTTAATTTCAACCAAGAGGGGTAATGCACCGTTCCTGGATGTACTGCAATACCAGGTCGATGCGTGGAGTGGCAGGAGCAAGCCCCTATTCCATCTCCCGACTCCAAAAATCAATTTAATATATGGTCCCCAGATAGGGGACGTATCAGATATTAAACTGATAAGAACAGATACTACACTTGATCTTAGCCAAAAGGCCGAGAAGCGATGAGGGCAGAGCGGCACAGGGGATGACTTCATTGCTGACAGTGCGGGCTCCAGTGACGGTGACAAATGTCCAATAGCCACAGCGAAAACTTTGACATGCCGAACAACTCCACGCGTTTCTGCGATCAGGGGGGCAACGGTCTTGTGTTGCCAGCCCGCAAATGAAACAAAAGCTGAGCAATTGCTGGGTACTGTGTGTCCTTTAACCCAAGGTGGCCCAATAGGAAAGCGGCAATCATTCTTCCGAGGCACACGGCCCAACGAGTCAACTACCACTTGCAGTTTCCCAATTGGCTTTCGCCGTAGCCAACATCAACACTGGTGTAAAGGTGATCTGAGAAGTGAGGAATTGCCATTGACCAACTCATCAGGGGAGAGCGCGAACGCAGTCCCCCACTACCAGAAATTTTGCAGTCGAGATTCCCACATTTGGGGAATTCGCAGGGGTCAGCACAGCCGCAGTGCAATGGCTGAGCCTCACCCTGGGTGATCCACCTTCTTGATCATGGCATCTCCCCTGCCAGGTAAGTATGAGTTGGACCCGTCACCAGGCCAGAGTCTTTAGCACACGCACCGTCTTCGGTCACGGGCTCATCTGCTGAGACACGTGCGAGCAGTCCAGGGTTATGGTCGTTTTGGAATTGTCACTGCGGTGCGGCTTTTATCGATCAGATCGAAATAAATATGTTTAAAATCAACCCCAAAGTCTCCCGCGTTACATTCGACCGAAATGAAAAAGAAGGGCATTCCTTTTCGCTGTCATTGTCGTGAGTTTGAGTTAGTTTTATACACGTTCCATGTCGCTTCATCGAGTTGGCGTTTTGGGGAAGTGTTTTGGTGATTCTGTTTTGCTAAACAAGAAATACGGGGCGGCGGGGTTCTTCAGTTTTAGATAGTTCGAATGTCTTCGTTTCCTAAAATGACCTTGGTGAACACACACACCAACACAAACTCACTGGATGAGGCAGCTTCCGCAGCTGCCTCGCCAAGCTGATCGTCCCCGTGGAGACGGCCTCGGCGTACCAGTCTCGGGCTCGGGAAGCAAGAGCGCCCGAGCCAATTTTTCACCCAGGCGAAAGTCCAGATTACAGTCGTTTTGGGAATAGGCCTTCAACGATTTCAGACAGCCTTTGCCCTGTGACTCTCAATGGCATCAATTCGCTGGATCCGCCATCAATTTTCCAAGGCCTGCCGCCAACTGCTCGGCGCTCTTTTCCATTGTGCGGGGACTCCAAAACCCCACCGCAAAGGAACCGAAAACTTTTAGAAGAGGGATTTTTAAGTCATGTCCACACCTCCCGGTGCAGCGAGGATGCCAGGCAATTCTCTTGCCCGAGAGTTCCTGCCCCTTCGAAACACATCAAGCTTTTCAGACCGCAAGAAGGACGGGTGAACTTCCTCCAGATGTTCGCAGTGAGCGTGTGGATCAAGGGCTCTTTCGCAGGCGCCTATGAAATGTTTAACTTCAACCAAGAGGGGTAATGCACCGTTCCTGGATGTACTGCAATACCAGGTCGATGCGTGGAGTGGCAGGAGCAAGCCCCTATTCCATCTCCCGACTCCAAAAATCAATTTAATATATGGTCCCCAGATAGGGGACGTATCAGATATTAAACTGATAAGAACAGATACTACACTTGATCTTAGCCAAAAGGCCGAGAAGCGATGAGGGCAGAGCGGCACAGGGGATGACTTCATTGCTGACAGTGCGGGCTCCAGTGACGGTGACAAATGTCCAATAGCCACAGCGAAAACTTTGACATGCCGAACAACTCCACGCGTTTCTGCGATCAGGGGGGCAACGGTCTTGTGTTGCCAGCCCGCAAATGAAACAAAAGCTGAGCAATTGCTGGGTACTGTGTGTCCTTTAACCCAAGGTGGCCCAATAGGAAAGCGGCAATCATTCTTCCGAGGCACACGGCCCAACGAGTCAACTACCACTTGCAGTTTCCCAATTGGCTTTCGCCGTAGCCAACATCAACACTGGTGTAAAGGTGATCTGAGAAGTGAGGAATTGCCATTGACCAACTCATCAGGGGAGAGCGCGAACGCAGTCCCCCACTACCAGAAATTTTGCAGTCGAGATTCCCACATTTGGGGAATTCGCAGGGGTCAGCACAGCCGCAGTGCAATGGCTGAGCCTCACCCTGGGTGATCCACCTTCTTGATCATGGCATCTCCCCTGCCAGGTAAGTATGAGTTGGACCCGTCACCAGGCCAGAGTCTTTAGCACACGCACCGTCTTCGGTCACGGGCTCATCTGCTGAGACACGTGCGAGCAGTCCAGGGTTATGGTCGTTTTGGAATTGTCACTGCGGTGCGGCTTTTATCGATCAGATCGAAATAAATATGTTTAAAATCAACCCCAAAGTCTCCCGCGTTACATTCGACCGAAATGAAAAAGAAGGGCATTCCTTTTCGCTGTCATTGTCGTGAGTTTGAGTTAGTTTTATACACGTTCCATGTCGCTTCATCGAGTTGGCGTTTTGGGGAAGTGTTTTGGTGATTCTGTTTTGCTAAACAAGAAATACGGGGCGGCGGGGTTCTTCAGTTTTAGATAGTTCGAATGTCTTCGTTTCCTAAAATGACCTTGGTGAACACACACACCAACACAAACTCACTGGATGAGGCAGCTTCCGCAGCTGCCTCGCCAAGCTGATCGTCCCCGTGGAGACGGCCTCGGCGTACCAGTCTCGGGCTCGGGAAGCAAGAGCGCCCGAGCCAATTTTTCACCCAGGCGAAAGTCCAGATTACAGTCGTTTTGGGAATAGGCCTTCAACGATTTCAGACAGCCTTTGCCCTGTGACTCTCAATGGCATCAATTCGCTGGATCCGCCATCAATTTTCCAAGGCCTGCCGCCAACTGCTCGGCGCTCTTTTCCATTGTGCGGGGACTCCAAAACCCCACCGCAAAGGAACCGAAAACTTTTAGAAGAGGGATTTTTAAGTCATGTCCACACCTCCCGGTGCAGCGAGGATGCCAGGCAATTCTCTTGCCCGAGAGTTCCTGCCCCTTCGAAACACATCAAGCTTTTCAGACCGCAAGAAGGACGGGTGAACTTCCTCCAGATGTTCGCAGTGAGCGTGTGGATCAAGGGCTCTTTCGCAGGCGCCTATGAAATGTTTAACTTCAACCAAGAGGGGTAATGCACCGTTCCTGGATGTACTGCAATACCAGGTCGATGCGTGGAGTGGCAGGAGCAAGCCCCTATTCCATCTCCCGACTCCAAAAATCAATTTAATATATGGTCCCCAGATAGGGGACGTATCAGATATTAAACTGATAAGAACAGATACTACACTTGATCTTAGCCAAAAGGCCGAGAAGCGATGAGGGCAGAGCGGCACAGGGGATGACTTCATTGCTGACAGTGCGGGCTCCAGTGACGGTGACAAATGTCCAATAGCCACAGCGAAAACTTTGACATGCCGAACAACTCCACGCGTTTCTGCGATCAGGGGGGCAACGGTCTTGTGTTGCCAGCCCGCAAATGAAACAAAAGCTGAGCAATTGCTGGGTACTGTGTGTCCTTTAACCCAAGGTGGCCCAATAGGAAAGCGGCAATCATTCTTCCGAGGCACACGGCCCAACGAGTCAACTACCACTTGCAGTTTCCCAATTGGCTTTCGCCGTAGCCAACATCAACACTGGTGTAAAGGTGATCTGAGAAGTGAGGAATTGCCATTGACCAACTCATCAGGGGAGAGCGCGAACGCAGTCCCCCACTACCAGAAATTTTGCAGTCGAGATTCCCACATTTGGGGAATTCGCAGGGGTCAGCACAGCCGCAGTGCAATGGCTGAGCCTCACCCTGGGTGATCCACCTTCTTGATCATGGCATCTCCCCTGCCAGGTAAGTATGAGTTGGACCCGTCACCAGGCCAGAGTCTTTAGCACACGCACCGTCTTCGGTCACGGGCTCATCTGCTGAGACACGTGCGAGCAGTCCAGGGTTATGGTCGTTTTGGAATTGTCACTGCGGTGCGGCTTTTATCGATCAGATCGAAATAAATATGTTTAAAATCAACCCCAAAGTCTCCCGCGTTACATTCGACCGAAATGAAAAAGAAGGGCATTCCTTTTCGCTGTCATTGTCGTGAGTTTGAGTTAGTTTTATACACGTTCCATGTCGCTTCATCGAGTTGGCGTTTTGGGGAAGTGTTTTGGTGATTCTGTTTTGCTAAACAAGAAATACGGGGCGGCGGGGTTCTTCAGTTTTAGATAGTTCGAATGTCTTCGTTTCCTAAAATGACCTTGGTGAACACACACACCAACACAAACTCACTGGATGAGGCAGCTTCCGCAGCTGCCTCGCCAAGCTGATCGTCCCCGTGGAGACGGCCTCGGCGTACCAGTCTCGGGCTCGGGAAGCAAGAGCGCCCGAGCCAATTTTTCACCCAGGCGAAAGTCCAGATTACAGTCGTTTTGGGAATAGGCCTTCAACGATTTCAGACAGCCTTTGCCCTGTGACTCTCAATGGCATCAATTCGCTGGATCCGCCATCAATTTTCCAAGGCCTGCCGCCAACTGCTCGGCGCTCTTTTCCATTGTGCGGGGACTCCAAAACCCCACCGCAAAGGAACCGAAAACTTTTAGAAGAGGGATTTTTAAGTCATGTCCACACCTCCCGGTGCAGCGGGATGCCAGGCAATTCTCTTGCCCGAGAGTTCCTGCCCCTTCGAAACACATCAAGCTTTTCAGACCGCAAGAAGGACGGGTGAACTTCCTCCAGATGTTCGCAGTGAGCGTGTGGATCAAGGGCTCTTTCGCAGGCGCCTATGAAATGTTTAACTTCAACCAAGAGGGGTAATGCACCGTTCCTGGATGTACTGCAATACCAGGTCGATGCGTGGAGTGGCAGGAGCAAGCCCCTATTCCATCTCCCGACTCCAAAAATCAATTTAATATATGGTCCCCAGATAGGGGACGTATCAGATATTAAACTGATAAGAACAGATACTACACTTGATCTTAGCCAAAAGGCCGAGAAGCGATGAGGGCAGAGCGGCACAGGGGATGACTTCATTGCTGACAGTGCGGGCTCCAGTGACGGTGACAAATGTCCAATAGCCACAGCGAAAACTTTGACATGCCGAACAACTCCACGCGTTTCTGCGATCAGGGGGGCAACGGTCTTGTGTTGCCAGCCCGCAAATGAAACAAAAGCTGAGCAATTGCTGGGTACTGTGTGTCCTTTAACCCAAGGTGGCCCAATAGGAAAGCGGCAATCATTCTTCCGAGGCACACGGCCCAACGAGTCAACTACCACTTGCAGTTTCCCAATTGGCTTTCGCCGTAGCCAACATCAACACTGGTGTAAAGGTGATCTGAGAAGTGAGGAATTGCCATTGACCAACTCATCAGGGGAGAGCGCGAACGCAGTCCCCCACTACCAGAAATTTTGCAGTCGAGATTCCCACATTTGGGGAATTCGCAGGGGTCAGCACAGCCGCAGTGCAATGGCTGAGCCTCACCCTGGGTGATCCACCTTCTTGATCATGGCATCTCCCCTGCCAGGTAAGTATGAGTTGGACCCGTCACCAGGCCAGAGTCTTTAGCACACGCACCGTCTTCGGTCACGGGCTCATCTGCTGAGACACGTGCGAGCAGTCCAGGGTTATGGTCGTTTTGGAATTGTCACTGCGGTGCGGCTTTTATCGATCAGATCGAAATAAATATGTTTAAAATCAACCCCAAAGTCTCCCGCGTTACATTCGACCGAAATGAAAAAGAAGGGCATTCCTTTTCGCTGTCATTGTCGTGAGTTTGAGTTAGTTTTATACACGTTCCATGTCGCTTCATCGAGTTGGCGTTTTGGGGAAGTGTTTTGGTGATTCTGTTTTGCTAAACAAGAAATACGGGGCGGCGGGGTTCTTCAGTTTTAGATAGTTCGAATGTCTTCGTTTCCTAAAATGACCTTGGTGAACACACACACCAACACAAACTCACTGGATGAGGCAGCTTCCGCAGCTGCCTCGCCAAGCTGATCGTCCCCGTGGAGACGGCCTCGGCGTACCAGTCTCGGGCTCGGGAAGCAAGAGCGCCCGAGCCAATTTTTCACCCAGGCGAAAGTCCAGATTACAGTCGTTTTGGGAATAGGCCTTCAACGATTTCAGACAGCCTTTGCCCTGTGACTCTCAATGGCATCAATTCGCTGGATCCGCCATCAATTTTCCAAGGCCTGCCGCCAACTGCTCGGCGCTCTTTTCCATTGTGCGGGGACTCCAAAACCCCACCGCAAAGGAACCGAAAACTTTTAGAAGAGGGATTTTTAAGTCATGTCCACACCTCCCGGTGCAGCGAGGATGCCAGGCAATTCTCTTGCCCGAGAGTTCCTGCCCCTTCGAAACACATCAAGCTTTTCAGACCGCAAGAAGGACGGGTGAACTTCCTCCAGATGTTCGCAGTGAGCGTGTGGATCAAGGGCTCTTTCGCAGGCGCCTATGAAATGTTTAACTTCAACCAAGAGGGGTAATGCACCGTTCCTGGATGTACTGCAATACCAGGTCGATGCGTGGAGTGGCAGGAGCAAGCCCCTATTCCATCTCCCGACTCCAAAAATCAATTTAATATATGGTCCCCAGATAGGGGACGTATCAGATATTAAACTGATAAGAACAGATACTACACTTGATCTTAGCCAAAAGGCCGAGAAGCGATGAGGGCAGAGCGGCACAGGGGATGACTTCATTGCTGACAGTGCGGGCTCCAGTGACGGTGACAAATGTCCAATAGCCACAGCGAAAACTTTGACATGCCGAACAACTCCACGCGTTTCTGCGATCAGGGGGGCAACGGTCTTGTGTTGCCAGCCCGCAAATGAAACAAAAGCTGAGCAATTGCTGGGTACTGTGTGTCCTTTAACCCAAGGTGGCCCAATAGGAAAGCGGCAATCATTCTTCCGAGGCACACGGCCCAACGAGTCAACTACCACTTGCAGTTTCCCAATTGGCTTTCGCCGTAGCCAACATCAACACTGGTGTAAAGGTGATCTGAGAAGTGAGGAATTGCCATTGACCAACTCATCAGGGGAGAGCGCGAACGCAGTCCCCCACTACCAGAAATTTTGCAGTCGAGATTCCCACATTTGGGGAATTCGCAGGGGTCAGCACAGCCGCAGTGCAATGGCTGAGCCTCACCCTGGGTGATCCACCTTCTTGATCATGGCATCTCCCCTGCCAGGTAAGTATGAGTTGGACCCGTCACCAGGCCAGAGTCTTTAGCACACGCACCGTCTTCGGTCACGGGCTCATCTGCTGAGACACGTGCGAGCAGTCCAGGGTTATGGTCGTTTTGGAATTGTCACTGCGGTGCGGCTTTTATCGATCAGATCGAAATAAATATGTTTAAAATCAACCCCAAAGTCTCCCGCGTTACATTCGACCGAAATGAAAAAGAAGGGCATTCCTTTTCGCTGTCATTGTCGTGAGTTTGAGTTAGTTTTATACACGTTCCATGTCGCTTCATCGAGTTGGCGTTTTGGGGAAGTGTTTTGGTGATTCTGTTTTGCTAAACAAGAAATACGGGGCGGCGGGGTTCTTCAGTTTTAGATAGTTCGAATGTCTTCGTTTCCTAAAATGACCTTGGTGAACACACACACCAACACAAACTCACTGGATGAGGCAGCTTCCGCAGCTGCCTCGCCAAGCTGATCGTCCCCGTGGAGACGGCCTCGGCGTACCAGTCTCGGGCTCGGGAAGCAAGAGCGCCCGAGCCAATTTTTCACCCAGGCGAAAGTCCAGATTACAGTCGTTTTGGGAATAGGCCTTCAACGATTTCAGACAGCCTTTGCCCTGTGACTCTCAATGGCATCAATTCGCTGGATCCGCCATCAATTTTCCAAGGCCTGCCGCCAACTGCTCGGCGCTCTTTTCCATTGTGCGGGGACTCCAAAACCCCACCGCAAAGGAACCGAAAACTTTTAGAAGAGGGATTTTTAAGTCATGTCCACACCTCCCGGTGCAGCGAGGATGCCAGGCAATTCTCTTGCCCGAGAGTTCCTGCCCCTTCGAAACACATCAAGCTTTTCAGACCGCAAGAAGGACGGGTGAACTTCCTCCAGATGTTCGCAGTGAGCGTGTGGATCAAGGGCTCTTTCGCAGGCGCCTATGAAATGTTTAACTTCAACCAAGAGGGGTAATGCACCGTTCCTGGATGTACTGCAATACCAGGTCGATGCGTGGAGTGGCAGGAGCAAGCCCCTATTCCATCTCCCGACTCCAAAAATCAATTTAATATATGGTCCCCAGATAGGGGACGTATCAGATATTAAACTGATAAGAACAGATACTACACTTGATCTTAGCCAAAAGGCCGAGAAGCGATGAGGGCAGAGCGGCACAGGGGATGACTTCATTGCTGACAGTGCGGGCTCCAGTGACGGTGACAAATGTCCAATAGCCACAGCGAAAACTTTGACATGCCGAACAACTCCACGCGTTTCTGCGATCAGGGGGGCAACGGTCTTGTGTTGCCAGCCCGCAAATGAAACAAAAGCTGAGCAATTGCTGGGTACTGTGTGTCCTTTAACCCAAGGTGGCCCAATAGGAAAGCGGCAATCATTCTTCCGAGGCACACGGCCCAACGAGTCAACTACCACTTGCAGTTTCCCAATTGGCTTTCGCCGTAGCCAACATCAACACTGGTGTAAAGGTGATCTGAGAAGTGAGGAATTGCCATTGACCAACTCATCAGGGGAGAGCGCGAACGCAGTCCCCCACTACCAGAAATTTTGCAGTCGAGATTCCCACATTTGGGGAATTCGCAGGGGTCAGCACAGCCGCAGTGCAATGGCTGAGCCTCACCCTGGGTGATCCACCTTCTTGATCATGGCATCTCCCCTGCCAGGTAAGTATGAGTTGGACCCGTCACCAGGCCAGAGTCTTTAGCACACGCACCGTCTTCGGTCACGGGCTCATCTGCTGAGACACGTGCGAGCAGTCCAGGGTTATGGTCGTTTTGGAATTGTCACTGCGGTGCGGCTTTTATCGATCAGATCGAAATAAATATGTTTAAAATCAACCCCAAAGTCTCCCGCGTTACATTCGACCGAAATGAAAAAGAAGGGCATTCCTTTTCGCTGTCATTGTCGTGAGTTTGAGTTAGTTTTATACACGTTCCATGTCGCTTCATCGAGTTGGCGTTTTGGGGAAGTGTTTTGGTGATTCTGTTTTGCTAAACAAGAAATACGGGGCGGCGGGGTTCTTCAGTTTTAGATAGTTCGAATGTCTTCGTTTCCTAAAATGACCTTGGTGAACACACACACCAACACAAACTCACTGGATGAGGCAGCTTCCGCAGCTGCCTCGCCAAGCTGATCGTCCCCGTGGAGACGGCCTCGGCGTACCAGTCTCGGGCTCGGGAAGCAAGAGCGCCCGAGCCAATTTTTCACCCAGGCGAAAGTCCAGATTACAGTCGTTTTGGGAATAGGCCTTCAACGATTTCAGACAGCCTTTGCCCTGTGACTCTCAATGGCATCAATTCGCTGGATCCGCCATCAATTTTCCAAGGCCTGCCGCCAACTGCTCGGCGCTCTTTTCCATTGTGCGGGGACTCCAAAACCCCACCGCAAAGGAACCGAAAACTTTTAGAAGAGGGATTTTTAAGTCATGTCCACACCTCCCGGTGCAGCGAGGATGCCAGGCAATTCTCTTGCCCGAGAGTTCCTGCCCCTTCGAAACACATCAAGCTTTTCAGACCGCAAGAAGGACGGGTGAACTTCCTCCAGATGTTCGCAGTGAGCGTGTGGATCAAGGGCTCTTTCGCAGGCGCCTATGAAATGTTTAACTTCAACCAAGAGGGGTAATGCACCGTTCCTGGATGTACTGCAATACCAGGTCGATGCGTGGAGTGGCAGGAGCAAGCCCCTATTCCATCTCCCGACTCCAAAAATCAATTTAATATATGGTCCCCAGATAGGGGACGTATCAGATATTAAACTGATAAGAACAGATACTACACTTGATCTTAGCCAAAAGGCCGAGAAGCGATGAGGGCAGAGCGGCACAGGGGATGACTTCATTGCTGACAGTGCGGGCTCCAGTGACGGTGACAAATGTCCAATAGCCACAGCGAAAACTTTGACATGCCGAACAACTCCACGCGTTTCTGCGATCAGGGGGGCAACGGTCTTGTGTTGCCAGCCCGCAAATGAAACAAAAGCTGAGCAATTGCTGGGTACTGTGTGTCCTTTAACCCAAGGTGGCCCAATAGGAAAGCGGCAATCATTCTTCCGAGGCACACGGCCCAACGAGTCAACTACCACTTGCAGTTTCCCAATTGGCTTTCGCC
This sequence comes from Hippocampus abdominalis, assembly GCA_018466805.1. Taxonomy (NCBI): domain Eukaryota; kingdom Metazoa; phylum Chordata; class Actinopteri; order Syngnathiformes; family Syngnathidae; genus Hippocampus; species Hippocampus abdominalis. The sequence goes on from JAGPNR010000146.1 coordinate 11,630, forward strand.
GTAGCCAACATCAACACTGGTGTAAAGGTGATCTGAGAAGTGAGGAATTGCCATTGACCAACTCATCAGGGGAGAGCGCGAACGCAGTCCCCCACTACCAGAAATTTTGCAGTCGAGATTCCCACATTTGGGGAATTCGCAGGGGTCAGCACAGCCGCAGTGCAATGGCTGAGCCTCACCCTGGGTGATCCACCTTCTTGATCATGGCATCTCCCCTGCCAGGTAAGTATGAGTTGGACCCGTCACCAGGCCAGAGTCTTTAGCACACGCACCGTCTTCGGTCACGGGCTCATCTGCTGAGACACGTGCGAGCAGTCCAGGGTTATGGTCGTTTTGGAATTGTCACTGCGGTGCGGCTTTTATCGATCAGATCGAAATAAATATGTTTAAAATCAACCCCAAAGTCTCCCGCGTTACATTCGACCGAAATGAAAAAGAAGGGCATTCCTTTTCGCTGTCATTGTCGTGAGTTTGAGTTAGTTTTATACACGTTCCATGTCGCTTCATCGAGTTGGCGTTTTGGGGAAGTGTTTTGGTGATTCTGTTTTGCTAAACAAGAAATACGGGGCGGCGGGGTTCTTCAGTTTTAGATAGTTCGAATGTCTTCGTTTCCTAAAATGACCTTGGTGAACACACACACCAACACAAACTCACTGGATGAGGCAGCTTCCGCAGCTGCCTCGCCAAGCTGATCGTCCCCGTGGAGACGGCCTCGGCGTACCAGTCTCGGGCTCGGGAAGCAAGAGCGCCCGAGCCAATTTTTCACCCAGGCGAAAGTCCAGATTACAGTCGTTTTGGGAATAGGCCTTCAACGATTTCAGACAGCCTTTGCCCTGTGACTCTCAATGGCATCAATTCGCTGGATCCGCCATCAATTTTCCAAGGCCTGCCGCCAACTGCTCGGCGCTCTTTTCCATTGTGCGGGGACTCCAAAACCCCACCGCAAAGGAACCGAAAACTTTTAGAAGAGGGATTTTTAAGTCATGTCCACACCTCCCGGTGCAGCGAGGATGCCAGGCAATTCTCTTGCCCGAGAGTTCCTGCCCCTTCGAAACACATCAAGCTTTTCAGACCGCAAGAAGGACGGGTGAACTTCCTCCAGATGTTCGCAGTGAGCGTGTGGATCAAGGGCTCTTTCGCAGGCGCCTATGAAATGTTTAACTTCAACCAAGAGGGGTAATGCACCGTTCCTGGATGTACTGCAATACCAGGTCGATGCGTGGAGTGGCAGGAGCAAGCCCCTATTCCATCTCCCGACTCCAAAAATCAATTTAATATATGGTCCCCAGATAGGGGACGTATCAGATATTAAACTGATAAGAACAGATACTACACTTGATCTTAGCCAAAAGGCCGAGAAGCGATGAGGGCAGAGCGGCACAGGGGATGACTTCATTGCTGACAGTGCGGGCTCCAGTGACGGTGACAAATGTCCAATAGCCACAGCGAAAACTTTGACATGCCGAACAACTCCACGCGTTTCTGCGATCAGGGGGGCAACGGTCTTGTGTTGCCAGCCCGCAAATGAAACAAAAGCTGAGCAATTGCTGGGTACTGTGTGTCCTTTAACCCAAGGTGGCCCAATAGGAAAGCGGCAATCATTCTTCCGAGGCACACGGCCCAACGAGTCAACTACCACTTGCAGTTTCCCAATTGGCTTTCGCCGTAGCCAACATCAACACTGGTGTAAAGGTGATCTGAGAAGTGAGGAATTGCCATTGACCAACTCATCAGGGGAGAGCGCGAACGCAGTCCCCCACTACCAGAAATTTTGCAGTCGAGATTCCCACATTTGGGGAATTCGCAGGGGTCAGCACAGCCGCAGTGCAATGGCTGAGCCTCACCCTGGGTGATCCACCTTCTTGATCATGGCATCTCCCCTGCCAGGTAAGTATGAGTTGGACCCGTCACCAGGCCAGAGTCTTTAGCACACGCACCGTCTTCGGTCACGGGCTCATCTGCTGAGACACGTGCGAGCAGTCCAGGGTTATGGTCGTTTTGGAATTGTCACTGCGGTGCGGCTTTTATCGATCAGATCGAAATAAATATGTTTAAAATCAACCCCAAAGTCTCCCGCGTTACATTCGACCGAAATGAAAAAGAAGGGCATTCCTTTTCGCTGTCATTGTCGTGAGTTTGAGTTAGTTTTATACACGTTCCATGTCGCTTCATCGAGTTGGCGTTTTGGGGAAGTGTTTTGGTGATTCTGTTTTGCTAAACAAGAAATACGGGGCGGCGGGGTTCTTCAGTTTTAGATAGTTCGAATGTCTTCGTTTCCTAAAATGACCTTGGTGAACACACACACCAACACAAACTCACTGGATGAGGCAGCTTCCGCAGCTGCCTCGCCAAGCTGATCGTCCCCGTGGAGACGGCCTCGGCGTACCAGTCTCGGGCTCGGGAAGCAAGAGCGCCCGAGCCAATTTTTCACCCAGGCGAAAGTCCAGATTACAGTCGTTTTGGGAATAGGCCTTCAACGATTTCAGACAGCCTTTGCCCTGTGACTCTCAATGGCATCAATTCGCTGGATCCGCCATCAATTTTCCAAGGCCTGCCGCCAACTGCTCGGCGCTCTTTTCCATTGTGCGGGGACTCCAAAACCCCACCGCAAAGGAACCGAAAACTTTTAGAAGAGGGATTTTTAAGTCATGTCCACACCTCCCGGTGCAGCGAGGATGCCAGGCAATTCTCTTGCCCGAGAGTTCCTGCCCCTTCGAAACACATCAAGCTTTTCAGACCGCAAGAAGGACGGGTGAACTTCCTCCAGATGTTCGCAGTGAGCGTGTGGATCAAGGGCTCTTTCGCAGGCGCCTATGAAATGTTTAACTTCAACCAAGAGGGGTAATGCACCGTTCCTGGATGTACTGCAATACCAGGTCGATGCGTGGAGTGGCAGGAGCAAGCCCCTATTCCATCTCCCGACTCCAAAAATCAATTTAATATATGGTCCCCAGATAGGGGACGTATCAGATATTAAACTGATAAGAACAGATACTACACTTGATCTTAGCCAAAAGGCCGAGAAGCGATGAGGGCAGAGCGGCACAGGGGATGACTTCATTGCTGACAGTGCGGGCTCCAGTGACGGTGACAAATGTCCAATAGCCACAGCGAAAACTTTGACATGCCGAACAACTCCACGCGTTTCTGCGATCAGGGGGGCAACGGTCTTGTGTTGCCAGCCCGCAAATGAAACAAAAGCTGAGCAATTGCTGGGTACTGTGTGTCCTTTAACCCAAGGTGGCCCAATAGGAAAGCGGCAATCATTCTTCCGAGGCACACGGCCCAACGAGTCAACTACCACTTGCAGTTTCCCAATTGGCTTTCGCCGTAGCCAACATCAACACTGGTGTAAAGGTGATCTGAGAAGTGAGGAATTGCCATTGACCAACTCATCAGGGGAGAGCGCGAACGCAGTCCCCCACTACCAGAAATTTTGCAGTCGAGATTCCCACATTTGGGGAATTCGCAGGGGTCAGCACAGCCGCAGTGCAATGGCTGAGCCTCACCCTGGGTGATCCACCTTCTTGATCATGGCATCTCCCCTGCCAGGTAAGTATGAGTTGGACCCGTCACCAGGCCAGAGTCTTTAGCACACGCACCGTCTTCGGTCACGGGCTCATCTGCTGAGACACGTGCGAGCAGTCCAGGGTTATGGTCGTTTTGGAATTGTCACTGCGGTGCGGCTTTTATCGATCAGATCGAAATAAATATGTTTAAAATCAACCCCAAAGTCTCCCGCGTTACATTCGACCGAAATGAAAAAGAAGGGCATTCCTTTTCGCTGTCATTGTCGTGAGTTTGAGTTAGTTTTATACACGTTCCATGTCGCTTCATCGAGTTGGCGTTTTGGGGAAGTGTTTTGGTGATTCTGTTTTGCTAAACAAGAAATACGGGGCGGCGGGGTTCTTCAGTTTTAGATAGTTCGAATGTCTTCGTTTCCTAAAATGACCTTGGTGAACACACACACCAACACAAACTCACTGGATGAGGCAGCTTCCGCAGCTGCCTCGCCAAGCTGATCGTCCCCGTGGAGACGGCCTCGGCGTACCAGTCTCGGGCTCGGGAAGCAAGAGCGCCCGAGCCAATTTTTCACCCAGGCGAAAGTCCAGATTACAGTCGTTTTGGGAATAGGCCTTCAACGATTTCAGACAGCCTTTGCCCTGTGACTCTCAATGGCATCAATTCGCTGGATCCGCCATCAATTTTCCAAGGCCTGCCGCCAACTGCTCGGCGCTCTTTTCCATTGTGCGGGGACTCCAAAACCCCACCGCAAAGGAACCGAAAACTTTTAGAAGAGGGATTTTTAAGTCATGTCCACACCTCCCGGTGCAGCGAGGATGCCAGGCAATTCTCTTGCCCGAGAGTTCCTGCCCCTTCGAAACACATCAAGCTTTTCAGACCGCAAGAAGGACGGGTGAACTTCCTCCAGATGTTCGCAGTGAGCGTGTGGATCAAGGGCTCTTTCGCAGGCGCCTATGAAATGTTTAACTTCAACCAAGAGGGGTAATGCACCGTTCCTGGATGTACTGCAATACCAGGTCGATGCGTGGAGTGGCAGGAGCAAGCCCCTATTCCATCTCCCGACTCCAAAAATCAATTTAATATATGGTCCCCAGATAGGGGACGTATCAGATATTAAACTGATAAGAACAGATACTACACTTGATCTTAGCCAAAAGGCCGAGAAGCGATGAGGGCAGAGCGGCACAGGGGATGACTTCATTGCTGACAGTGCGGGCTCCAGTGACGGTGACAAATGTCCAATAGCCACAGCGAAAACTTTGACATGCCGAACAACTCCACGCGTTTCTGCGATCAGGGGGGCAACGGTCTTGTGTTGCCAGCCCGCAAATGAAACAAAAGCTGAGCAATTGCTGGGTACTGTGTGTCCTTTAACCCAAGGTGGCCCAATAGGAAAGCGGCAATCATTCTTCCGAGGCACACGGCCCAACGAGTCAACTACCACTTGCAGTTTCCCAATTGGCTTTCGCCGTAGCCAACATCAACACTGGTGTAAAGGTGATCTGAGAAGTGAGGAATTGCCATTGACCAACTCATCAGGGGAGAGCGCGAACGCAGTCCCCCACTACCAGAAATTTTGCAGTCGAGATTCCCACATTTGGGGAATTCGCAGGGGTCAGCACAGCCGCAGTGCAATGGCTGAGCCTCACCCTGGGTGATCCACCTTCTTGATCATGGCATCTCCCCTGCCAGGTAAGTATGAGTTGGACCCGTCACCAGGCCAGAGTCTTTAGCACACGCACCGTCTTCGGTCACGGGCTCATCTGCTGAGACACGTGCGAGCAGTCCAGGGTTATGGTCGTTTTGGAATTGTCACTGCGGTGCGGCTTTTATCGATCAGATCGAAATAAATATGTTTAAAATCAACCCCAAAGTCTCCCGCGTTACATTCGACCGAAATGAAAAAGAAGGGCATTCCTTTTCGCTGTCATTGTCGTGAGTTTGAGTTAGTTTTATACACGTTCCATGTCGCTTCATCGAGTTGGCGTTTTGGGGAAGTGTTTTGGTGATTCTGTTTTGCTAAACAAGAAATACGGGGCGGCGGGGTTCTTCAGTTTTAGATAGTTCGAATGTCTTCGTTTCCTAAAATGACCTTGGTGAACACACACACCAACACAAACTCACTGGATGAGGCAGCTTCCGCAGCTGCCTCGCCAAGCTGATCGTCCCCGTGGAGACGGCCTCGGCGTACCAGTCTCGGGCTCGGGAAGCAAGAGCGCCCGAGCCAATTTTTCACCCAGGCGAAAGTCCAGATTACAGTCGTTTTGGGAATAGGCCTTCAACGATTTCAGACAGCCTTTGCCCTGTGACTCTCAATGGCATCAATTCGCTGGATCCGCCATCAATTTTCCAAGGCCTGCCGCCAACTGCTCGGCGCTCTTTTCCATTGTGCGGGGACTCCAAAACCCCACCGCAAAGGAACCGAAAACTTTTAGAAGAGGGATTTTTAAGTCATGTCCACACCTCCCGGTGCAGCGAGGATGCCAGGCAATTCTCTTGCCCGAGAGTTCCTGCCCCTTCGAAACACATCAAGCTTTTCAGACCGCAAGAAGGACGGGTGAACTTCCTCCAGATGTTCGCAGTGAGCGTGTGGATCAAGGGCTCTTTCGCAGGCGCCTATGAAATGTTTAACTTCAACCAAGAGGGGTAATGCACCGTTCCTGGATGTACTGCAATACCAGGTCGATGCGTGGAGTGGCAGGAGCAAGCCCCTATTCCATCTCCCGACTCCAAAAATCAATTTAATATATGGTCCCCAGATAGGGGACGTATCAGATATTAAACTGATAAGAACAGATACTACACTTGATCTTAGCCAAAAGGCCGAGAAGCGATGAGGGCAGAGCGGCACAGGGGATGACTTCATTGCTGACAGTGCGGGCTCCAGTGACGGTGACAAATGTCCAATAGCCACAGCGAAAACTTTGACATGCCGAACAACTCCACGCGTTTCTGCGATCAGGGGGGCAACGGTCTTGTGTTGCCAGCCCGCAAATGAAACAAAAGCTGAGCAATTGCTGGGTACTGTGTGTCCTTTAACCCAAGGTGGCCCAATAGGAAAGCGGCAATCATTCTTCCGAGGCACACGGCCCAACGAGTCAACTACCACTTGCAGTTTCCCAATTGGCTTTCGCCGTAGCCAACATCAACACTGGTGTAAAGGTGATCTGAGAAGTGAGGAATTGCCATTGACCAACTCATCAGGGGAGAGCGCGAACGCAGTCCCCCACTACCAGAAATTTTGCAGTCGAGATTCCCACATTTGGGGAATTCGCAGGGGTCAGCACAGCCGCAGTGCAATGGCTGAGCCTCACCCTGGGTGATCCACCTTCTTGATCATGGCATCTCCCCTGCCAGGTAAGTATGAGTTGGACCCGTCACCAGGCCAGAGTCTTTAGCACACGCACCGTCTTCGGTCACGGGCTCATCTGCTGAGACACGTGCGAGCAGTCCAGGGTTATGGTCGTTTTGGAATTGTCACTGCGGTGCGGCTTTTATCGATCAGATCGAAATAAATATGTTTAAAATCAACCCCAAAGTCTCCCGCGTTACATTCGACCGAAATGAAAAAGAAGGGCATTCCTTTTCGCTGTCATTGTCGTGAGTTTGAGTTAGTTTTATACACGTTCCATGTCGCTTCATCGAGTTGGCGTTTTGGGGAAGTGTTTTGGTGATTCTGTTTTGCTAAACAAGAAATACGGGGCGGCGGGGTTCTTCAGTTTTAGATAGTTCGAATGTCTTCGTTTCCTAAAATGACCTTGGTGAACACACACACCAACACAAACTCACTGGATGAGGCAGCTTCCGCAGCTGCCTCGCCAAGCTGATCGTCCCCGTGGAGACGGCCTCGGCGTACCAGTCTCGGGCTCGGGAAGCAAGAGCGCCCGAGCCAATTTTTCACCCAGGCGAAAGTCCAGATTACAGTCGTTTTGGGAATAGGCCTTCAACGATTTCAGACAGCCTTTGCCCTGTGACTCTCAATGGCATCAATTCGCTGGATCCGCCATCAATTTTCCAAGGCCTGCCGCCAACTGCTCGGCGCTCTTTTCCATTGTGCGGGGACTCCAAAACCCCACCGCAAAGGAACCGAAAACTTTTAGAAGAGGGATTTTTAAGTCATGTCCACACCTCCCGGTGCAGCGAGGATGCCAGGCAATTCTCTTGCCCGAGAGTTCCTGCCCCTTCGAAACACATCAAGCTTTTCAGACCGCAAGAAGGACGGGTGAACTTCCTCCAGATGTTCGCAGTGAGCGTGTGGATCAAGGGCTCTTTCGCAGGCGCCTATGAAATGTTTAACTTCAACCAAGAGGGGTAATGCACCGTTCCTGGATGTACTGCAATACCAGGTCGATGCGTGGAGTGGCAGGAGCAAGCCCCTATTCCATCTCCCGACTCCAAAAATCAATTTAATATATGGTCCCCAGATAGGGGACGTATCAGATATTAAACTGATAAGAACAGATACTACACTTGATCTTAGCCAAAAGGCCGAGAAGCGATGAGGGCAGAGCGGCACAGGGGATGACTTCATTGCTGACAGTGCGGGCTCCAGTGACGGTGACAAATGTCCAATAGCCACAGCGAAAACTTTGACATGCCGAACAACTCCACGCGTTTCTGCGATCAGGGGGGCAACGGTCTTGTGTTGCCAGCCCGCAAATGAAACAAAAGCTGAGCAATTGCTGGGTACTGTGTGTCCTTTAACCCAAGGTGGCCCAATAGGAAAGCGGCAATCATTCTTCCGAGGCACACGGCCCAACGAGTCAACTACCACTTGCAGTTTCCCAATTGGCTTTCGCCGTAGCCAACATCAACACTGGTGTAAAGGTGATCTGAGAAGTGAGGAATTGCCATTGACCAACTCATCAGGGGAGAGCGCGAACGCAGTCCCCCACTACCAGAAATTTTGCAGTCGAGATTCCCACATTTGGGGAATTCGCAGGGGTCAGCACAGCCGCAGTGCAATGGCTGAGCCTCACCCTGGGTGATCCACCTTCTTGATCATGGCATCTCCCCTGCCAGGTAAGTATGAGTTGGACCCGTCACCAGGCCAGAGTCTTTAGCACACGCACCGTCTTCGGTCACGGGCTCATCTGCTGAGACACGTGCGAGCAGTCCAGGGTTATGGTCGTTTTGGAATTGTCACTGCGGTGCGGCTTTTATCGATCAGATCGAAATAAATATGTTTAAAATCAACCCCAAAGTCTCCCGCGTTACATTCGACCGAAATGAAAAAGAAGGGCATTCCTTTTCGCTGTCATTGTCGTGAGTTTGAGTTAGTTTTATACACGTTCCATGTCGCTTCATCGAGTTGGCGTTTTGGGGAAGTGTTTTGGTGATTCTGTTTTGCTAAACAAGAAATACGGGGCGGCGGGGTTCTTCAGTTTTAGATAGTTCGAATGTCTTCGTTTCCTAAAATGACCTTGGTGAACACACACACCAACACAAACTCACTGGATGAGGCAGCTTCCGCAGCTGCCTCGCCAAGCTGATCGTCCCCGTGGAGACGGCCTCGGCGTACCAGTCTCGGGCTCGGGAAGCAAGAGCGCCCGAGCCAATTTTTCACCCAGGCGAAAGTCCAGATTACAGTCGTTTTGGGAATAGGCCTTCAACGATTTCAGACAGCCTTTGCCCTGTGACTCTCAATGGCATCAATTCGCTGGATCCGCCATCAATTTTCCAAGGCCTGCCGCCAACTGCTCGGCGCTCTTTTCCATTGTGCGGGGACTCCAAAACCCCACCGCAAAGGAACCGAAAACTTTTAGAAGAGGGATTTTTAAGTCATGTCCACACCTCCCGGTGCAGCGAGGATGCCAGGCAATTCTCTTGCCCGAGAGTTCCTGCCCCTTCGAAACACATCAAGCTTTTCAGACCGCAAGAAGGACGGGTGAACTTCCTCCAGATGTTCGCAGTGAGCGTGTGGATCAAGGGCTCTTTCGCAGGCGCCTATGAAATGTTTAACTTCAACCAAGAGGGGTAATGCACCGTTCCTGGATGTACTGCAATACCAGGTCGATGCGTGGAGTGGCAGGAGCAAGCCCCTATTCCATCTCCCGACTCCAAAAATCAATTTAATATATGGTCCCCAGATAGGGGACGTATCAGATATTAAACTGATAAGAACAGATACTACACTTGATCTTAGCCAAAAGGCCGAGAAGCGATGAGGGCAGAGCGGCACAGGGGATGACTTCATTGCTGACAGTGCGGGCTCCAGTGACGGTGACAAATGTCCAATAGCCACAGCGAAAACTTTGACATGCCGAACAACTCCACGCGTTTCTGCGATCAGGGGGGCAACGGTCTTGTGTTGCCAGCCCGCAAATGAAACAAAAGCTGAGCAATTGCTGGGTACTGTGTGTCCTTTAACCCAAGGTGGCCCAATAGGAAAGCGGCAATCATTCTTCCGAGGCACACGGCCCAACGAGTCAACTACCACTTGCAGTTTCCCAATTGGCTTTCGCCGTAGCCAACATCAACACTGGTGTAAAGGTGATCTGAGAAGTGAGGAATTGCCATTGACCAACTCATCAGGGGAGAGCGCGAACGCAGTCCCCCACTACCAGAAATTTTGCAGTCGAGATTCCCACATTTGGGGAATTCGCAGGGGTCAGCACAGCCGCAGTGCAATGGCTGAGCCTCACCCTGGGTGATCCACCTTCTTGATCATGGCATCTCCCCTGCCAGGTAAGTATGAGTTGGACCCGTCACCAGGCCAGAGTCTTTAGCACACGCACCGTCTTCGGTCACGGGCTCATCTGCTGAGACACGTGCGAGCAGTCCAGGGTTATGGTCGTTTTGGAATTGTCACTGCGGTGCGGCTTTTATCGATCAGATCGAAATAAATATGTTTAAAATCAACCCCAAAGTCTCCCGCGTTACATTCGACCGAAATGAAAAAGAAGGGCATTCCTTTTCGCTGTCATTGTCGTGAGTTTGAGTTAGTTTTATACACGTTCCATGTCGCTTCATCGAGTTGGCGTTTTGGGGAAGTGTTTTGGTGATTCTGTTTTGCTAAACAAGAAATACGGGGCGGCGGGGTTCTTCAGTTTTAGATAGTTCGAATGTCTTCGTTTCCTAAAATGACCTTGGTGAACACACACACCAACACAAACTCACTGGATGAGGCAGCTTCCGCAGCTGCCTCGCCAAGCTGATCGTCCCCGTGGAGACGGCCTCGGCGTACCAGTCTCGGGCTCGGGAAGCAAGAGCGCCCGAGCCAATTTTTCACCCAGGCGAAAGTCCAGATTACAGTCGTTTTGGGAATAGGCCTTCAACGATTTCAGACAGCCTTTGCCCTGTGACTCTCAATGGCATCAATTCGCTGGATCCGCCATCAATTTTCCAAGGCCTGCCGCCAACTGCTCGGCGCTCTTTTCCATTGTGCGGGGACTCCAAAACCCCACCGCAAAGGAACCGAAAACTTTTAGAAGAGGGATTTTTAAGTCATGTCCACACCTCCCGGTGCAGCGAGGATGCCAGGCAATTCTCTTGCCCGAGAGTTCCTGCCCCTTCGAAACACATCAAGCTTTTCAGACCGCAAGAAGGACGGGTGAACTTCCTCCAGATGTTCGCAGTGAGCGTGTGGATCAAGGGCTCTTTCGCAGGCGCCTATGAAATGTTTAACTTCAACCAAGAGGGGTAATGCACCGTTCCTGGATGTACTGCAATACCAGGTCGATGCGTGGAGTGGCAGGAGCAAGCCCCTATTCCATCTCCCGACTCCAAAAATCAATTTAATATATGGTCCCCAGATAGGGGACGTATCAGATATTAAACTGATAAGAACAGATACTACACTTGATCTTAGCCAAAAGGCCGAGAAGCGATGAGGGCAGAGCGGCACAGGGGATGACTTCATTGCTGACAGTGCGGGCTCCAGTGACGGTGACAAATGTCCAATAGCCACAGCGAAAACTTTGACATGCCGAACAACTCCACGCGTTTCTGCGATCAGGGGGGCAACGGTCTTGTGTTGCCAGCCCGCAAATGAAACAAAAGCTGAGCAATTGCTGGGTACTGTGTGTCCTTTAACCCAAGGTGGCCCAATAGGAAAGCGGCAATCATTCTTCCGAGGCACACGGCCCAACGAGTCAACTACCACTTGCAGTTTCCCAATTGGCTTTCGCCGTAGCCAACATCAACACTGGTGTAAAGGTGATCTGAGAAGTGAGGAATTGCCATTGACCAACTCATCAGGGGAGAGCGCGAACGCAGTCCCCCACTACCAGAAATTTTGCAGTCGAGATTCCCACATTTGGGGAATTCGCAGGGGTCAGCACAGCCGCAGTGCAATGGCTGAGCCTCACCCTGGGTGATCCACCTTCTTGATCATGGCATCTCCCCTGCCAGGTAAGTATGAGTTGGACCCGTCACCAGGCCAGAGTCTTTAGCACACGCACCGTCTTCGGTCACGGGCTCATCTGCTGAGACACGTGCGAGCAGTCCAGGGTTATGGTCGTTTTGGAATTGTCACTGCGGTGCGGCTTTTATCGATCAGATCGAAATAAATATGTTTAAAATCAACCCCAAAGTCTCCCGCGTTACATTCGACCGAAATGAAAAAGAAGGGCATTCCTTTTCGCTGTCATTGTCGTGAGTTTGAGTTAGTTTTATACACGTTCCATGTCGCTTCATCGAGTTGGCGTTTTGGGGAAGTGTTTTGGTGATTCTGTTTTGCTAAACAAGAAATACGGGGCGGCGGGGTTCTTCAGTTTTAGATAGTTCGAATGTCTTCGTTTCCTAAAATGACCTTGGTGAACACACACACCAACACAAACTCACTGGATGAGGCAGCTTCCGCAGCTGCCTCGCCAAGCTGATCGTCCCCGTGGAGACGGCCTCGGCGTACCAGTCTCGGGCTCGGGAAGCAAGAGCGCCCGAGCCAATTTTTCACCCAGGCGAAAGTCCAGATTACAGTCGTTTTGGGAATAGGCCTTCAACGATTTCAGACAGCCTTTGCCCTGTGACTCTCAATGGCATCAATTCGCTGGATCCGCCATCAATTTTCCAAGGCCTGCCGCCAACTGCTCGGCGCTCTTTTCCATTGTGCGGGGACTCCAAAACCCCACCGCAAAGGAACCGAAAACTTTTAGAAGAGGGATTTTTAAGTCATGTCCACACCTCCCGGTGCAGCGAGGATGCCAGGCAATTCTCTTGCCCGAGAGTTCCTGCCCCTTCGAAACACATCAAGCTTTTCAGACCGCAAGAAGGACGGGTGAACTTCCTCCAGATGTTCGCAGTGAGCGTGTGGATCAAGGGCTCTTTCGCAGGCGCCTATGAAATGTTTAACTTCAACCAAGAGGGGTAATGCACCGTTCCTGGATGTACTGCAATACCAGGTCGATGCGTGGAGTGGCAGGAGCAAGCCCCTATTCCATCTCCCGACTCCAAAAATCAATTTAATATATGGTCCCCAGATAGGGGACGTATCAGATATTAAACTGATAAGAACAGATACTACACTTGATCTTAGCCAAAAGGCCGAGAAGCGATGAGGGCAGAGCGGCACAGGGGATGACTTCATTGCTGACAGTGCGGGCTCCAGTGACGGTGACAAATGTCCAATAGCCACAGCGAAAACTTTGACATGCCGAACAACTCCACGCGTTTCTGCGATCAGGGGGGCAACGGTCTTGTGTTGCCAGCCCGCAAATGAAACAAAAGCTGAGCAATTGCTGGGTACTGTGTGTCCTTTAACCCAAGGTGGCCCAATAGGAAAGCGGCAATCATTCTTCCGAGGCACACGGCCCAACGAGTCAACTACCACTTGCAGTTTCCCAATTGGCTTTCGCCGTAGCCAACGTCAACACTGGTGTAAAGGTGATCTGAGAAGTGAGGAATTGCCATTGACCAACTCATCAGGGGAGAGCGCGAACGCAGTCCCCCACTACCAGAAATTTTGCAGTCGAGATTCCCACATTTGGGGAATTCGCAGGGGTCAGCACAGCCGCAGTGCAATGGCTGAGCCTCACCCTGGGTGATCCACCTTCTTGATCATGGCATCTCCCCTGCCAGGTAAGTATGAGTTGGACCCGTCACCAGGCCAGAGTCTTTAGCACACGCACCGTCTTCGGTCACGGGCTCATCTGCTGAGACACGTGCGAGCAGTCCAGGGTTATGGTCGTTTTGGAATTGTCACTGCGGTGCGGCTTTTATCGATCAGATCGAAATAAATATGTTTAAAATCAACCCCAAAGTCTCCCGCGTTACATTCGACCGAAATGAAAAAGAAGGGCATTCCTTTTCGCTGTCATTGTCGTGAGTTTGAGTTCGTTTTATACGCGTTCCATGTCGCTTCATCGAGTTGGCGTTTTGGGGAAGTGTTTTGGTGATTCTGTTTTGCTAAACAAGAAATACGGGGCGGCGGGGGTTCTTCAGTTTTAGATAGTTCGAATGTCTTCGTTTCCTAAAATGACCTTGGTGAACACACACACCAACACAAACTCACTGGATGAGGCAGCTTCCGCAGCTGCCTCGCCAAGCTGATCGTCCCCGTGGAGACGGCCTCGGCGTACCAGTCTCGGGCTCGGGAAGCAAGAGCGCCCGAGCCAATTTTTCACCCAGGCGAAAGTCCAGATTACAGTCGTTTTGGGAATAGGCCTTCAACGATTTCAGACAGCCTTTGCCCTGTGACTCTCAATGGCATCAATTCGCTGGATCCGCCATCAATTTTCCAAGGCCTGCCGCCAACTGCTCGGCGCTCTTTTCCATTGTGCGGGGACTCCAAAACCCCACCGCAAAGGAACCGAAAACTTTTAGAAGAGGGATTTTTAAGTCATGTCCACACCTCCCGGTGCAGCGAGGATGCCAGGCAATTCTCTTGCCCGAGAGTTCCTGCCCCTTCGAAACACATCAAGCTTTTCAGACCGCAAGAAGGACGGTGAACTTCCTCCAGATGTTCGCAGTGAGCGTGTGGATCAAGGGCTCTTTCGCAGGCGCCTATGAAATGTTTAACTTCAACCAAGAGGGGTAATGCACCGTTCCTGGATGTACTGCAATACCAGGTCGATGCGTGGAGTGGCAGGAGCAAGCCCCTATTCCATCTCCCGACTCCAAAAATCAATTTAATATATGGTCCCCAGATAGGGGACGTATCAGATATTAAACTGATAAGAACAGATACTACACTTGATCTTAGCCAAAAGGCCGAGAAGCGATGAGGGCAGAGCGGCACAGGGGATGACTTCATTGCTGACAGTGCGGGCTCCAGTGACGGTGACAAATGTCCAATAGCCACAGCGAAAACTTTGACATGCCGAACAACTCCACGCGTTTCTGCGATCAGGGGGGCAACGGTCTTGTGTTGCCAGCCCGCAAATGAAACAAAAGCTGAGCAATTGCTGGGTACTGTGTGTCCTTTAACCCAAGGTGGCCCAATAGGAAAGCGGCAATCATTCTTCCGAGGCACACGGCCCAACGAGTCAACTACCACTTGCAGTTTCCCAATTGGCTTTCGCCGTAGCCAACGTCAACACTGGTGTAAAGGTGATCTGAGAAGTGAGGAATTGCCATTGACCAACTCATCAGGGAGAGCGCGAACGCAGTCCCCCACTACCAGAAATTTTGCAGTCGAGATTCCCACATTTGGGGAATTCGCAGGGGTCAGCACAGCCGCAGTGCAATGGCTGAGCCTCACCCTGGGTGATCCACCTTCTTGATCATGGCATCTCCCCTGCCAGGTAAGTATGAGTTGGACCCGTCACCAGGCCAGAGTCTTTAGCACACGCACCGTCTTCGGTCACGGGCTCATCTGCTGAGACACGTGCGAGCAGTCCAGGGTTATGGTCGTTTTGGAATTGTCACTGCGGTCCGGCTTTTATCGATCAGATCGAAATAAATATGTTTAAAATCAACCCCAAAGTCTCCCCGCGTTACATTCGACCGAAATGAAAAAGAAGGGCATTCCTTTTCGCTGTCATTGTCGTGAGTTTGAGTTCGTTTTATACGTTCCATGTCGCTTCATCGAGTTGGCGTTTTGGGGAAGTGTTTTGGTGATTCTGTTTTGCTAAACAAGAAATACGGGGCGGCGGGGTTCTTCAGTTTTAGATAGTTCGAATGTCTTCGTTTCCTAAAATGACCTTGGTGAACACACACACCAACACAAACTCACTGGATGAGGCAGCTTCCGCAGCTGCCTCGCCAAGCTGATCGTCCCCGTGGAGACGGCCTCGGCGTACCAGTCTCGGGCTCGGGAAGCAAGAGCGCCCGAGCCAATTTTCACCCAGGCGAAAGTCCAGATTACAGTCGTTTGGGAATAGGCCTTCAACGATTTCAGACAGCCTTTGCCCTGTGACTCTCAATGGCATCAATTCGCTGGATCCGCCATCAATTTTCCAAGGCCTGCCGCCAACTGCTCGGCGCTCTTTTCCATTGTGCGGGGACTCCAAACCCCACCGCAAAGGAACCGAAAACTTTTAGAAGAGGGATTTTAAGTCATGTCCACACCTCCCGGGTGCAGCGAGGATGCCAGGCAATTCTCTTGCCCGAGAGTTCCTGCCCCTTCGAAACACATCAAGCTTTTCAGACCGCAAGAAGGACGGGTGAACTTCCTCCAGATGTTCGCAGTGAGCGTGTGGATCAAGGGCTCTTTCGCAGGCGCCTATGAAATGTTTAACTTCAACCAAGAGGGTAATGCACCGTTCCTGGATGTACTGCAATACCAGGTCGATGCGTGGAGTGGCAGGAGCAAGCCCCTATTCCATCTCCCGACTCCAAAAATCAATTTAATATATGGTCCCCAGATAGGGGACGTATCAGATATTAAACTGATAAGAACAGATACTACACTTGATCTTAGCCAAAAGCCGAGAAGCGATGAGGGCAGAGCGGCACAGGGGATGACTTCATTGCTGACAGTGCGG
>JAGPNR010000133.1:0-27991 GCA_018466805.1 Hippocampus abdominalis
TTTATGTTTGCTTGTGTTTAGGCAGGATTTTCTTGTACGTTACAAAATTAAAACTAAATACATGACTCATGAACAAATGTCTCTGTGGCGCAATTGGTTAGCGCATTCAGCTGATTACCAAAAGGTTGGTGGTTCAAGCCCACCCAGGAACGCTTATGATTTTCCTTGTTTTTAGGCAGGATTGTCTTGCATGTTAGAAATGAAAACTAAATATATATCTGAAGGACAAATGTCTCTGTGGCGCAATCGGTTGGCGTGGTTGGCTGTCAACTGAAAGGTTGGTGGTTCAAGCCCACCCAGGGTTGCTTTACTTTTGCTTGTGTTTTTAGGCAGGATTGTCTTGCACGTTAGAAATTAAAATTGCATTTATATCCAAAGAACAAATGTTTCTGTGGCGCCATCGGTTAGCGCGTTTGGCTGTTAACTGAAAAGTTGGTGGTTCAATCCCACCCAGGGATGCTTTATGTTTGCTTGTGTTTAGGCAGGATTGTCTTGCACATTAGAAATTAAAACTGAATATATATCTGAAGACAAAAATTATCTGTGGCGCAATCGGTTTGCGCGTTTGGCTGTTAGCCGAAAGGTTGGTGGTTCGAGCCCACCCAGGAAAGCTTTACATTTTTTGTGTGTTTAGGCGGGATTGTCTTGCACGTTAGAAATCAAAATTAAATTTATATCTGAAGAACAAATGTGTCTGTGGCGCAATTGGTTAGCGCGGCTGGCTGTGAACTGAAAGGTTGGTGGTTCAAGCCCACCCAGGGACGCTTGTGTTTAAGCAGGATTTTCTTGTACGTTACAAAATTAAAACAAAATACATGTCTTATGAACAACTTTCTCTTCCGCGCAATCGGTTACCGCGTTCGGCTGTTGACCGAATGGTTGGTGGTTCAAGCCCACCCAGAAACACTTTAAATTTGCTAGTGTTTTTAGGCAGGATTGTCTGGCACGTTAGTAATTGAAACTGATTACATGTCTTATGAACAAATGTCTCTGTGGCGCAATTGGTTAGCGCATTCGGCTGTTAACCAAAAGGTTAGTGTTTCGAGGCCACCCAGGGATGCCTTGCATTTGCTTATGCTTAGGCAGGATTCTTTTGCACATTAGAAATCGAAACTGAATACATGTCTTGTGACCAAATGTCTCTGTGGCGCAATCGGTTTGCGCGTTTGGCTATTAGCCGAAAGGTTGGTGGTTCGAGCCCACCCAAGAAAGCTTTACATTTGTTGTGTGTTTAGGCAGGATTGTCTTGCACGTTAGAAATCAAAATCTGAAGAACAAATGTGTCAGGGATGCTTTGCTTTGGTTGTGGTTTTAGGCAGGATTGTCTTGCACGTTAGATATCAAAATTGAATTTATATCTTAAGAACAAATGTCTCTGTGGCGCAATCGGTTAGCGCGGCTGGCTGTGAACTTAAAGGTTGGTGGTTCAATCCCACACAGGGACACTTTATGTTTGCTTGTGTTTAGGCAGGATTTTCTTGTACGTTACAAAATTAAAACTAAATACATGTCTCATGAACAAATGTCTCTGTGGCGCAATTGGTTAGAGCATTCAGCTGATCACCAAAAGGTTGGTGGTTCAAGCCCACCCAGGAATGCTCAAGATTTGCTTGTGATTTTAGGCAGGATTGTCTTGTATGTTAGAAATGAAAACTAAATATATATCTGAAGAACAAATGTCTCTGTGGCGCAATCGGTCAGCGTGTTTGACTGGTAACTGAAAGGTAGGTGGTTCAAGCCCACCCATGGTCGCTTTACTTTTGCTCGTGTTTTTAGGCAGGATTGTCTTGCACGTTAGAAATTAAAATTTGTTCCGGTCATGTTTTGGTAACTGTAACGATTTAGCTTCAGTTACGGTTTTGTTTGCTACTTTGGATTCTTTTTGTTTTTTTGACTTTGTTTGTTCTGGATTTAATACAATTCGTCAACTACACTCTGCCCCTCCCTCTTGCCTGCTTTTTTGGGGTCCACCAGCACCACGCAACGTGACACTTCTGATAGCAGGTATGCTGCTGTTTGGTGTTAGCAGTTTCCTGATCCATCGTAAAATTCAACCGACAGGAGCGGCTTTATTGGAATTGAAGAAGCTGCTGGTCTTTTTGGATGGCACGGCGCGGATGTCCAACTCAGACTCAAGCGGTGACTGAGCTCAAGCGCCAAATGAATGTGGTTTTTGAACGTCTTTGCAAGATGGAGAACAACTTGTTGGGATCCGCGCTCACAAAGGAAATCGCGGATTCGGCTGATCGGCGCCATTGAAGAGACACAGACCACTGACTTAAGGCTGTCTGGAATTGTTGGCAGCCGTTCCCAAAACATCTGCTATCTCGACCTTTCCCCTGGAAGAACGTACGCATGGAAGCTAGTGCCCTACCATCACCCCCTCCTTCTCGGCCATTCACTGATAAGCCAGGACTGTCTCCGTGAGAAGACCTTGACGAAGCAGTTGCGGCCTGACACGCAAACACAACCAGACAATCACACGCACATACACACCCTGTATCACTGCCTTCATTGATCCTGTTTTTTCTTTCCCCGTGACGTGACGTGATCTGCGGAGCGCTCCAATGCTGAGCATCTGGTTGGACGGGATGCGACGCATAATTTTCCCGAGGGACGCACATTTCCAAATAATGTGCGTGTTTGGGATGCAAGGACATTTCTCAGTCAAAAAAAAAAATCTACGACAGGCCTGAGGATATCACGGTAACTGTCGTTACCGGTAGCGTGTCATTTCCGTGGCGTCATTTTGACGGTACTGTACCAAAAAATCGTTTGACCATAAAAGTTGTAACATTATGTGCGAAGCGGGTTGTTTGTTATTTTACTCCGCAAACTGAGGAATCGCGAATGAAAGTTTGAGATGGCGGCGAAAAAACTCATAAAGGTCTACTAATTACGGCATTTAAGAAATGGGAATGCCAGTCTGATTTTTCGTATGAATCGTCCGAAGGGCGTATCACTAAACTCACCTGTGATGTATGCACGAGAGCGAGATACGACGCGAGGCACGATTCCGAGGCAAGTTGGTCATTAGATCTCTCGGCTACTTGCTATGAATATCATGAAACAGTATTGGTTATTCTATAATTTACTGGCTGTAGCATGGTAATTTAAGGATTAAAACATTCGTCACAAAGTGTAGTAATGCTAATGTTAACTGTTGGTAGAACTAATGATGACGTGTGGTAGATTCTTTTGTCAAATTGATAGTAGATTACACATGCATCGTCTAGGGAAGAGTATGTCAAGGCACATCAATACTTACCTGTATTAATTATTCCCAGTAAATTAATCTTTGCAGTGTGAGATTGGAAAAAATACTCTGATTTTGTGGTATGCTGTACTCATTATGCCATATGAGTACATCATTTTTTGATCCATTTAGTTTTTTGGAATAAACCTGGAGTACACAGCTGATGTAATGTTCATTGTTAAAGCATAGTTTTCAAACATTTACCCTTGAAACATTATACTTTTGAGTTTCAGAATTCTTGATTATGAATATCAGTCAAAATAGAAAAATGAGTTCCCATGGTGAACGTTTACGGAACCCAAAATTAGTTACCGTGTTTTCCCATTGGGTAATCCGACGGAACTGAAAAAAACGGTTACCGTGAATTTCCGAAATCCTCAGGCCTGCTACTGAATTATTAAAATTTTTGCAGCATTTGTTTAGAATTGTATGTATATGTTGTTGTTTGTGTTATTATCATATGCAATTGAATAAGTAGACCATTTCAGAATTCGAAATTTGGGACTCTCTAAATGCATAACGGGACTCATACTTTTAAGATCAGCGAGTCCCTGGGACTCCCTGGCGGTAAACTAAAATAATCACTGGGTGTGTATCTGTTTTTGCTTATTTACTTAACACCTTGCCAAAGAGATTATTGTAATGTTGATTGTTGTTTGTTCCACAAAATAAAGGTTTTTGGACATCAGTTCAAGGCGTCGTCCTTGACCAGGGTGCATATAAAAAGGAAAATAACTATAGACCATTAAAATAAATTAGGAAATATTATAAGAACTAGTCAGATCATTATCATGCATGATACAGACAATTTGGAATGTTCAATCAGCCTGCCATGCATGTTTTTGGAATGTCGGAGGAAACCGGAGTACATGGAGAAAACCCACGCAAGCCCGGGCAGAACATGTAAACTCCACACAGGGAGGCCGCAGCTGGAATTGAGCACTGTGAAGTCGACGCGCTAACCACTGGACCATCGGGCCGCCCTAAATATAATAAATCAGAATTAAGTTGATAAATGTAGAGTAATGCCATATCCATCATGAATACAAGTGAAAATTGGCAAATAAATGTGCAAGAGTGCGTATGTATACAATTCCTATACTAACCAAAAGTTGTAAAAATAGATAAGTATAGCACAGATAAGGGTAAAAACATTTGTTTATATGCAGACTTTTCCTTTTCTTTTCTGATTGATACATGCATAACATGGGGTAGGACTCCATACGTGTTTTACTTCTTCCGACTCTTTTGAACATATAATTGTGCTGTATGATGCATGTTTTCATTTCCTTTTTTACAATTTTACTTACCTTTACTGTCTGACTATTTATTTCGGCGTATGTTTTTATGTTCAATAAACAAACAAGATGGGGATTTGAAGAAGCCTCGGCTGATCTTTATTGGCCAGCAAGCAACACACAGTATCAAACATCAATACACATGGCTCCATCACACATCGCATCCCATAAAAGATGATGAAACACATTTCTCGATAGGTGCTGTACAGTCAAGGAACAGTACAGTGAAAAAAAAACCCCAAACAAACAAAAAAACTAAGAACTAAATTAAAACAAACTACATTTAAAAACCGCAACTCAACGCCAAATAATAACTAACTATATGGAAGAATCCAAAAGTATTATCACGATGATAACATTGCTAGATTTTCTAATTTATTACAACAATAAAAAAAAAACTTTTCAATGCACTCAAGGAAAAGAAAAGTTTATTTAAGAAGGAAAAGGAAAAGAAAAAAAGGGACACCATTCACAGATATGCCAAGGGAGCCCTTCCCCCTCCGCGTCTTGAGCTCTCATTTGATCTTGTTGGAAGGTAGTGAAGACCAGAGCAATCAGCAATTTGAGCAGCTACACAGAGTACAGAGTAGTGCAACTTCGCTTATCCGTAAAATAATTGGTCAACATTCAAAGGTACGGTCAGCATTCAATAGTACGAACAGTTACTTCCATTTAGCGCAGTTATATGTCAAATTCCCATTACAAAAGTTCTCGATTAGTGGTCACCTCATCATCACATTTGTGATTCTTAATCTGATAGTTCCATGAAAATCTTTGGCCACAAACTGAGCAGGAAAAAGGTTTCTCACCAGTATGGGGTCTTACGTGCATTTTTAAGCTTACCCTACAAGAGAATATTTGGCCGCAAACCAAGCAGGCAAAGGGTAGGTTTCTCACCAGTGTGTGTTCTGGGGTGTGTTTTTAAAGTGTCCCTTCTGAGAGAATCTCTGACTACATACTGAGCAGGAGAAAGGTTTCTCCCCAGTGTGTGGTCTTGTGTGTGTTTTTAAGGTTCCCTTCCGAGAGAATCTTTGGCCACACACTGAGCAAGAAAAGGTTTCTCCCCAGTGTGGGTTGTTGCATGTATTTTTAAGTGTCCCTTCTGAGCGAATATTTGACCACAGGCTAAGCAGGCAAAAGGTTTCCCACGAGTATGGGTTCTTACATGCTTTTTTTAATGCTCCCTTATGAGAGAATCTTTGGCCACAATCTGAACAGGCAAAAGGTTTCTCAACTGTGTGTATTTGCATGTGTCTTTTTAAGTTTGCCTATTGAGTGAATCTCTGGCCACAAACTGAGCAGAAAAAAGGCTTCTCTCCAGTGTGTACTTGTGTGTCTTTTTAAGATCTCCTTCTGAGAGAATCTTTGGCCACAAACTAAGCAGGAAAAAGGTTTCTCACCAGTGTGGGTTTTTACGCGCATTTTTAAGCTTACCCTCCAAGAGAATCTTTGGCCGCAAACTAAGCAGGGAAAATGTTTCTCACCAGTGTGTGTTCTGGTGTGTGTGTTTAAGGTTCCCTGAGGAGAGAATTTCCGGCCACAGTCTGAACAGGTGAAAGAATTCCCGCCACTGTGGGTTCTCACATGTCTTTTACTCTTATAAGCAAAGGTTTTGCCACACCGAGCATATGTGCAGGGTTTGTTGTCAGTGTGACATGTCAGATCACCATCAGACTCTTCATCCTCCTCATCATCAACATTTGATGATCTGTTGTCATCATCTTTCGTGCAAGGGTGCTCTGGCTCCTCCTCTCTTTTAAGGTCACAGGTCTGCTGTTCTTCTTCCTCTTTAAAGTGAGAGGGCTCTGCATCCAGCCGCTCAGGACAAGCATCTTTGCTGATGTCTGCACGACACAAGAAGACATACACACATGCAATAATGATTTATAATTACAATGAAGGTTACTCAGAGAGCTAGATGAGTTCAGATTACAACTCAAAATGTGACATGACCAACATCACATTAGTGGTGGATTTTTCTTTCTGTCTTGGATTATTTTCATCCATGGTTGTTGTTTATTTAACTATTTTTTCATCCTTGGTTATTTGTGATAAGACTTGTAGAGAGTGTGACATTGCACATTTTTGAGTGGTGGATAAATCCAGAGCGCAAATTCTACCTCGTGCTTTTCACCTTTCGCGGGGCGTTTCTGAACCGTGAAAAAAAGACTGATTACTAGACAGTGATTCCTCGCGATATCACACGTCATCTATCGTGGCATGAGTACATCACGTTCGACCCTGAGGATCGCAATGTCTTTTCCTCCTGTCAGTTTGTCACCTCGTACCTCTCGGCGTCGAATCTCATGGGCCTGTGTGCCCACGGCGACCGCACCTAGGTCGATGATGTTGATGATGATGATGATGCTGATGATGCACAGGCAACGCATGACTGCCTTTCCTGTGGTCTGCTCCATTTTCTTGAGAGGGGTGTGTTTGCCACGGAAAACCCTCTCTCCCACTGTGGTCTTTCGGCGGCGCGCAAGGTCAGCGCACTGGTGTTTGGGTGCTGATTTTCCATCCTGGGACTGGCGTCGCTAGTCCCCTCAACCTCGAACCGAAGGAGCTTGCACTGCGACTGGTGGATCCAGCCGTCGCATTCTTCGACCTTGACCGCAGTTTTTGTTGCTGCAATCACTTGGAAGGGGCCATTCCAGCGTTCACTGTCCCAGCGAAGCCTTTTCAACACCTTGCGGAATACCTGGTCTCCAACCCGGACCTGGCAAGTCTGTGGAGCAGGACAAGCTGGCAAGTCATTGTGCCTATGCATCTCTTTCTGATCAAATAGTCTTCTCATGTGTGAGGGGATGCAAGCGCCCATTGTCAGTGGGGCTGGTGCAAGGTCATGAAGTCTATATGGTCTCCCATACAGGATTTCAAATGGTGACAGTGTCATTCCCTGTGATGGTACTATTCTCATTGAAGTGACCACGATGGGAATGCAGTCAGGCCATTGTCTCTTAGTCTCTCTCATTGCCTTAATGAGCCTGGCTTTGACAGTTCCATTAGTGCGTTCCACAAGTCCAGCCGATTGCGGGTGGTACGCACAGTGTCGCTTCAAATCAATGTCCAACAATACACTTATTCTGGTAACAGCTTTGTTCACAAAATGCGTTCTGTTGTCACTTCTGATAACAGATGGAATGCCAAACGTCGGGATAATGCGTTCGCACAATGCTTTCACGACGGTTCCCGAATCATCGCGAACACTCGGAAAAAGTTCAACCCATTTTGAGAACACATCAACAAAAACAAGACAGTATCGTTTCCCTTGTGTTTTGTTCAATTCAATGTAGTCCATGTGTATTGTGTGAAATGGTTCTGGTGGGTCTGGGAATGTTCCTCTTTTCGGTCTCAAATAACCCTGTGCATTGTTTTTCAGACAGATTACACAACGTCTACAAAAATGTTTTGAAAAATGCATAAACCCATGTGTGTGATAATATTGGTGCACCTGTGCTAATATCCCCCCTGTTGACACATGTGACAAGCCATGTGTCAACCTCGCGGCCCATTGAAGAGAGAGACTGGAAGCCATGGTTTCCCGTCTTCCAATTTCTCTATTCCTGTATCGTCGAGTTTAGGTCCCTTATCTGTCCAATACTTCCGCTCTGTGTGAGGCGCTAGATTTTGTCTTGATTTCAAAACATCATGTGTTGTGTTCTGTGCCTCTATTGCTAGCATGTCACGTGTTACTGCTCTGTCATTTAGGAACACCCACTGAGCAGCCTGATCCGCCAAGCGTTTGCCAATTGTGATTGGGTCGTTGCCTGTCAAGTGCGCTTCACACTTGCAAATAGCGATTGTCGTAGGCAGCTGTACTGCTTCCAGCAATTGCTGGAGTAACAATTTGTGGGTTACTGTCGTGCCCGTTGTTGTTTTAAACCCGCGGATCGCCCAATGTCGACAGAACACATGCACAGACCCCCAGTAATATTGGCTATCATTCCAAATAGTCACATCCCTCCCTTTAAACATTTTGCAAGCTTGAGTTAATGCAGACAATTCGGCTGAGTAATTAGACTTTAATGTTCCCTGGAATAAAACCCTTGTTTGTGTTGCAACTGCATATAATAATAATACATTTTATTTATAAGCGCCTATCAAGACACCCAAGGACACTTTACAATCAGGAACAAAACAACAAAACACCAAACGCGCCAGCGTTCACTCAGCCCGGAAGTCGGAAGAAACCACAATTTTGCCCATCCCCCACCCTTCTTCGTTGACCCGTCAACAAAAACAACTTCACCGATCGGGAGGGGCACATCTGTCAAATCGGGTCGCGGCTTGGTGGACATTTGAACTTGGCTCCCACAATCACGTGTACCGTCCTCTGGGGTGGGTAAGAGCGACGCTGGATTCAATGTGCCGCATCTCACAACCGTGATGTGCCCCTGTGATAACAGTAACGCAGTGCAATGGAGGTGTCGTGCGGGTGACAGAAATGCCATTTTTGTCTCTAACAATAGCGTGGACACAGCATGGGGCACTCTCAATGTTAAGTGATGAAATAACACCACCTCTGCGGATGCTACGACTGCCAATGCGGCAGCCAGTACGGCTTGCACACACTCGGGGGTTGCCCTAGCCACCGGATTGAGCTGCTGTGAATAATAGGCTACAGGCCTCATTTTCGTTCCATGTTTCTGTATCAACGCTGATGTCATAACCCCGTGTTTAGCTGTCACTGTCTGCTCAAACGGTTTATTATAATTTGGCAAAGAGAGTACTGACGAATTTATCAATTCCCGTTTCACTTCTTCAAATGCTGTGTCTGCCCTTGGCGTCCATTCGATCTTGTCCTGCATTGCCATTTGCTTATCGTGAATTATGTCGAGCATGGGCCTGGTGATTTCCAAATAATTCGCGATCTACGGCCTGCAATAATTACACAAACCTAAAAATGACATCATCTGTCTCTTCGTCAGTGGTTTTGGGGCTGTGGCGACCGCTTTTTTCTGTTTGCCCTTCCCCGGTAAGGGTGTGACTACTTGTTCCTTCCAAAGTTGCATTTTATCTTTGGATACTTTATTTCCCGTTTCCCACAAATAGTAGAGCAAGGCAACCGTATCGACTCTGCATTGCTCTTTAGATGTGGACGCGACCAAGATGTCGTCTACGTAAGATAGAATTTGGCTATCCCGTGGGGCTACAAAGGAGGCCAGGCAGCACGCGATGGCCTCAGAGAAAATGGTTGGAGAATCACAAAAGCCTCGTGACAATCTGGTGAAGGTTAATCTTTCTCCTTTATATGTAAACGTAAACCAGTGCTAGCTATCGGGGTGCACTGGAATGCTCCAAAATGCATTACTCAAAACTATAACAGAAAACCATCTCGAATCAGGTCTAAGTGAATTTAGTAGGGTATGTGGATTGGGGACATTTGGCGCCCTCTTTTGAACAGCTTGGTTCACATCCTTCAGATCCTGCACAAGCCTCCACTTATTCGTCTGCATTTTTTTCACCGGGAATATAGGTGTGTTGCACGGGGAATCGGGGTTTGGTCTTAATATGCCCGCTTCCCGCAACGAGCTGATTAATGGCTGAATTCCTTGTTCAGCATCTTTTTTCAAGGGGTATTGTTTTATGATAGGCCTGTGTTCTGTTTTCCCCAGTATAGTTACTGGTGGAGCATCTTTAATAAGGCCAACATCTGCTGGCCCGGTGCTCCACAGTGTGGCTGGGATGTGCTCAATGGCCTTCTCCTCCTATGCGGTTAATACAAATGTGTCAATTTGTCAGCTAAAATGAACAGCTGGCGTGGTTGTCACCTCCCAATTGATGTGTTGACGCAACCAGCCAACTTCTGTCTCCTTGCACCCCAGATTGGCGGGGGAGGGGCTCCACATGTGGTTTGGAACAGAACCGCCAAAGTAATTCAAGCTTTCCCATTCATGTTGCTCTGGTTTGCCGAGCGGTATGTAAATGTGTTGCCCAGGTGAGAGGTGGGGCTTGACCGCCCTTCCCACCCGCGCTGTGGCAAAACACCACTGATCTTTCCAATACACATGTTTAATAACAATACCCTGGGGTTCCAGGCCCAGAAAAACTTTCGTGTAGTCCGGGTCTGGTCCCGGTGTCTGTTTACGCCTTATGGTCACGTGCAGGTTGTTCACCGTTTGCACGTTACCTCCTGGCTTTAATTTGGTACCTGCGAAACGAACCAGGCACGTCGTCGTTCGGTAAATCGAACGTCCAAAAATAGCGAGCATCACCTTGACTACTCCCCATGCGGGCTTCGACCTGACCCTTGTGATTTATGATGGTGTAAATCTCGAGTTGCGTTTGCGCATCCCGTCCCAATAAATTATGTGGAGAGCAGGGGTTTAACGCAGCTTCGACGAGTGCCTCCCGGTCTGGGTTTGTGGGGGAAGTGATGGTTACTGTTTGCGATAACGTCAGGGGCTGTACGGAGCCACGTGCCCCCTTCATGCAAATTTTGCTGTCGCTTGGCTTCACGGTATCACGATCCCAACGACCGAGAACAGTGATGTCAGCGCCCGTGTCAACAAGAAAAACAGTCGGGATTCCTTCGACCAACGGCGTAATTTCCGGTTTAGTCATGGGGGAGGTTTGACGTCTCAGCAGGTAATTTTCCATGTCGAAAACATGATTGCTATCAGCTAAGATGTCACCTTCATCCTCACTTGAGGTGGATGATTCAAACAAAGGCGCAGAGGGCTTTACCGCCGCCATCGCTGCATCCTCCGTTTTGTTCTGTGCTAGTCATAATTCCTCCTCATCCGAAGATGAAGTCCCAGTGTTGTCATTACGCTCCCGCATGCGCCTGTCCTTCCGCTTTTGTTTGCATTCCTTCGCCATGTGACCCGTTTGCCCACAAAGGAAACATCTGCCTTCAACAAAACACTTTTGGTCCCGAGGAGTTAATTTGAAGGGAGCAAACGTCCGTATTTGTCTGTTACTTTTATATGGAGGACCCGGGTTTTTCATGTGTACGCGTGGGTTTTATGCGGCAAAGTTGGTCACGTGACTCTCATTCTTCTTTTTCTTGTTCTCAAGTGGCTGGAAATTCCGTGCGTAATTCAAAACTTCATCGATTGGACATGTTGGCCAATTCAAATTATGTCTTTTGACGTATTGGGTAACATCAGAATGTGCTTGGTTCAGCAAATGCTGTTTTAAATGCGAATTGAACAAGTCTGACTGTGTCTCAGGAATACCGCCGTGTATTTTGAACACTGACCGCAGATGGTGGAAAAAATCGTCCGTAGTTTCGTCAGCCCTTTCAATGCAAGTGGCAATTTCTTTTGGATTTTGCGTTCGCTGGTATGCGTTGGTGCAACGTTCAGTAATTTGGTCAAGGGTTCCCCCGAGCTGCGTGAGTTCATCATAGCGCAGATAACCTCCCGCAACTTTTTTACGATTAAAGTCGCCCACAACTGCGCCGAACTCGGTGGTTAATGAGAGCAATTTCAAAAATTCCCCAGCGTTTAGCCTGTGACTGTGGACTAGATCTAATAATTCTCTTACGAACTCGTCCGGGTCGTCTTTCGGTTTTGGAAGTGTCGCGGCGATGTCCCTAAATTCGGCTGGCATCCACGGTCTATATACATACAGCGATTCCTCTTTTGTCGATGGCATTAGGACCATGGGGAACGCTTGGAAGGGGTACCTTTCGACTCCAGATTCATGCGAATTATCCTCGAGCGGGGTGGATGAGTCCAGGGTCCGCCTCCACTCACCCACCGTGCCTCTAGAGCGCGTTTGGTGTTGATGTCCAGGGTTTGGACCATCATGCGGAGTTTGATCGGGGTGTGTTACAGGAGTTTGATTTGTTCCCCAGGACGGAGGGGGTACTGAAGTCTTTTCTCTCGTAGTTTGCGAACGTGGGGGGAGGGCCGGGAGGCCCTCCCAAAACGACGGCCGCTGGGGCGGCTGTGGGTCGCGTTGCGGCAGTGGGTGCAATTAAATTCTCATCCAGCTTTTGATGTTTGTCTTTCGCCTTTTTCGCCCGTATTTGTCTGGCCCTTTCAACGAGGATTTTACACTTGTACCATTGTTTTCCGTGTTCATTATTTTTCCGCTTTTCTTTGTCTTTCAGCGATAGTTTACCTAACACTGTTTCTAATTCATCACAATCATTAACGTCTCCCGAGAATCCGTATTTCTTTTTCCACTTTTTCACGAATCGCGTTGACCCTCTGTAGTCAATTTCAGCTGATCGCGTGTTTTCGACTAATGTTCCTTCGTCGTGACGTGCTGTCGTCGGTTGCGTTCCGCTCAATCGGGACTTCCGTTTCACCATGTTGTTGCCTAGCAACAGCCAGAAGCGTTTACAGGTATTTTACAAAAAGTCACGATCTAGTTCTGGGTTGTTATCCGTAAGGAAACGGTACGTGCCTGCGCCAAAGTTTATATGGGATACGTTACCACAATAGCGTGATCGCCAATCACACTTACGCACTAACACAAAAACGATGCGCGCAACATACACATACAACGTTAGACACAAACATACGCCGAGGTGGTCAACCTCTGCAGGAAGGCAGCGCTTCCTTACCGTTTATTCTTAGCAAGAAACAGTATCTAAATGAGCAGATGCTCTCACAGATACGCTTGGGCTCTGTGTCACGTGGGAACCGAACTTCCCCCGTACCGCTAACCACGAAACAGTACCCGAGCTAGCCTACTCTTTTTCGGCATTAGCTCGTCTAATTCCGTCACTCAGTGGAGAGAACCGTCTACACAACGGTTACTCCACCACGCCGACTGACCTTATTTTTCCAACAATCGTCCCGATGCCGAGCTGAATCCAAGTCCGTTGGATGATGGCGTTTGCTCGTTCCCCACCGCATCCGGTGCGCGGCTGGCTCCTTCAGGGAAAAGTTTCCACGGGGTATGGTTGTCAGCCACGGATCGTCCACCGGAGGAAATCGGAGAGTCCAACAAACAAACTCAAATCCGTTAGAACAAGCGCATCACCCTGTTCGTGACGCCAAGTTTCTGTCAGAGATTTTTCTCGGACAAAGTTAAGGAAATGACTCGGCACACAGGAAAATTGTCTTCAATATCGACGGGAGCAGATCTCTGAGAGCGAACGACGGTTTAGTTGCTCCGCGATTACACTCAGAGCGCCGCCCTCCGCGAGTTCAACCTTTTATTGTAACATATGCAAAATACAAGAAAAAAAACTGCCCCCGACATTTGAATGCAGCACCCCCGGTCCGGCCCCTCAGTAGTGATTGGTTACCTTGGTTTGAGCTTTGAACCACCGGTACGTTGACACCTTTCCATTTGATCTACGCTGAATCAACATGTTGCAGACTTTGCGGACGACAAATGTCGCAAATCGTCTTTTGTTGTTCAACCGCTGTTCCCGAATTATTGATTGCCCCTTTGTGACCGAGTCTATACTTCTCTCCTCTGTTCTCTTTGAGAGAGCTGATTTTTTTTTCTCGCAACTAGATTTGGACAATGAAAACCCCAAAAGTTCCTTTGAAACCCTAACTGATTTGGAACCGTGGCATCAGTACTCGGTATTGTGACCCACTGACTGAGGACATGGGGGTTTTGTGATCGAGATCTGTGTTGGGTCCTTTTCCATTCTGGAGTTTGGAACGTATTTTGTTTCAAGTGTTAAAAACAGGCACACTCCTTGAAACGCCAAACACACTTTTTAAACTCGAAATGATATAAACCCCAAAGTCATTCATTCAGACAGCTGAAAAATTGCACCTCACTTTGGGACTCCTGTCATAAATCATCAACACTTGGTCGCATTTAAGACCCCAAAAGTTCCTTTGAAACCCTGACTGATGAAGAACCGCGGTGTCAATACTCAGTCTTGTGACCCACTGACTTAGGACATGGGGGTTTTGTGATTAAGACCTGTGTTGGGTCTTTCTCCAGTCTGGAGCTTGGAACCCATTTTGTTTCAAGTGTTAAAATGGGCGTATTCCTTAACGAACCAAATTCACCTTTTAAACTCAGAATTATAAATAACCCAAAATAGTACATTCAGACAGCTGAGACTTTTAACATAATTTGTGGATACCTGTCATAAATCATGATCACATGTTGGCATTTAGAGCCCCCTACGGTTCCTTTGAAATCCTGACTGATTAGGAACCGCAACTCTTGGTACTCAGTGGCACCACTGGCGGAGGACGTGGGGTTTTTGTCATCAAATCTTGACCCGGGACAATTTCAGTTGTGGAGTTGTTCAGACCAATTTGTCACACCACTCTGACTGCTGTTGCTGTCTCTGATTGTTGACATTCGCTCTACAGATTTGTAGATTACCAGGGCTCACCACGTGGAGGTTGTCAACATGAACCCCACACCACTCTGAAAAAGAAAGGGTTCACTGCTTGGAAGCCCACCCTTCCTTTGAAAAAAAAAAACTGCTTTGAAAGTCCAGGTCATGAATTCAGATAGCTGAATTCTGCAACTTGATTTCTGGACAGGTATTAAGAAACCGTGACAGCTTCAAAATTAGCCTGTCAAGCGTTTAATGGTCCTTTGAAACCCTCAACAATTAAGAACCGAAGCTGTCAACGTTTTTCACTGGTGCGACCCACTGACTTAGGATATGTGGGTTTTGTGATTAAGTCCTGTGGTTGCTCCTTCTCCAGTCTGGAGTTTGCAACCCATTTTGTTTCAAGTTTTAAAAATGGGAACAGTCCTTAGAATCCAAACACTTGTCAGACACCTGTCATAAATCATGACCTTATGGTGACATTTAAAACCCCAAACATTCCCTTGAAACCCTGACTGATTCGGAACCGCGGCTGTTAGTACTCATTGGCACCACTGGACGAGGCCGTGGTGTTTTTGAAATCGGGTTTTGTGCCAGGATATTTTCAGTTGTGGAGTTTCTCACTCCTTTTTTTTTCACACCACTGCGAAAAGAAAAGGTAAACTGCTTGGAAGCCAACCAATCCTTTGAAACCTTGACTGCTTTAAAAGTGCATGTCATAAAATCAGACAGCTCAATTTTCCAACTCAATTTCTGGACAGTTATTAAAAAACTACCACGGCTTTGAGATTAACCTTTCAAGCGTTAAACGCTCCATGTGCTGGGACATTTGGAGTTGTGGCATTTTTCAACCGCTGTTGAGACCTGAGAGCACTCTTTGGGAGCAAAACTCACCGTTGAACCTGTACATTTCAAATTTTAACTGTTTAAGCACCTCCCGACATTTGATTTCTTTTTACTCCATTTTAGAACCACTGTCAAAAATCAGGACCGCACATGGAAGCCAAACCCTCCTTTGAAATCCTGAGGTCAAACATTAAGACAGTGGAATTTTTCAACTCAGTTTTGGGACAGCCATCAAACATCGTGACCACTTGGAAGCCTTTGAAACCCCAATCTCTCCTTTGAAATCCTGACGGATTCGGAATGGCGGCATTCAACCTTACTCAGTGGGTCGCACCCCTGACTTTGGAAAAAGAGATTTTGGGATCAAATTTTGGTCTGGGACATGCAAAGTTCTTAAATGTTTCACGCCACATTGCAACCACAGGTTGGAAGGCAAAGTCACATTCCCTGGCCTGCTTTGAGGCCATTTTAAAACCTACGGTATTTTGTTTCATCCTTAAAAATCAGGACCCCACGTGGAAACCAATCGTTACTTCGAAATCCTGACTGCTTTAAAACCTTAGGTTACACATTCAGAAAGCTCACTTTTTCAACTTAATTTTGGAACAGCTGTCGAAAACCGTGACAGCTTCAAGATTAACCTTTGCAACCCTAAACGCTCCTTGGAAACCCTCACTGATTAGTAACCACAGCTGTCAATATGGCTCAGGTATACCAGCGACTATGGAAAGTTCTTGGAGCATTTATTCTACTCTCACCCCTAACTTAGGACATGTTCCAAGACCCCCATGTATTTTGCTGGTAGATTGTAAAAACTGAAATTTGTCATCCCATTTTGTAAACCCTGTTACAAAATAGGAACCCTGCTTGGAAGTCAAGCCATCTTTTACACCAGACATTGAAAAACTGCGTTTTGGAAATTTAGAGGTCAGACATGTTGACCACTCTCATTAATTTATACTCTATTTTAAAACAATACATTTGGGGCCGGGCGGCCCGGTAGTCCAGTGGTTAGCACGTCGGCTTCACAGTGCTGAGGTACCGGGTTCAAATCCAGCTCCGGCCTCCCTGTGTGGAGTTTGCATGTTCTCCCCGGGCCTGCGTGGGTTTTCTCCGGGTGCTCCGGTTTCCTCCCACGTTCCAAAAACATGCATGGCAGGCTGATTGTGCACTCTAAATTGTCCCTAGGTATGAGTGTGAGCGTGGATGGTTGTTCGTCTCTGTGTGCCCTGCGATTGGCTGGCAACCAATTCAGGGTGTCCCCCGCCTACTGCCCGAAGACAGCTGGGATAGGCTCCGGCACTCCCCGCGACCCTAGTGAGGATATAGCGGTTCAGAAAATGGATGGATGGATGGACATTTGGGGCCCTGCGTGGAAGCCAAACCTTCATCTAAACCCCTGACTGCTTTAGAACCAAAGGTTACATTTTTTTTCAACTCAATTTTGGGACAGCTGTAAAAAGATGCTGAAGAATTCAAACTTTTGAAACCTAAAACGCTCTTGATTAGTACCCATAGCTAGAAATGTGGTTGAGTGGGTCGCACCTGTGATTTTGGACTTAATCCAAAACCACCATTGTCTAGTGCATTGTCAGGTCTGAAATTTTGAAGTTCATTTTGTAACCATTTTTAAAAATACTTGGAAGCCAAAATACCTTTTAATTGGTACTGTGAAACTGTTTTAAAAACCCCAGGTAAGACATCATGACATCAGGATTTTTTTCCATTCCATTCTATAACAACTGATAAAAACCAGGACCCCTGCATTTCCTCTGACACCCTGACTGTTTTAAAACCCAAGGTCATATTTTCAATAAAGTTGAATTTTTCCACTCCATTTTAGGACAGCTGTCAAAGATTGTTACGGCTCATAGATAAGCCTTCGCAACCTTAAATAAAAGCTCCTCCTGTCACTGTGGTTCAGTGGGTCGCACCTCTAACTTCAGATTCGATCCAAAACCCCCATGTCTTGTGCTGCTACATTGTCAGATCTGAAATGTTCAACGCCGTTAAACACAATGTTAAAGTGGTAACATTGCTTGGAATCCAGTCACCTTTAAAACCCTACTTTAAAAGAGACCAAAATCTCTTTAGACCCAAGGACACACTTTGAGAGAGCTGATCTTGGGAGAGCTGTAAAAGACCTTAAAATCTGACTTCTTTAAAACCCAGGTCCCAAATGCAGACAGTTGTGTTTTTCAACTCGTTTTTGAAACAGCTGTCAACAATCGTGACGGGTTGGAGATGAGTCTTTGAGCCCTCCTTTGAAACCTGAAGCCATTTGTCACCGCAGCTGTCAATGTGGCTCAGTGTGGGGCACCTCAAATTCAGGACTTGAACGAAAACCTCCATGTCTTGTGTTGCTAACATATTATTCGTAAGAGACGGGCACTTTACCCTACTTTCCCGTGTCGTGCTGCGTCGAGTGCCGTCAAAATGACAGAAGGCTTCCAAGCGTGAGTCGAGTAAAAGTGGGCGTGGATAAAGCCCCGCTTCGAGGCGCGTTTCAGTGACGTTTTTGTTCCGTGGGCAGCGGAAACTGACGTCTCGTTTCCGGCTGTGCGCGTCGAGTGGAAAAAGTCACGTGACCAACGAAACGAAGCCGAGTTTGGGGGGAGTCCGTGGTGAGCGGAATTCGTCACATGACCAGGTGCAACAAGCGCTCAAAATGGCTGATGACGTGTCACTGGACGAAAACAGGGGCAGATGCTGGTCTGTCAAGGAGAGGAAGCTCAATTTCGGCCTTCATCATAAAATGTGTCCGTTTATTCATTTGTGAATTCGACTCTCCGTTCCTTTTCCAAAAAATGAAAGGATGCCTTCACCATAAGATCATTGGCTCATTCGCTGTCAATCAATAACGATTCAGCTTCAGCGAGATCATCCAATCATCATGAAGAAAATGAGTTTCTGCACGCCCACTGTCCATAGACTCCCAGAGAGGTTGAGCGACCAATGGGCGGGACAAAACAAGCATTTATCCAATGACTTGTCTCGTTTGAATGAATTGGGACGACCAACCTGAACTCTTGAGACGGCCGTCGTCCGCGCGGTCGACAGTCAGCGTCCACACAGTTTAAAGCACAGTGAAGCTGTGGGAATGAATGAGAAGAGAGTCCCGTCGTAACCAGTAATAAGCTGATTCGGAACAAAGATTGATCACGTTGTAGTGCATAGTTGGTCAATGACATGTCCACACAATTGTATGTACACACATGTATTTGATCACTTACTTTTTGACATTTTAGGGGAAGCCGAGCTTCCCTTTGCAGTCTTAGAGCAATCGCCTCTGGTCGAAAAAGGTGTGAATCCGGCACCAACGCCGAGCAAGTTCAGTGTTGATAGAGAGAGAGAGAGAGAGAGAGAGAGAGAGAGAGAGAGAGAGAGAGAGAGAGAGAGAGAGAGAGAGAGAGAGAGAGAGAGATATTGTTTCCCGAGTTATAATCTTAGGTTATCTATTCATTCATTTGTAGACTCAGAAAGAATTAATCCGTTTTTTTTAATTAGTCAGCCACATCGTTCGTTCAGTTCTCCAAAGATAAATAGTTCATTTTGTTATACAGAATGTTTGGATGAGTTGAGTGAAACATTAAAAAAAAGAAAATAACATGTGTAAGTTGAGGGGTTCGTTGTTCTTCAGTGGATATCACTACTTTGCGAACGGCAAAAGGAGAGAGGGAATCCTTTAAATGCAGCTTTATTAAGAGGACAACAAAAAGACGTCTGCACCGCAGCACGTTCGAGAAGACAACTACCGTAACTAAAATAACTTCCTGCTTCTCTTACTTTACCAGCCAATCAGAACATATCAACATAAAAACATGTCTAAACAATTATTAAACAACAGAATATAATTTGGGAATGCTTAACATGAAATAATAGGATGCTCAAACATAAAATTATAATTAATAATATAACATAAGGTTACACAGTACTGTATTTTCATTTGAGATTCACAAAGAATTTGCGGCTCGCATGGAATGCTGTATGAAATGGTTCAAATGGCTCTTTCGTTGCCGACGCTAACGTAATATTTCCCTCCTCACATGCTGTGCAGTCACAGAAATGACAGTCTAAACAGGTGATGTAGGAATTTAACGTCACCCAATGCAAAAAAAAGGCAATCGATGTTCACCAAAATGTATGTTGACATATTTCCTTAATGTTCACAATAACCTCTGAAAATACAACCATGATCGCCCAAGTATTAGGCATTCTAGGGTGTTTTCCTCTTCAGAGAGGCGTTTACTGCAAAGCTTATTTCACTTCTCGAGAGAAACCCGTCGTCCACAAGACGTGTCTGGCCACATTACACAATGCCACAATTTATTGCGGATACGACGGGCCATGGGGCGGCCCGGTAGTCCAGTGGTTAGCACGTCGGCTTCACAGTGCTGAGGTACCGGGTTCAAATCCAGCTCCGGCCTCCCTGTGTGGAGTTTGCATGTTCTCCCCGGGCCTGCGTGGGTTTTCTCCGGGTGCTCCGGTTTCCTCCCACGTTCCAAAAACATGCATGGCAGGCTGATTGTGCACTCTAAATTGTCCCTAGGTATGAGTGTGAGCGTGGATGGTTGTTCGTCTCTGTGTGCCCTGCGATTGGCTGGCAACCAATTCAGGGTGTCCCCCGCCTACTGCCCGAAGACAGCTGGGATAGGCTCCGGCACCCCCCGCGACCCTAGCGGTTCGGAAAATGGATGGATGGACGACGGGCCATCACTCAAGCAAAAATTACATCACAGTTTCTTCATATTTTTAATGTTTCAAGGCCAAGTGTGAAGTAATTTCATGAAATGCCAAATAGGGTCACAATGAAAGTACTTAAACATTGTCCACCAAATAAAGCATGAAAAAATAATTTATATGTGTCTTGATATGTGATTGTGAAACATATAGCCAACAGAGGGCGCTCTAGGTTTAGAGTTGATAGCATATGACAAGGCTTCCGGTAAACACAGTTAAGGAGATCACCATACGTGCTGGCAACAATAAAGTTGAGCTCGGGCTCATTTGTTCACTAAATGATGGCTCCTCATTTTAAGATGAACAACACAATATGTTGTATGTTTTACAAAATAATCAATTTTCCGAAGTTCCAGCCTGAAAGGGGCGGAACCCGGAAGTGATACGTCACATGAAGGAGAGTGATGGCAGGTCTCTATACGGCCGAAATGCAAAGCATTTCAAACAATGATTCAAACAGCGATACAAGTGATCGATCGAGCGCAAGTGAGGATATCCAAGTTTTTGAAGAGTTGGAGGAAGAAGAGGAGGTTGGAATTTTACATGTTGGACCTTACATGTACGAGCCAGACGCTAATCAGGATGCAAACAATGTGCCCAGATGACCAGACATGGAATGGAGACAAGACCCATCGAGATTACAAGATTGGTAAGATATAGGCTGGTATTATTTTTATGATTTGAAGATGCGGGCATGTGCACATAATTGTATGTTTTTGTATCTGATGACATTGTTTAAAAAAAAAATCAGACTTCATGTTCAGGCAGTTAGCCTACTCGGTACTTGAGTATTCATCCATCCATTTTCCGAACCGCTTGATCCTCACGAGGGTCGCGGGGGGTGCTGGAGCCTATCCCAGCTGTCTTCGGGCAGTAGGCGGGGGACACCCTGAATCAGTTGCCAGCCAATCGCAGGGCACACAGAGACGAACAACCATCCACGCCCACACTCACACCTAGGGACAATTTTAGAGTGTCCAATCAGCCTGCTAAGCATGTTTTTGGAATGTGGGAGGAAACCGGAGCACCCGGAGAAAACCCACGCAGGCCCGGGGAGAACATGCAAACTCCACACAGGGAGGCCGGAGCTGGAATCGAACCCGGTACCTCTGCACTGTGAAGCCAACGTGCTAACCACTGGACTACCGGGCCGCCTACTTGAGTATTCTTTTTACCAAATTATTTTTTGACTTGTATTTGAGAGAGTTTTTTTTTTTAATGACTTTCTTTAACTTTTGTACAGTATTCCATCCATATACTTATATATTTTGAATCGAATGTTTTCATAAACAACGGAATTATTGATTGATGGGTATAGAATCAGAATCGTCTTTATTGGCCAAGTATGTAGAAGACACAAGGAATTTGTGTAACAAATTACAACACGCTGCATTAGTATCCTCATAAACAAGGACATGACAAATAAGTATGGAAAAATAAGTATGACAGGACATTCCGTAATGTAAGTGAACCGTAGTGCGGTGGTACCACCCAGTGACAACTGTGAGGAATACGCTTGTTCAATAAAATTTATGCTCATGGTGTCATCGCTCAGTATTTTACTTTTCTTTTAAAAAAATAAATATTTCAGGTGTACTTGTTGTAAATGCCAGCAAATGCCTACAGCAGTTGAATGTGTTTGCTGCCATGAAATTCAAGAAGTAGTGACTGTACGTCGACAAGGAGAGGAACACTTCAATCAGGTGCTGGACTGCATCACCGACCATCCTGGACTCAATGCTGTGTGCCTAGACCCATATGGATTACAGGTGGCATGGATGACCTACAAGCAGCAGTACAAAGGCAAGGCATTTGATGGGCCACAGGATGCCAAGTATAGGCACATTGCCTACAGACAATTGGTGCGCTGGTGCTAGAGGTTTCTTGGTCAGGACAACCGTGTTGTGCTCCCAGCATGCGCCGTGTCTTGTATCAGGGCACATTTTCCACCACCAGGAGAAGAGGAGTCAGCTGTATTCAAAAGGGTTTCGTGTTTCACAGAGAAATGTTCCAGAACTATGATTTGGACTGGTTTTAGAGTGGTTAATGTGGACATGGTGTCTATCATAACAAAATACTGTAATAAAAATAAACAAATGAGGACAACTGAATACAGGGAATGTAGTATTTTATTTCCTGAGGAATCTAGTCTGGTGCTCGGCAATAACAGTTGTTCACTGCTGCTGTCAGGAATGCGGGTCGACACACACATCACCAGTTCTGGACTTATTTTGAATGGCAGTCAGTTTCATCA
Organism: Hippocampus abdominalis; assembly: GCA_018466805.1. Lineage (NCBI taxonomy): Eukaryota > Metazoa > Chordata > Actinopteri > Syngnathiformes > Syngnathidae > Hippocampus > Hippocampus abdominalis. The sequence continues at coordinate 22,617 of JAGPNR010000133.1, forward strand.
CCTCTGACAGGCAGTCATTCACATAGTCTAAAAAAAACCAAACAAACAACATATTGGGATGATAAATATTTGGACGACATATGGGTTATACTCAGTATGTCATGCATCTGCCTGGAATTGATTTTTATTTCATAACTTACCATAAGTTGCATCCACCAGTGTCTTTCTCAGAGAATACCCACCACTCTTATATTTGGGATAAACGATACAGTAGGAGTGTATTCCTTCCTTTGTCACTTTCTGTGGTCTGCCAGCATTTTCATTATAATGCATAGCAGCAAGAATTATTCTGGAATAGAACAAAAAATGCCTTATCTTATTTTTTTAAATTGTCAAATTGTGATTAAATAACTTTATATCTCAAAGTTGTATTCAATTCAATTCAATGTTCATTCGTCAACAAAGCAGCGCTGCCAACCTATTGAAATGTACTTCCAGAACAATTTGTCTGACTGCCATTATTACTCATCGCTGATATGAATTGCATCGATCGGGGTTTGCCTCAAGCCGAAAACTAACGTCGCTATCGCTAGCTTCTCCTGTTCAACGTTGCTAGCTTCTCGAGTTCGCTTTCGGCTAACGTCGCTACCTTCTACTGTTCATTCCACAAGAGTTGGCAGCTATGCTTTGACAAAATCATCAGCTTGTTCGCCTCGAGCCGAAAACTAACGTCGCTAGTGTTGGGGGACGGGCGGCCTACTCTCCCCCGCGTGTTCGTTGAATTTCGGACGAGGAGAATGTTGGTAATCCAAATAAAGGCTGGAGGCAATGAACAGGTCCTTCGAAGGGTTTTAATTTATTTACTGCAGTTTACGAATCGATTGGGGCTCCTGAGGGGTCCAGATTTGAATCAGGAAGCGTAGGACAAACACATTCATGAGATTATATAGAGACAATCGTGCAGAATCGTGAGTGACTGCTGCGTTTTTGTTTTCGTGGAGACATGGCTCAACGACAGTGTCCCGGATCGGGCTATTCGGCTAGCCGGGCTAACGTGCTGCCGAGCAGACAGAGAGCTCGTCGAGGGGGGGAAGACTCGCGGCGGGGGACTCTGTGTTTACATCAACGATGCCTGGTGCCGAGACGCTGTTGTGGTTTGCAAGCGCTGCTCACCAACCTTGGAGTTTATGATTATCAAATGCCGGCCATTCTACCTGCCGAGGGAATTTAGTGCCATATTGCTGGTAGCAATATACATTCCCCCTGGCTCAACCAACAACAGGAGTATGGCCCTGTCTGAACTCCATCAGCACATCAGTGAGCAGCAGACAGCCCACCCCGACGCCTTTCTCATCTTGGCTGGAGACTTCAATCATGCAAACCCCAAGAGCGTGCTTCCACAACTCCATGGCCACATCAACTTTCCCACAAGAGGCACAAACACTCTGGACAATGTCTACACTACAGTTAGAGGATCCTACAAAGCCCTCCCCCTGCCCCACCTTGGTGCCTCAGATCACACCACTGTGATGCTAATGCCAGCATACAGGCCACTGGTGAAAGTCATCAAACCAGTGAGGAAGCAAGTACGAGTGTGGCCTGAGGGTTCCATAGAAGCACTCCAAGACTGTTTCTTCACCACAGACTGGAGTGTGTTCAAACATGCAACGACCAACCTCAACGAGTACGCGGAGACCGTCACGTCCTACATAAGGAAGTGCACGGATGATGTCACGGTCTCCAGAACCATCACCATCCGGGCCAATCAGAAGCCATGGCTGACAGGTGAGGTCCACAGGCTCTTGAGGGCCAGGAACACTGCCTTCAGAGCTGGAAACGTGGTGGACCTCAGGACTGCCAGGGCCAATCTGTCACGTGGCATCAGACTGGCCAAGAGACAATACTCAAGGAGGATTGCAGACCAGTTGAAAGACAGCGGAGACACCAGGAACCTGTGGCGGGGGATCCAGACCATCACGGACTACAAGCCCTCTCCGCACGTCTGCGACAGCTCCATCTCTCTGCTGAACGACCTGAACGACTTCTTCGCCCGTTTTGAGACAGACAACAACACCCCAGCACAGAAGACCCCTCCCCCTCCTGGTGACCAGGTGCTGACGCTTTCACAGGATAGTGTGAGGCGTTCCCTCAGGAGTACAAACCCACGGAAAGCGGCAGGTCCGGACAACATTCCCGGTCGCGTCCTGAGAGACTGTGCTGAGGAGCTCACAGATGTTTTCACAGACATCTTTAACACCTCACTGAGCCAGGCTGTTGTCCCCACTTATCTCAAGACCACCACCATCATCCCGGTCCCGAAGAAGTCGTCGCCCTCCACCTACAATGACTACTGCCCGGTCGCACTCACCCCCATCCTCATGAAGTGCTTCGAGCGGTTAGTCATGCAGCACATAAAGTCTGCCCTCCCCCCCACCCTGGACCCCTACCAGTTTGCATATCGGCAGAACAGATCGACAGCAGACGCCATCTCCACCGCCCTCCACTCAGCCCTCACCCACCTGGAGACCAAGAACTCACACGTCGGAATGCTGTTCATCGACTTCAGCTCAGCATTCAACACCATCATCCCGCAGAAGCTCATCCACAAAGTGGACCACCTGGGTCTCAACACCTCCCTGTGCAACTGGCTGTTGGACTTCCTGACGGAGAGACCACAGGCTGTTCGGGTCGGCGGCAACACCTCCAGCACCATCATGATGAACACAGGTGCCCCACAAGGATGTGTGCTGAGCCCCCTCCTCTTCACATTGCTGACCCACGATTGCACTCCCTCGTCCAGCTCCAATCTGTTCGTTAAGTTTGCGGATGACACGACTGTGGTGGGTCTCATCAACAATGGCGATGAGACAATCTACAGGAGTGAGGTGAGCAGGCTGGCCTTGTGGTGTAAAGACAACAATCTCCACTTGAATGTGGAGAAGACAAAGGAGATTGTTGTGGACTTCCGAAAGACGCATCCCCAGCACGCTCCACTGAACATCAATCGTGCCACAGTGGAGAGAGTGAGCAACACCAAGTTCCTGGGCGTGCACATCTCGGAAGACCTGTCCTGGAGCCACAATACATCATCACTGGCCAAAAAAGCCAACCAGCGCCTGTACTTCCTCCGCAAACTGAGGAGAGCAAGAGCCCCTCCCCCCATCATGCAGACATTTTATACAGGCACCATTGAGAGCATCCTGTCCAGCTGCATCACTGTGTGGTATGGTGCTTGCACTGTGTCCTGCCAAAAGACTTTGCAGCGCACCGTGAGAGCAGCTGAGAAGATCATTGGTGTCTCTCTCCCCCCACTCGTGGACATCTACCACTCCCGTCTGACCCGCCAAGCCATCCAGATCGCAGGTGACCCCACCCACCCATCCCACAGCCTCTTCAGCCTGCTGCCGTCGGGAAGGAGATTGCAAAGTCAGAACCAGCAGGCTCAAAAACAGTTTCTTCCACCGGGCGGTCAGGAGACTCAACTCCCTCCCTGCTCTGCCCGCTCTCCCCACCCTCTGCCTCTGCCCAACCCCTGCCTCCTGTCACAGACTATGACCCTCCCCTCATTATCCATCATCTGCATATTGCGAATTGCGTATTGCACAACGCACTACCTCACTTTACTTTACCACATTAGCCACAAGTGCCATTGTTTATGCTGTTGTATTGTCCATATTGTCTATATTGTTTATACCGCTCAGATTGTACATTATGTCTTTTATACAGTGTAGCTGCTATCTTCTCAGCTGTGTGTTTAATGCACAGCATGTTTGCATGCATATTGCACGGAGGAGTGAGAGAAAGAAATTTCATCTATGCTGCATGTCACATGTAAGCATATTTGACAATAAAGATGACCTTGACCTTGATCCTTGATTAACTGGTAACCGAAAGGTTGGTGGTTCAACCCCACCCAGGGTTGCTTTCCTTTTGCTTGTGTTTAGGCAGGATTGTCTTGCACGTTAGAAATTGAAACTGAATACATGTCTCATGATCAAATGTCTCTGTGGCGCAATTGGTTAGCACTTTTAGCTGTTAACTGAAAGGTTGGTGGTTCAATCCCATCCACGGACGCTTTATGTTTGCTTGTGTTTAGGCAGGATTGTCTTGCACGTTAGAAATTGAAACTGAATACCAGCCTACTGAACAAATGTCTCTGTGGTGCAATCGGTTAGCGTGTTTGGCTGTCAACCGAAAGGTTCGTGGTTCAACCCCACCCAGGGTTGCTTTACTTTTGCTTGTGTTTAGGCAGGATTGTCTTGCACGCTAGAAATTGAAACTGAATACATGTCTCATGAACTAATGTGGCGCAATTGGTTAGCGCATTCACCTGATCACTAAAAGGTTGGTGGGTCAAACCCACCCAGGAACGCTTTAGATTCGCTCGTGTTTTTAGCAGGATTGTCTTGCATAGTAGAAATTAAAACTACTTATCAAAAATTGATAAACATTTCACACTCTGATCGCCATGGTAATGTTTAATGCCTTCAAAATACGATACAACACAAAATCAAAGTGCATGAAAATGACGACTCGCCACAGGCCCGAGTTTGATTTTCTGCAACCAGGCGGTCCCATCTCGGTGTAATAGGAGACAATGACACGTGTGTGCTTTTTGACCAGTCTACTTCGTAAATTTGTTTTGAGTCGCTGTTGCTGCAGAAAACCCCCACCTCACACAGGTAGGATGTCGGAAATAGCAACAGTGCTATTGTGGCGATCTCAGAGTATTCAGCCATAACTTTAATGCAGTTGTCTCGAACGTACTTTTAAGGCCGCCGTCATTTGCGATCCCCAGCAGTTTTTTAAAATACATTTTGCGAGCTCCAATAGCCATTGCGCGGTCACAGTGAGCTGCAAGGGGACCCCAAAATAAGAGGCGATTTTTTCTGATCCTGACCTGGTTTGCCAAGAGTTTCTCCGGTGTCCGACGAGGAACTGGACGGGGAGGCGGGGTAGAGGGTGGGAAACTTGTCGGTGATGTGGTGCCATCATTTTTAGTGGGTCTGCATATTTGTGGTGCTGCCGTTGTATGGCTTCCTAGTGTGACATTCTTTGCAAATTATGGAGGTTTTATCAAGCTTTCCGTCTTTCTTTTCGAAGCAGTAGTATTTCCAAACATAAGATCTGAATGTTGCGGGTGCATTAAATATAGTAGTTTCCTCGCTGCTGCTGGCGCAAACTTCCATAGTGTTTCGCTAGTACAGTGATCCCTCGCTATTTCGCGGTTTGTTTATCGAGGCTTCGGTGCATCGCCGATTTTTTTCAAACATATTCATTAAAAAAAACAATTAAAAAATTAAAAAATATATTTTTCTGCAAAAAGTCCGCAAACAGTCGCAGAAGCTCGCAGTTGTTTTTTGTTTTTGTTTTTACCTGTATATGTTAATTGGTCGCTACTTCGTGGATTTTCGTTTATCGCGGGTGGTTTTGGT
>JAGPNR010000083.1:0-27606 GCA_018466805.1 Hippocampus abdominalis
TTGCAGAGTTCCGTGGTGTATTCCACCAACCTGTTTAGTGAAGGCCGTAGGGAGGTTAATGGATTATATTCAAGGTAGGCAATCAGTAGCTGATTACTTCATTATTTTTCGCATTTTGGCTGCCGAAAGTGTCATTGGATTCTGGATGTTTCATTGTTATTTTTCGGTTAGACTACCTCCTTGCCTTTTGCAAGCACTTTTCATGAATGTATAGTTTTTCCTGGTTCTCTTAACCAGCGACTTCTGTCGTTCTTTGTCAGTGTGGTTTTTTTTGTTCTTGTAAATAAACCTTGTTACGGAGTTTTGTTTTGAGTCTACATTTCTGGGATCCCAAAACAATATTCGGTTCATTGCGAAGCCTGACAAGGAATTGTGGGAATACTCGCCCCATGGAAGGTGCAGGCTCCAAAAGGGCGGATGGTGGGCAGAGACACACCTAAGGGCTGACTTCAGATCCTGACTGGCTCTGAGTGTCCATTGGTTTTGGGGTAATAACCTGAAGACAGGTTGGAGGATGCCCCCAAGCTTTACAGAAAGCGTGCCGTACCTGGGATATGAACTGGGACCGAATTGACAGAAATAGTAAATAGGGATGGCATGAAGCTTGAAGATGTGGTTCACAAGGATGTTCGCAGCCTCAAGGCGGGAGGGAAGTCTGGGTAATGTAATGGAATGAAATGGACCATTTTGGCAAATCAGTCAACCACAGTCAATTTGAGTGTGTTTCCATTGGAGGGAGGCAGACCAGAAATGAAATAAATCAACAGGTGGGAAGGCGTTAAAAGAAGGCCCATGAGGCAATGGTGAGACGATTCTCCTTGCGAGCAGATGAGCCAGGCGGCGACGAACTCTCGGACATCTTGCACCATCCGAGCCACAAGAAGCGTTGTCGCAAGAACTACAGTTCGATTGACCCCAGCATGTCAAGCCAACTTGGAGGATTTGAGAGCGGAGGGAATCTGGGACGAAGAGCCAATCCTTAGGGCCCAAGCCAGGATCTGGTTACTGTCGTGCTGACAGAATTGCCCGCTCAATGTCCTACATTGCCGCCCAGAAGAAGCATGAATCAGAATCATCTTTATTGGCCAAGTATGTAGAATACATAAGGAATTTGTCTCCAGTAGTACAGGCCACACTAGTATTGCAATAACAAGCAACAATAAACAAGGACGTGGCATATACGTATCGAACGTCTTTCTGTAATCTAAGGGTACCATTGTGCAGTAGTACCTTTTTTTTAAGTAATAACCTTCACATGCCACACTGCATGTGAAGGGCAGTGATACTTCGAAGATGAGCGATCACAGGCTTGAAAGAGAGTTCAGTTGTAATGAATGTGAGGAGAGCAGTTGCGAAATACAGAGGTGTTGAATTGAAATGCAACTGGAGTTATTATTCAAGCGAACACTGATAGCAGTGGATGGTTTGAAACTACAGATCCTTTCAAGAAGGAAAACCCTACGAAAGCTAGAAAAATGAGGTCGGACTTTGGACAAGAGTCACCAAATTGGAGAATAAAAAGCAAGCCCTCGCGGTGGCTTTTGCGCTATCAGGTGGGGCACGAGAGACGGCGATGGAAATTCCAACAGACAACTTCAATCAAGTTAGGAGAATCCACACTTTATTTGGAAAATTTAATGAAGTAAAGGACAGAATATACAAGGCTTACCCCAACTTAAACCGGAGTATGAAAGACGTGAATGGGTCCATAGCGGACTACAGTATATTATTGAGTTTGAACAGTGATATTCACGAATGCAGAAATACACATGGAGCGACCCGCTGCTGTTTTAGCTTTTAAGCTGCTGGGTACAGCATGCTTGGATATGACGGACAGACAGCTGGCTTCAAGAAGAAGAATATATTTGACGCGAACATGAGTGCGGGGACGGAGGGCATCAGCCAGGAAACGGTGTATGCTACAGAGCAGCAAAGACAAAAAAAGCAATGCCTGGCAAAAGACACCTCGAGAGAAAACTCCACAGAACGGTACAAATCCCCTTGACAAGTATGGACGCCGATCAAAATGTGCAGTATGCCAAAGCACGTTTCACTAGACAAGACTTTCCACACCAAAGTGAGAATGTCAAAATAACTGAGGATCGTAAAACAAAAGTTGATGAGCGTAATGTTGCACTGTTCACCAAGGAATCATTTACAGATGCAGAAATATTCATGACAGAATGTTTTGGCTCAGCTATAATAGACACTGCTTGCATTAGAACAGTTAGCGGATAACAGTGGCTTGAATACTACAGTTCAGTACTGGGAAAGAAAAGTGCAAATATTATTAGAGACAGAAAAACAAAGTCAGACACCGTTTAAGTTTGGAGATGAAAAGTGGTCTATTGTTGAAAAGTGTGAAGATACCTGCAAAAATTGGGCACACAAAGTGTAACATACAAACAGAAGTGCGACCTGTTGACATTCCACTGCTTTTAAGTGAAGCATCACTGAAAAGGGCTGGAACAGTTTTGGAACATGGAGCGTGACAGTGCAGTTATGTTCAACCTGCCTGTCAAACTGGATTGTACTAGCTCTGGACATTACTGTGTAAGCATTGTGGACCGTGACGATCAAAATAATGCTAACACGGAAACTATATCAGCTACTGAGGAAAGGATACTGGCAATAATAGATATAATGAAAACTGATGACAAGATGAGAGTTTTAGAGAAACTCCACAAACAATTTCTACATGTCTCTGCTGACAAGCTGCAAAGACTTAAGTAGTTGTGGCAATGAGGACACTGAAACTACTAACATGCTACAGAAGGTAGTAAGTCTACCACGAGCATCAACGTATAATGGAACAGTTGCTGTAGTTATTTTATGCGCTTCAGCTGCATATTATTGACCAGTTCACTCGTTTTAGTGCAGGGAGTGTTCTGACGACCAGGAAGTCTTCTGAGAGAGTCAAACATTATATTCATGACTGAAGCAGTGTGCACGCCCCCCTAAAATTGTTCAGTGACAATGGTGCTGAAATAAATCATGAAGAAGTAAGATACATGGCTGTGAATTTGAACATGGAAGTAAAGACAACAGCTGCCTACAGTCCTTGGAGTTCGGCTCTTAGAACAACACAATCAAACCCTAACTGAGATTGTAACGAAAGTGAAAATAAGCACTGGATGTAACTGGAGCACTGCAATGAATTGGGCTTGGGAGGGAGGGGGGGGGGGGGGCAGCAAGCAAAATGTCCACAGCTACAGTCCACATCAGCTGATATTCAGACAGAATCCCAACCTACCTTTTGCGTTAATTAACAAAGCACCCGCTCTAAGAAAAGCATCACAAAAAGTCAATGGGTTGCAAAGCAAATTTCCACTCTGCATCCAGCTAGAAGGGCTTTAACTGAAGCGGAATATTAAGAGAGAATACGGATGTCACAGTTGATGTGTTTGTGACCAACAGGTGGCTCTGTAGGGTTCCACTTCCAGCGGCACACCTGTTGGTCATCATTTCATTAGCAGTTTTTCTGCTAAAAGGACTCCTGGCCCGACCACTCAGTGTCAGGTCATTGTTGCAGTCATCTCGTTACCTCTGCGTCCCGCGTCCTAGAGGCATAATTTTCCCCAGTTCCAAATAATGTGCGTTTTTGGGACGCAAGGAAATTTCTCAGTAAAAAAAATGTCGCAGTTCAACAATCGCCGCCATTGTTCTTTTGATCTTGCATTGAGTAATCTTGCGTGACGAGATCGGCCTTCAACCTGGCGGAAAGCAGACGACTGCCAAGTTGTGTAATGTTAAAACAAGTGTTGCGAAAGTTGATTGCAGAGATATCAGAGGAAGCAGCTAAAGTTGGATATGTTTTTGCAATAATAAGTTGACTTTGAGAAAGTCTTGCATCATTGGAAGCACAGTAAAGAGGAGAATGTATGAACTCAAAGACTGAACCTATTTCTCAGCAAATCTTGAATTCCTGAATTCATTATTTTTTTTCCAGCATTTGTTTATAAGAAATAAACCTATTATCAATGTATATTGTTGTTGATTGTGTTATCATATGCAGTTGAATAAGTAGACCATTTCAGAATTTGAAATTTAGGACTCTCTAAATGTATAAATGGGACTCATACTTTTTGATTGCAATAGCATACATCCTGTTGTCCACCTCAATTTAAATTCAAATTCAAGAACTGAAATTGAATATAATAATTGAATTAGAATGTTGGTGTAATTCTCAATTCAGTTCTGAGTTTTGTATTGTCACGTTTCGGGCAAGCCGAATAAGGTTTTGAATCCCAGAAAACATAGACTCCAACAAGGTAACAAACAAACTAATACTTTAATATAACATCGAACCGACAACAAATTTAACATAAAGCGCCGGGACCAGGGAGAACAAACAAATAACAAAAAGCGCTTGGAACAAAAGGCAAGGGGAGAAAACAAGAACCGAGAGTACAAATGAAAAACTTCGCATCAAAAATGCACGCGAGAAAAGCCAAATCACAAAAAAAAAACTACTAACAGATTAAATGGTACCAAGTAGCCAAAAGCAAAAACACAACGAGATCGATCGATAGCAAAAATAGGTCTATGAGCATGGAAGCAGCAAGGCAATAAACAATACTCTGACAACAGGTGAACCGCAGAAGAGTCCTTAAATACAGAGTCCCATAATAATAGATTGGCAGTAGGTGTGCACCCAGAAGTCAGCTCATGCCACCTGCTGGCCAGACCGAAAACATAACCGTGACATGTATAGCCCTGTGCGCGCGTGTGCATGTACATGTGTGTATCTTCGAGGTCAGCAAGAGAAAATGCAATAATACAAGCAGAACAGGCATTTTGGCACATATTACGTGATGCAATAATGTTAGTGCCCATTGTCCATGAAAGTTCACTGGTCTTTGTAATTTTTTTCATGCATGTTTTAAATGAACATGCAACGAGCCCAAGAACTATGGTGTACAAACGGAGAGATGTGAGTTAAAAGTTTCTAATGGACACTACGAGCCTTTGGCTACGGATTAAGGAAACACATTTAACCCTCTGAATACCCCATTTTCATTTCAATACAATGATTCAACTTAGTTCAAAAAGCTTTAATAACTGGAGTAATTGGATGCTTATCGTCACTGTTTATACAATTATTTTTAATGTAGTCTGTACATAAATAGACAAAAGGGCCACCAATCCAGAGTGTCAAAATGTGTAATGTTTTAATGGTGGTATGATGCCACCCAGTGGAAATAATCACCAATTGCAGTCTCTTTGAAAAGGCTGTTCCAGTTCATGAAGTACAGTATCTTGTCGTCGCTATAACCTGGCTTCAAATTACACACACAAATCATCACCAGGTTATTAAATTGAAGTTTCGCTGTCAGGCTGCTTTTGCAATGCTAATTAACCACGGATCTGTTTTTCCCAGTGAAAAAGTCACACAAGCCAGAGCTGCAATGTCGTTGTGTGACATGAAAAGATCAGCGATAGGAAGTAACAGAAAACAAATATTTCATTTTTGTTAAGTACTTTTTCCCAGCACTTAACTGAGTATTTATTTATCAGACTACTTTTTACATGTTAACACCATTATCTGTATTTGTTTTACTTGGTACATTTTTAAACCAGGATTGACACATTTTTAATAGCAATTAAAATGATCAAGTCAAGTCAAGCTTTATTGTCAAATATACCCTATGGCTCTACAGCACAGATGATATTACTTTCTTCTCTCAACCACAGCGCACACATGCAGTTCATTGAAACACAGCTAAAAATAAGGGCATCAAACTGAACTGCATAAAAATACAAAAACACATATAAATATGGATAAATACGTCACGTTGCGAGGTGGTGGTGGACCCCAAAAAGCAGGCATGAGGGAGGAGCAGTGTGTACTTGACAAATTGTATTCAAACACAAAGAAAACTAAATCTTAAACAAAACAAAGTCCTGAATACAAAACGAATCCAAAGTAGCAAACCAAAACCGTGACTGAAGAAAAACTATCAATAACTGAAACATGGGTCGAAGCTTGTATCGAGGCGCGTATCATTTCGACAAAACCCGGAGTTGATAAGGTGTGAAGCCTCGCCGGCCGGCTGAATCACATGAACGCTTTGGGAGTGGTCCGACGTTTGGCGTGCACTGCAAATACAGTACAGAATACGGTATAAATAGGTTGGAAAACGCATTGGCGACTGAAGAAAAACTATCAATAACTGAAACATGGGTGGAAGCTTGTATCGAGGCGCGTATCATTTCGACAAAACCCGGAGTTGATAAGGTGTGAAGCCTCGCCGGCCGGCTGAATCACATGGACGCTTTGGGAGTGGTCCGACGTTTGGCGTGCACTGCAAATACAGTACAGAATACGGTATAAATAGGTTGGAAAACGCATTGGCCCGTTGCCTGTTATCTCACATTTTGTGGATTTTGGGCTCCTGTACTTGTTACACCTGTGCGCAACAGTGCAAATTGTGCAATCTTTTTTCGAGCCTTGTCCGTTGCTTGCGATCGAACCTGCGCGAAAAAGGCGATCCTCCCCTGAATGGGAACATTTTGATTTGATTTCTTTCAATAAGGTAAGGGAGAAAAACTACATTAATATAAATGTGACAATGCAGCTTTTTCTTGTTCTTGTGTCTAACTTTTGTTATTTCACAGGTGAAGTGTCTGTTGTTTGCAAGGGAACTTTTATACAACAATAACACCTCGTCTGTGTTGAGGCATTATAGAGCCTTGCATTAGAGCAAGGAGAGCCATGAAACTGGGTCAAGCTTCGGTAAGCAAAATTACACAGTGTATAGACCACGTTAAGCTACACTTTAAATACTGCATTACTAACATAAGCTATAATTGATTTCTGATTGCAAGAGAGCAAATATGTAGATGAAGCCTTGGTCAACATGGTCATTGAGGGTTGTCAGGCCTTCACTATTGTGGAGGACGAAGGGTTCAGAAAGTTTGTTACAGGTTTAAACCCTACCTATGTTCTTCCCACAAAGAAGGTATGTATGTGAACACATTAAGTATTTCTTCTCATTTTCCCATAGTGGCAATTCCAATAGTTTTATATTGTTCCCTTTTAGGCTTTAAAAGCTATGGTGGACGACAGGTATAAGCTGGCCAAATGAAAAGCCAAAGAAATGGTGTCAAAGGCTTCTGCAGTTAGCCTTACAGCAGATATGTGGACATCCATGAACACAGACTCATATATAGCTGTGACCTGCCATTTTATTGATGAACAAACATTGTACAGTATTGTTTTGGGGGTTGAACATTTCCCGAGACACATACTGATGAAAATCTTGCTCAAGCAAAAACTGCACTCATGTCTGACTGGAGCATCACTGACAAAGTTACCTGCCTGGTAACAGATAGTGCAGCAAATATGGGTGCCTGTGTGAGGGAGCTTCATATGTTTGTGTGGCGCACACTTTCAATCTCCTGATAAAAAAGGCCCTTGCCCAAAACTCTGTGCTGAGTCAAATTAGAGAGAAGTCCCGAAAAACAGTGGGCTACTTTAAGAGCAACATTACTGCAAAAGTGAGTTTCATTGATATGTTCTAAATTCAATGGAGTTGAAAGTTACTGCTGCAGTGACACTTGAATTGGCCAGCACCAAAGCTAATACAACAGGTTGAGGCGAGATGGAACAGTACCTTTTTAATGCTTCAATGAATTTATGACCTGAGAGAACCAGTTGGAGCAGCGTTGGCAGGCCTGCACACTGACTTGACTCCAATTTCCACACAAGAGTACTGGATTGTTGCTGAAAGGCTGAAGGTACTAGCCCCTTTTAATTATGCCAAAGTGTAGCTGACAGAAGAGAAAATGTTATCTGGATCAAAGGTCAATACAATTTTAGCAATGTTACACCCTGCATTGGAACAGCAGCAACTGGGACCTCTTCAAACTCCAGATGCAACTGCAATGGCTGAAAATATGAGAAGACTGTTGAGAGAAGCTCAAGACATTTCAATCTATGAGCATCATGTCACTCACAACACTATTTGATCCACGATTTAAAAAGATCGGCTTTTCCAGCTCCAACAAAGCAGCTGATGCAGAAAAAAGATTCACCGTGGAATGTGATGCTGTCATGAGAAAATACAACTCAACCTCCACTTTGTCACATGCGCACACATCAGAAGCAGCTCAGTCAGTGTGTCAAAGTAATAGTACACATTACTTTTATTTCTGTACGCCTTTTATGTCACTGACAGCCTGTTTGTCTATCATAGGAGAGAAGGGCAGGGTGAACTTGACGAATTGTATTGAAATACAGAAACTAAAGCCAGAACAAACAAAGTCACAAAAACATAAACAATCCAAAGTAGCAAACACAACCGTGACTGAAGCTAAGCCATAACAGTTCCCAAAACATGACCGGAGCAAACATGACAGCAGCAACCAGCCACAGACAGGACAGTAGCCAAGAGCAAACAATGACCCAACAATGAGTGGCCGGGCTGGGAGTCCTTTTAAAGCCATAATTGCCTAATGACCAACAGGTGTGCAGCTGCAGGGACATGCCCCACAGTGCCACCTGTTGGTCACAAACTGAAACATGACAGTACCCCTCCCTCAAGGGACGGATCACTGACGCACCCAACTCGCATCTCCACACCGCAATTCACGGCTTTGGACGCACCCCACCGTCCACAACGAAAAAGAGGAGAACTACCCCTGTCTGGGATCATTTTGAGCAGATCTCTCCTAAAAAGATACACATTATAATAACCAGTGTGAATATATATTGTAAATCATTGTGACAGCACAGTGCATCCCACGTTTCAAGGTCTTTCCTCTAATTGCTGATATTTCAAAAGGTGACGTGTAAACTTTGTTCCAAAGAACTTGTGTACCAAGAGAACACTTCAACGATGTTGAGGCATTATAGGGCCCTGCATGGAAATAAGGAGACAACTCAAACAGGACCACACCCAGGTAAGGCATTTTAACATGCAATGAAAAAACAGCAGAGCCTACCAGGTATATTTCAAATGTGACAGATGAAATGAATGACCTCTATCATTAATTCTGTTTCTATTAAGCTGCAGTGGATAATAATGCAGTGGAAGAGGCATTGGTTAATATGGTGATACAAGATTGCCAGCCCTTCAGTTTTGTGGAAGACACAGGGTTCAGGAAGCGTATACAAGCTTTCGACCCTACATATGTTCTCCCCACCAAGCAGGTGTGTATGAGGGCACATGCATCATTATTCCCCATTCCCCCACAACTGCTCTTCCAATAGTGTTCTTTCTCGTTTCCTTTAGACTTTGAAAGTCATGGTGGAGGAGAGTTACCAGCAGGCAAAGGAGAATGCCCAAGAGCTCGTAGCAAAGTCCTCTGCAGTGAGCATAACGGCAGATATGTGGACCAGCATCAACACAGATGCATACCTGGCTGTTACTTGTCATTTCATTGATGAGCAAACCTCTCTGCACTCAGCTGTGTTAGGCGTGCTCCATTTCCCTGACCGCCATACAGCTGAGAACATGGCTGCCGTTAAATCGGCACTCATGGCACAATGGGGTATTTCCAACAAAGTGACTTGCCTTGTGACAGATGGTGCAGCCAACATGGCTGCATGTGCCAGAGACCTTCATCTGCGCCACACAATAAATCTGATTGTGAAGAGGGCTCTGGCAGAAAACACTGAGCTGCCTGAGATCTGTCTTCAGTGTAGGAGGATAGTTGGCTACTTCAAAAGCAGTACCACTGCAAAGGTGAATTCCTTTATTACACAGCAGTATTCAAATTAATGCTGAATGACTTGAATGTTGTGTTCCTAATTTTATTTTTATAGACAAGGCTGACACAGGTGCAGGAGCAAATGAAGCCTACAGAGCCTGTGCTGAGCTCATTCAAGAGGTAAGTTGACATCCATAACTGCTTCCACTCCCCTTTCAAATGTAGCCACCCTAGGTGCAGCTACTCAGCGTCACCCTTCTAATATGTTGTCAAAGGTCAAATAAATCAATATCTCACAGGTGTGTCAATTTATCCAAATCTATTTGAGTTAGGGTGCACTACTTAAGGTCACAGTGAGATTGGCAACAGCAGACTCTAGTTAGAGTCAAGGGAAAGCCTCCAACAGAGAGAAGACTGAGTTTTTTTACCCAAAAAAATATATTGAACGAATATTTACATCATGAGTAAATGGGAAACTGAACAAGAATACACATAGATGAACAAGAAAGAAACACAAGTTAAATTGTTATCAGTTCTAATAAGTTGTTTTTTTGGTATCAGATCTGACCCATGAAAAAAACGACTGAGATCTCAGTTTAAACAAAAAATACTGCTTTCATTCAAAAAAAATAAATGTAAATCCTTTCTACGGTCCTACCACCCTCCTGGGGACGGGTGGCTTTGAAGTCCAAGATGTCCTTCACTAACGTCCCACGTGGAATCAAATCTGCAGACGACGAAGTCCAATCTTTCGATGGTCTATGAGTCCAAAAAAAAAACAGCCTGCACAAAATGCGCAAGGCATTCACTTAATGTGGCAATAATCGGCTAGGGAAAGTAAACGATCTTGTAAACATGGCCCGGGTGAAGGCCACAGCGCTATTCGCCGTGAGCATGTTAGCTTAGCTCGATACTAATGTGCTTGCTAAGGAGCGCACTGTTGGTACAGTGGATGGTCTCCTTTTCTTTTAAACAACACGGTTATATTTTAAATCAACAAAGAACAATATCCATTTTCATCAACTTCATTCCTGACTGTTTTGTTACAAATCGAATTGCTAGCAATGCTAATCGGACATATTCAACTAAAAACACTCACCAGGAACGTTATCTCTTCTAAACCCTTCTCTCGCCTTGGAAGAAAAGAAAAAGAAAGATCGCCACAGGATCCAACTCTACTACCTTGCACAGGTAGAGGTTCAAAGACCAGTTTATCTATCGCTCTTTCGTTTCGACCCGCCAGGGAAAGTGCGAGAATGTTCTGTCTCCTTCGCAAACGAGTCCTCGCTCCTAGCGCTGCGGTGCGTTCATGGTCTCTCGGAAAACACAGTATCACAAACAAAAAAATAACAGTCTAAACAAGTCTGGGTTACACAAACAATAATTACCTTTTATTTTCAGGTGGAGACACGCTGGAACAGCACCTTCCACATGTTACAACGCATGTACAATCTCAGGGAAGCCGTAGGAGCAGCCCCGGCAGGCCTACACACTGATATTACCCCACTCACATCCCACCAGTTGAGGCTCCTATCTGAGAGTCTGCAGGTGCTGTCCCCATTTAATGATGCCACCGTAGAGCTCTCAGAGGAGAAGAGAGTGTCTGGGTCCAAGGTCATACCACTTTTGGCCATGCTGCACCTCACCTTGGAGGATGACATGGGACCCATACAAATGGAGGAGAGTAAAGCAATGGCTGAGGATCTTAAAAAACAACTGAGGGACAAGCTCTACAACCTCCAAGCCATGAGCATCATGTCACTGGCAACACGACTGGATCCCAGGTTTGTATCAGTTGTCTGTTTTTCCTCATCTGTCTTTTAGTACCATCACATGAGCAAGTGCCTCTTGTTGAACAGTTCACAACTGCAATGAGTCTCATTGTCATTTGCAGGTTCAAAAAGATAGGCTTCTTTAGCCCAAATAAAGCCCAAGAGGCTGAGAGGAGGCTCACAGCTGAATGTGTGACAGTGATCCGGCACAGGGCATCTTCTTTCTCCTCCAACACAACCAGACACATCAGAAGCTTCCCAGCCTGTGGAGCAAGGTAATATTCGATACATTCTCATGGTGTTAATTAAGCAAGAGAAAATGAGCGGCAGTGCATTATTGTGGGGTAAGGCATTCCTTTGCTCCCATCTCTACGATGGGCAGCCAGAACTGCCTGTTGGCTGTTAGTCTGTTTGTTGTGTCTTAGGTGACAAACTGTGGCGGCGACTGGACCACACAGTCATGCAGAGGAGGACCCAGAGTGATACCGCAGATGCGACTGTGGCGGTCCACACTTACCTGGCTGAACCCAACATAAGCAGGAAGTCAAACCCACTGGACTACTGGAAGCTGCACAAACATTTCAACCCAAACCTCTACAAACTAGCAATAAACGTTCTCTGTACCCCGGCCTCATCTGGCCCTTGTGAAAGACTATTCTCAAAAGCAGGAAAAATCCTGTCTCGTAAAATAAACCGTTTAAAGCAGGGGTCTCAAACTCGCGGGCCAACTGCGGCCCCCGGGACGATAATTTGCGGCCCCCGTCTTAATATGAAAGATTAATGTTCGTGCGGCCCGCAGGATTGATATGAATGACACTTTTTGTGTTCGGAGCTGAATGAACCAATCACGGTGAGGTATACGGCTCTGGAGGGCGGGACATCGGCCGGGCTGTCCAGTGCCTCGCTCACTCACTCATTCATTCCTCCAATCAGCTGGGCGGAGGAGAAGCCGTGAAGCCGATCACTCCGCTCGGCGCGCACAGTCCTCCGCTGCTCTCAGCATAGAACTGAATGAGGCGCTATGATCCGTGATCCAGCCTGTGTCTGTAGCCATCTCCGCGAGTGAAACTGAAACTTAACAGTAAGTGCGTTAACATGACACTTGAGAAATTCGGAGAACTGCCGTAATCCAATACGATCGGAGAGCGAAAGTGCGCATGTGTTATGGAAAGCCCAGCTCTCTCAGACAAACCTTTGCCATTTCCCAGCATGCAGGCACACCATTCAGTGGTGAGAAGTATGTTGAGGCCATTTCGAAGCTACAGGAGGAATTTGATCACAGATTTGCAGACTTCAAGACACACAAAGCCACATTTCAAATTTTTGCGGACCCCTTCTCCTTTGATGTGCAAGATGCCCCTCCTGAGCTTCAAATGGAGCTCATTGACCTGCAGTGCAACTCTGCACTCAAAGCCAAGTTCAGGGAGGTGAGTGGAGAAGCAGACAAGCTTGGGCAATTTTTGAGAGAGTTGACCCCCAGCTTCCCTGAACTTTCCCGAATGTTCAAGCGGACCATGTGCCTTTTTGGGAGCACATACTTGTGTGAGAAGCTCTTCTCCACCTTGAACTTCAATAAGTCCAAGTACAGGTCCAGACTTACTGATGAGCATCTTCAAGCTCTACTGAGGGTCTCCACTGCTTCCTCCCTCAAGCCAAATGTGACTCAGCTATGTGAGAAGAAGCGCTGCCAGGTCTCTAGCAGCAAGAAGAAGGCAAGAGAAGCCGTGTTCAGAATATTTCATGTTCAATGTTCCATTCAAGTTCAGAAAGTTAAAGGTTAAAGAGCTGTTAATACAGACATTTGAAACGGAATAAAAATAATTAGTTTTCTCTACTTAGCCAGCCAGTGTATATCTACTGTATGCTCATTATTATTTTATTT
Source organism: Hippocampus abdominalis (assembly GCA_018466805.1). NCBI lineage: Eukaryota > Metazoa > Chordata > Actinopteri > Syngnathiformes > Syngnathidae > Hippocampus > Hippocampus abdominalis. The sequence goes on from JAGPNR010000083.1 coordinate 13,309, forward strand.
TTTTATTACTCATCTTTAAGTTAATTTATTTAATTCATTATTTTTTGTCAAAAAATAAAGATATTTGATAACGTTGGAATGTTTTATCAGCGCTTTTCTTGTGGAAATCCTGATGCGGCCCCCAGGTAAATTGTGTTTGAGACCCCTGGTTTAAAGCCAAGCACTTTGGAAAAGCTAGTTTTCCTAAATAAAAATGAATGAAAGGTGTGTCTTGTTCCTTGTTTATATGTCAATGTCAGAAGTCACCTCATCACAACACATACTGTACTAAACTCTTGCAATGACAATTCAAATACCTCCTTCCCGTCTCTATTATCCAGCAATTGTTTTTCTTTGTCTCCCTGCTTCTCTAATAGCCGCGCTAGATCTGCTGTGGTTAATGGCCCAATTTTCAAACCGTCAAAATGATGGACGGCCTTGAATTTTCCTACAACTCTTAAAAAAATATCTGTAAATGATGGAAAATTGTCAGTTAATGTACCCTCTGCAGAAACAAATGTTTAAAAGATGTAAATAATTATACAGTCTTGTTTAACTTTAACGGGTTTGCCTCCGGTTTGGGTCTGCAAATCAAGTTATTTGGTCGAGCTCGATTTTTTTTGGCCTGATCTTACCTCTACATCAAATCCATGGTATCATTTTAATCACTGTCATGACATTTATTTTCCTCATGATGCTTCGGCCCAGGAAGAAACCATTTGGATGGGAAGCCTCATTGCTTCATGAGGCTTCATTTTCCCATCACTAGTGCAAACCAATTGGCTGCAAACCTTCATTGCTTCATGAGGTTTTATTTGGCCATCCCTAATTAAAACACAAAGAAAACTAAATCTTAAACAAAACAAAGTCCTGAAAACAAAAAAAATCCAAAGTAGCAAACAAATATCATGACTGAAGAAAAAAATCTCAATAACCGAAACATGACTGGAACAAACAATGACCTGGCACCGAGTGGTCGTACCTGGAGTCCTTTTAAAGCAATAATTACATAACGACCAACAGGTGTGCAGCTGCAGCCCTACAGGGCCACATGTTGGTCACAAACCGAAACATGACAAAATAAAACAATGAACAGCAAACAACAGACAACCAAGGGCACTTGTGATTATTGCGGGTGAAAGCTTAGGTAGTGAATTGTTTAAGTGCAATAATTAGATGTCAGATGCTGAAGGAGGAGATAGAGGGGGGAGTGTGGGCAGAATAGGAAGGCAGTTGAGTCTCCTGACCACCTGGTGGAATAAACTGTCCTTGAGCCTGCTTCGACCTGGAAGAAGAAGCTACGGTCAGGCGTTTCAGGCTTCACTAATCACATGAAGCATTACCCATGGTCATTCCTTCCTTCAATTCAACTTTATTTGTGTAGCACCGTATCATACAAAATGCAACTCGAATTGATTTAAAGGTAATACAGTAAAACTGGGAAACAAACAAAACATAAAGGCCGGAATATGTTTGGGGACAGGGGAGCAGAGTGAGGACACACCATCTCTGTGGGGTGCGATTGCTCATGCGTTTTTTTGCGCCTGTAATGGGCAGCATCTGTCACAGCCCTATTTTGTTCAGTGGAGATGTCGGCGCTGTTGGACAGTCTGCATTGGTGCAGCTGCGTGGTTGGCTGCTGAAGTTGAGAATGAGGATTGAGGAGCGTCGGCGCATATTTGGAAGTGAGAGTCACCACTTGGAATTGAAACGGATTTACATGGGACAGGAAAAGTGAACCAATCTTTTTTTCGTCAACGGACGCGACAGCTTCTTGTTTACTTTGAAATTTAGCTTGTCGCCGACTTGTGCACACTGGTGAAAGGACACTGATTCTCTCCACTTTCATCTAGAACTGCTTCAATTAACATAGCGTATGAGGGAAAGGTGGATACAATTTCACAACTGTCTGTATTTTTATATTATGTGTTGTGTTTATGAATTCACTTTGTTAACTGTTTTGAAAAGCGCTATATAAATCAGAATGTATTGTAGTGTATTGTATTGTACAAATGAAACAACCATGGGTAGAAGGTAGGAAGCTTATGAAGGATCTATCCCAAATTGCGTAATTTTGAACAGTTGTACACACAGCCAAAACAGTGAAAAATAACTCCACAAAGCTGACATTTTGCATAGGATGTCAAAAAGGGTCAACGTTCAAAATGACACCTTGCTGGACAATTTTGAACATTACAGTTGGTATATATGACATCATGACATATTTGACCTTCTGGCTTAGTAAAACTCTCAAATTGGACACATTGACACCCATTATAAATTCCAATTTTCAATAGACTGAAAACCTGGTGTTTTATCGTGCATTTTTCTCAATTTTTGCACAAATCACATCACTGGCAGCTCACCAATATCAATCAAGGAAGGTCAAGGAATCAAGGTCATCTTTATTGTCAAATATGCTTACATGTGACATGCAGCATAGATGAAATGTCTTTCTCTCACTCCTCCGTGCAATACTATCAAAGCTTGAGAATTGTGGTACTAGAGTTTTTACCTCACTTTCCACGAGATGGCAGTAGAGCCTAAGATATAATTCTCATGGCATCATTTCAAAAACATCCGGTTCGTTATTTTCATTCGAATAAACGGTCTAGTTGTTTGAGAGAGGCCTATTTGCATCTGTGTGAATGGATATGATCATATGTGCACGTCACATAAAACAGTACTGAGCAAAGACATCAAAGCAGTACTTTCCGCCATTTTGTGCACATTTGAATGTAACGTCTATGTGTCTTGCGGAGCCGCAAGAAAAACAGGACCTCAACTTCTTGGTGTCACCTCTTAAGATGTCCGACCCGCGTATGTTGCACATATATTACATTGGTTTGCACGTACACGCTCGCATGCACAAATATAATGCATTGCAACGTTAGTTACTGGCTGGACGTTGTTTTGAAAATCAAGTGTTATATTGGGCGAAAGATCATCAACTACATGTCTGAGGAGTACGGGAACTTTATGCACGTAAACACACCAAAAGTATGCCGACAATGTGCGTCCATGGATTGAAAAAATCACCTGTCACTTTCGGGGGCGGGGCTGCGAATGCAAAACAATCTTTTCTTGTTGCTTTGAATCTAAATGCTGATTGGTCTGTGTTGGATTTTTTTCTCCTACGACTGTATCCCATTGGGTCGGTGCATTCCATAGTCAGTTGTCAAAGACTCCTTTCATGTTTTGAATTTTTTTGCCTTACGACTGCATCACATTGGATCGGTGCATTCCAGAATCAATTTATAACTCATTGAAACTTTTTACCCACCAACAACAATCAGAAATGGCAAAACGCTATTCAGTTGAAGAGCCAAGACAGGCTATCCTCGACATGATGGACAACACTTCAACTGACTCTTCCGTCGTGACATCTCCGGAGGAGTTCGATGAAGATTCTTTTCCTCACAACTCCGACGAGGATGAGGAGTCTGATGATCAGCGCAACACTGACGAGGGAGACGAGGAGGAGGAGGAGGAGGAGAACGAGCAATCAAACAAGTGGCCATCCTAGAACCACACGTTTTTGTGGTCGCCAAGACACGAGGTTGCGGCGCATTATGTCCCACCCTCCATCCCCGCGCCGGGCGCAACAATGTTCACCACAGCCAGGATTAGCAACCCCGAGACGGCGTTCCCTCTTTTTTTTCTGGAGGAATTCCTGGACCTGATCGTCCAAAACACTAATTTACAGGGACGCCGGACCATAACAGGTTGGTCATCCCTGTCTGTAAGTGAATTCCGGGCTTACTTGGGGCTGCTAATTTTGGCTGGGGTGCATCGCTCCCACAATGAGGCGACAATGAGCCTCTGGGACGCGAAAATGGGGCGTCCGAGGTTTGCGCAAACCATGACGCACGGGCCGGTTTTGTCACATAAACCGCGCTGTGCATTTTGACGACAAATTGCCGAGCTGTGAGGCAAATGGAGCAGCCTGCTAAAGGCTGCTCCTTCAAGCAGTACATCCCCTCCAAGCCGTAAGTATGGACTGAAAATATGGGCGCTGTGCGATGTTGACACGTCGTACGCCTGGAAGCTGGAGCTGTATGTTGGAAAGCCTCCAGGAGGAGAGCGCACAAATAAATGTTGGCATGCAGACCGTCCTCAGACTGTGCGACTCTCTGGAGGGGCACACCATCACGATGGGCTGCTGAAAAAAAAAAAATGCACTAGTTAGGACAATCCGGAAAAAAAAAAGCCAGAGCTCCCTCCGCAACTCCTCCAGTTTCGTCACCGACAAGTGAAGTCCAGCGTGTTTGCCTTCACCAAAACCATGGCCGTGGTCTCCTTCATCCCCAAGAAGGGGAAGAATGGTGTGCTCCTCAGCACAAAACACCGCAAACCACAGCTGGAGGAGGGTCCACAAAAGAAACCGCATATCATCTTGACGTACAACAAGGGCAAAGGCGCAGTGGATCACCTAGACCAAGTAAGTTTTGTCTGAGATAATCTCCAGCATGTGTTTTATAAAGCTGTCTTGTCATCTGATGTTTTGTTTTGTTTTGCAGGCCTGCACCGCCAACACTACCCGGAGGCGAACCCAAAGGTGGCCCATGTGCCTCTTTTATCACATGCTGGACGTTTCGTTGTTCAATGCTTTTGTTTTGTTTGTTTCCATCAATCCGAAATGGAATGAAAAAAAAAAACTATTCAAAAGGAGGCTTTTCCTGAGCGAGGTGGGAGTCGCCCTCACCGAGCCCGGATGCCTGAGGAGGGCAAAGAGGGCTCCTGCACAGGAGGCAGGGACAGCAGCTACAGGAAAACGAGATTCAGGAAGGAGAAAGCAATGCAGCTTTTGTGAAAAACCACTTTGCGCTTCAAATTATTGTGGCAGATGTGGAAAGGCCATCTGCCACAAACACATGACGGCCATTTGGAAAGAGTCTTAAAAAAAAAAAAAGTTAAGTGTTGTGTTTGTTCTTTGTTATCAAGTTTGTATATTAGTTGTTGGTTGGTTTGTTTTAAAGTGTTACTTCAACATTTTGTGACTTTTTTACTTTTTCAAAAAAAGTCAAACTCAGTTCCTTTTGCTTATCCAATGAAACGTTTCCAATTCGCCGTACCACAGTGTTACGAGCCAGGCAAATATTGGCAAACTCTTGCTTCTTCGCGGGACAAATTTTCTCGACCATTTTCATTACACAGTCTTTAATAAATTCACCCTCGGTGAAATGTTTGCAGTGCTTGGCAATCAGCGTCGCCACCTCGTAGCTCGCCTTTGTAGCATTTTCATTTGACTCGCGGGCTCTTGTGAAAAAGCGCTGCTGTGCCGTTAAAACAGCTTCCAGTTGCTTCACTTTTTCACTATGTTGGTTTCCAGTTAGCCTGTCGTAGTTAGCATGTTTCGTCCGGTAGTGCCTCACGATATTGAATTCCTTGAAAACAACCAGTCTCTTGGCAAATTAGGCAGACACAGTTGTTTCAGATTTCGGTGAACAAATACTCCAATTTCCACTTGTCAACTTTACGTTTTTTGGTTACAGTCGCCATGTCAGAAATGGGCTGGGTTAAAACAGTCACTCAAGGCCAGGGTGCGGCCAAAAGGCTACTGCCATCTTCTGGTGAAGTGTAACATTTTTTTTATACTGTGGTCAACAGTACTGGCAGGCCGCATAGTATTGATTTCATGACAGAGGCCGCGGACCGGTAAAAATTTGATCACAGGCCGCATTTGGCCGGCGCACATGCCTGACATAGAGAGTTAGAGTTACTTATATAGAGTCACAACACATTACTCATTTTGTTATTCATACAGAACAAAAAAGCAATAAAAACTACTTATGTATGGCTAGGTCTGATGCCACTGAACATTTTGGGGGGTTGAAAGTGAAAAAAGAAAAATCAAAAATGACTTAATTATCACACCTCAAAAGCGCAGCCCAATGTGGGAAAAATATGGTTTATGTCACATTTTTTTGAAATGGCCATTGCAGAAAAAAGCAGGCATGAAGAACAATTCTGTTGCCGCGGTTTGGTGACATTCAAGGCTCTATTTATGTCATATGCAATATTTGGACTGGGTGTTTTTTTATTTAAATATGGAGCATAGTTACTGTATTATTGACACACTCCTGCTGCTGTGGCTCATAGAGGGCGCCAAATATAAATAAATAAATACAATATATGAATGTCTTGGCCTGATGCCACTGAACATTTTGAAAGTTGAAAATGAAAAAAAAAAAAGTTGTCGCATTTGGGAATAATACAGAGACCCGAACTGTAATAATCAATGCATGAGGTTTTTAAAGCATATCTAAGAGGTGAAATTATTCTTTACGCTAGCACTAAGACCAAACAATACAATCGGAAAATCCAAGCACTAGAGGAACAAATTAAATCAGCAGCCCGAGAATGTTATCAGTCAAATGGCAATAATAGTAATGTATAGTATAAAAATGTTGAATTGAAATGAATACTGTTTGGTGCCTACTACCATCTTTGTTACTGATTATTGCTTTATTGTTGTATATATGTTAGTTGCTCCACTTACTCCATGTACAGCACTTTGTATGCAGCATTGGCTGTTTGAAAGTGTTCTATAAATACCATTGAGTTGAGAAATGCAACAACAATTAACTGTACTGAGAGCTGAATACAACAAAAATGATTTGGACCAAGCTAGCACACTACGACCAGGGAGACAAACAAAGCAGGCTATTAGCCTAGTGGGTGAAAAAAAAGCACAGGCTGAAAGGATGATTAGCAGCATTACGACACTGTATCCCCTAGAAATCAATGCTGCCTGTAAATTAATTAATGTCAACTATTCACATTTACATTGTGATGCCTAAGGTAGATGTATTCATTAAATTGCATTTGTTTACTTTAGGTTATTACCTGCTACTGCTCCTTATCCTGAACCTGCTACTTAATCTGCTTATGCCATCTGCTACTACTTCTGATATCATTCTACTGTTTCTGCAACAATAAATGATAAAAAATGGACAGAGCGAGTAATCCTTCCATGACAACTGACAGACCCTATTCAGAGGGCCGTGAAAACGGAAATAACTGAACACATACAAAATTACACATTTTTTTCACCTCCGAGTGATAAATCATGTTTGGCTATTTTATTGCCCAATAATTTACTTTTATCGCAACTCTTGCTTTAATTAACGAAAATATAATTTCTTCGATCACCGTGTATATCAATCGGCTATTTTGCCCAATATATTACTTTTATCGCAGCTGTTGCTTTACTTACATGGTCATTATGAGAATAAATTTCGATCGGCGTGTATAACATGCTTATCTGCATTTTTTTTTTTTTAAGCAGACTTTTCGCTTGACTCCTCTTAGTATTACGCTTTCGTTCAATCTAATACACCAACATTTTTTTTTAAGTACGTTGTGAGCGTGCATGAGTGGCGGATCTGGCCTAACACAATAGGATCTGCGCCTGGACGTATTAACAGCTCTATGATTCTGCATGTCAGCAGGATCGCATACGCAAATAAAGTTTGGCTTCATTGAGCATGAAGAATTTTTTGAAAAAGGGAAGGCAAAGCAACGTGTGAGATGCAAAACGCGCAAAATGACAAGGATAATCGTGGAGACAAGGGGTACGACTTCGGGCTTCACAAAACACTACCAACGGCAACATCAAGAAAAGTAAGTAGACCCTATTGAATGAATTTATTGCTATTTCTCAATTCTACTTTGAATGTATAATGGGAGCTAATGATTCGTATCTCGCCCCCCAAATGTTGGTTTAAAATTGTTATATGACCATTTAAAAACGTGAGTCGGCTAGACGGCTACAGCCCCGGCCTACACTACACTACACTACAGCCCGGTAGGCCGCGGGGCCGATAGACTGCGGGTTCGATAGACCTCATCCCAAGACTCAAACATACAGGCTCTTATCCATCCTGCTGACATGTCGGAAGTTCAAGGGACGGCACACAGGAGAGTCCATTGAAAGGTCTTTTGACAATGTCCTTGAAGACTTTGGTATTGGCAACAAGGTAAGCCTGTTACATAACTGCCCCACGCCAATCAAGGCCCCATTCCAAAAAAAAACAGTCACTGTGCTATTGATGCATGTACTTCGATACAAGTTTGTTTTAATGACCATTTTTTTTCGAGAAGGGTCCAGCTGCAGACCCGGAGGAGGCCGATTCAGGGAAAGGTAGCTTTAGGCAAGTAACGTTGCGCTGGATTTGACGTCAGAAGGATGATGCCTGAGTCCGAAGTAAGTCGGATGTGGATCTTAAAAAGTTTAAAAAGCCCTGTAATTGTAAGATAATTTAACAGCAAAATAAACTAAAAGTAAAACAGAGTTGCGTTATTTAAATGCACGACAACAACTACGACGGTAATATTCAGTCGACGAGTATGCAGCGGAGTTTCTGCAGCGGAGTACGCATCACCGGTTTGGTGCAGATCAGCCCAAGCCACCAGGGTTGATACAGTGCTAAACTCTGCATGCCGTGCTGTCACTGGCTGCCTGAAGCCCACAAAGGTTGATGACCTATACCTACTGAGTGGGATTGCTCCACCAAGCATCTGGAGGACAGTTGCATCCCAGAAAGAAAAGCTGAGACAAGAAACTGACACCCGCCACCAACTCTACAATCATGAGCCAACAACCAAAAGGTTAAAATCAAGGCATAGCTTCCTGCACTCTGTAGAGGCTCTGGACAGCAAACCGGAAAAGCAGCGTGTCGCTCTGTGGACAGAACATCTTACCCAAGCCCCACAGACAATGTCTTTTACCAGGCCATGCGAATCTCTTCCATCTGGTGCCAGTGAAGCATGGCCACTTTGGTCTTGCCGTAACCGCCTGAGAACTGCCGTCGGCCGATGCAAAACAAATCTGATGAAGTGGGGGTTTAATGAGACTGGCGACATCTCTTGTCTGTGTGGAGAGGATCAGACCATGCAACATCTTCTTGTCTGCCCACTCATCCCGACACCTTGCACCCAAGAGGACCTAGCTGATCTCACCCCGAATGCCAGACAATGCATCCAACAATGGACTGGAACCATCTGATGATACGTAGTGACTCGAGAAAGAAGAAGTCGACGAGCATCAATGAAAACTTTATGCTAACTTGAATTCCGGCTACACTCACATTCTCTCGACGATAGAATATATAGCGCAAGTGAGGATGAAATGTTTTAGCACGCCTAGTTAATTATTAATTAGATGATAATGTCAAAACGACGTTGACATTAATAATTTAATTTCGGGTGAATATATATATTGTAGTGACTTCGCAATTCACAATTCACCACGAACTGCAAACACTTAAAGTAATTGCGGTCCCTTTAAGGACCGCCATGTTTAGTTTTGTTGCTAGGGAAACGGATGGTCAGCCGTTACCTGTTTGGCTCGAGAGTTGAGTAAAAAATAAAACGACACACTTGCTGTGTGTGAAAGTGAGAAATTGTCGCCTTATTTTACAATTTCCACACTGGTGACCCTCGACGTTTTTTGCTGGACGATTCCAGACCGCGAAGATGTCCGTGAACGCTGTTTCGCTCAAGCTCCCCGAGTTTTGGGAATCATCTGCGTCTGCTTGGTTCGCTCAGACCGAGGCCCAGTTCGCCCTACGCGACGTCACTGCGGACATTACTAAATATTACTACGTTGTTTCCGCGCTGGGCAGCTCGACGGCTTCCAGGGTCGTGAGTCTCCTCAAGTCTCCTCCGACAGACGGACGATATGATGCGCTGAAGGCTCACTTATTGAAAACCTTTGAACTTTCCGACGCTGAACGAGCCAGCAAACTTTTCTCTCTCCACGGCCTGGGGGACGGCAAACCCTCCGAGTTAATGGATCGCATGCTCGAGCTGCTGGGCGAGCACAAACCGGACTTTCTTTTTCTTCACCTTTTTCTGCGCCAATTACCCGCACAGGTGAGGGCAGCTTTAGCGAACACTGCTATCACTGACTGTAGAGAGCTAGCTGCGGAGGCTGATAAATTTTTCCTGGCCAGCCAGCAACACTGTGCAGCGGCTCTCCTCCCCGTGGCTGCCGCTGGTGCCCCCGATAATTACGCGCTCGTCGCAGCGGCTGTGCCTCACCCGCGGCCGGCTACTGGTTTATGTTTTTACCACGCCAAGTTTGGACCGAAGGCCAGGAAGTGCCGCTCGCCGTGCTCGTTCGGCGGGCCGGGAAACGCCGTGGCTGGCGCTCATTAGTGGCCATGAGCGTCGGCAACGTTGGCAGGCTACTTTTCATCTGAGACTCTATCTCTGGACGGCGTTTCCTCTGCGACACAGGGGCGCAACGCAGCATTTTGCCCGCATCGCAGATCGACATGGTAGCTGACAGCCACGGCCCCCCTTTGGCAGCTGCTAATGGGAGCCCCATCCGCACCTACGGCATGAGGTTTGTGGAACTGTGCTTCGGCGGGCAGCGTTTTGGTTGGAACTTTGTTACAGCGCGTGTCGATGTACCGCTTTTGGGGGCGGATTTTTTGTGCGCTCATGGACTTTTAGTGGACATGAAAAATCAACGTTTGATAGACGCTGCCACTTTTTGTTCTTACGAGTGTACACTCGGCCCGGCTGAAGTCATCCGACTCTCCAGCATCCTCCCCCTCACAGACGCTTTCCATCGCCTACTCGCCGAATTCCCTGCACTCACACAGCCCACCTTCACCTCTGCGACTGCCAGACACGGGGTGGAACACCACCTCGCCACCACGGGCCCACCGGTCTACGCCCGCGCCCGGCGCCTGGACCCGGCCAAGCTGGCTGTGGCCAAGACGGAGTTCAACAACATGGAGCGCCTGGGGATTGTCCGCCGCTCGAACAGCCCTTGGGCCTCTCCTCTCCACATGGTCCCTAAACCCGGTGGCGGCTGCCGCCCTTGTGGTGACTATCGACGGCTCAACGACGCTACGACGCCCGACCGCTACCCTGTGCCACACATCCAGGATTTCTCAGCTCACCTAGCCGGCAAGGTGATTTTCTCCAAGGTCGACCTCGTTAGGGGCTACCATCAGGTGCCCGTTCACCCCCCTGACATCCCTAAAACAGCAGTCATCACACCTTTTGGATTATTTGAGTTTCTGCGCATGCCGTTTGGACTTAAGAACGCTGCTCAGACCTTCCAACGTCTGATGGACTCTGTGCTGCGGGACCTTTCCTTTGTTTTCGTGTACCTTGACGACATCCTGGTAGCGAGTTCTTCCACGGCAGAACACATGGCACACCTCCGAACCCTTTTTCAACGGCTCAGTCAACACGGACTTATCATCAACCCGGCAAAGTGCCAGTTTGGCCTCTCCACCATTGACTTCTTGGGGCACAGGGTCACGGAGGCAGGCGCAGTTCCTCTCCCGTCTAAGGTGGAAGCCGTCGCAGCGTTCCCACGCCCAGTCACTGTGAAGTCCCTGCAGGAATTTCTTGGCATGGTGAACTTTTATCATCGTTTCATCCCGGGGGCAGCTCGCACTATGCGGCCTCTTTATGAGGCCCTTAAAGGCAAGAAGCCCAAGCACACTGTGGACTGGACTGAAAGCAGGGTCAGGGCTTTTACGGACACTAAAGCAGCTCTGGCACGGGCTACGATGCTGGCACATCCCTCCTCTTCCGCCCCTGTGGCACTGACCACGGACGCTTCTGACTACGCGGTGGGGGCGGTGTTTGAACAGTGGGTGGACGGTACCTGGCAGCCTCTCGCCTTTTTCAGTAGGCAGCTGCGCCTCCCTGAGCGGAAGTACAGTACTTTCGACCGTGAACTGCTGGGGATGTACCTCGCCATCCGCCATTTTCGGCACATGCTGGAAGGCCGCCAGTTCACGGTTTACGTCGACCACAAACCTTTGACCTTCGCCATGTCCAAGGCCACAGAACCATGGTCCGCCCGACAGCAACGCCAGCTGACCTATGTCTCAGAGTTCACTACAGACGTTCAGCACGTGGCAGGGAAAGACAACTGTGTTGCTGACTGCCTCTCCCGGGCCATGACTGGAGCGGTCCACCTGGGTCTCGACTACTGCAGTATGGCGAAGGACCAGGCTACCGACACCACAGTGCAGCAGTGCCGGTCGTCCACTACAGGTTTGCACCTGAGGGACATGGTCTTTGACAGCTCCGGCACCACTTTGCTTTGTGACGTTTCCACAGGCACACCTCGGCCGGTGGTTCCCTTGAGCTGGCGGCGCCAGGTTTTCGATGCTGTCCATGGACTCTCTCACCCGGGGACCAAGGCCTCTCAAAGACTGGTGGCTGCCAAGTTTGTGTGGCACGGCCTGAAGAAGGATGTAAGAGATTGGGCTCGTGCCTGCATGGTGTGCCAGCGAGCCAAGGTGCACCGCCACACCAAGGCCCCTTTGGAACATTTTCACGTGCCTGAGCGACGTTTCGACCATGTGAACGTCGACCTGGTAGGCCCCCTGCCCCCTTCTCAGGGGTACACTCACCTGTTAACTATGGTCGACCGCACCACACGTTGGGCGGAGGTCGCCCCGCTGTCATCCATTAAATCAGTCGACGTGGCACGGGCATTTATTGGCACCTGGATATCCCGTTTTGGCGCCCCTTCGGACATTTCCTCAGATCGCGGCGTGCAGTTCACTTCTGAACTTTGGACTGCAGTGGCAGACAGCTTGGGGGTGAAGTTGCACCGCACCACAGCGTATCACCCACAGAGCAACGGCCTTTGCGAGCGTTTCCACCGGTCAATGAAGGCTGCTCTTCGTGCCACCTTGAAGGACGGCAACTGGATTGACAGGCTCCCGTGGGTCATGCTGGGCATCAGGACAGCGCCTAAAGAGGATCTGCAGTCTTCCTCTGCGGAGCTGGTTTATGGCCAGCCTCTACGGGTGCCAGGGGATTTTGTGCCAACTGCTTCTACCCCTTGGTCGGCCACAGCGCAACGCTCCACCCTCTTGGACAATGCCAGACTTTTTGCCCCTCTGCCCACTTCCTGCCACGGTGTTCCAGGCTCTCACGTGCCCAGGGACCTCCTGTCAGCTAGTTATGTGTTCATTCGTGTTGATGGGCACAGAGGGCCATTGCGCCCTCCTTATGAAGGCCCCTTCCGGGTTTTAGAGGCGGGACAGAAACATTTTGTCATTGACATGGGGGGTAAACCCGAGCGGGTCTCGGTGGACCGCCTTAAGCCAGCTCACCTGGACTTGGCCAGGCCGGTTGAAGTGGCTCAACCTCCGAGGCGAGGTCGTCCTCCCACTGGACACTCTCCTAGCCTTCTCCCCTCTGTCCCCTCCCCCATGACTCCCCCGTCTCCAGTTTCCACTTTTCCTCCGCCCCCGCCCCCTGCGGACGCGCTTCCTCACTCCCCCGTCCTGCGTAGCCGCTACGGCCGTCGGATTCGCCCCCCACGACTTGAACTTTAGTTTGTCTATTTTTGTTGTGTTGAATTCTGGGGGGACGTGTGTAGTGACTTCGCAATTCACAATTCACCACGAACTGCAAATACTTAAAGTAATTGCGGTCCCTTTAAGGACCGCCATGTTTAGTTTTGTTGTTAGGGAAACGGATTGTCAGCCGTTACCTTTTTGGCTAGAGAGTTGAGTAAAAAATAAAACGACACACTTGCTGTGTGTGAAAGTGAGAAATTGTCGCCTTATTTTACAATTTCCACAGTATATATATTAGTATGCAGAATAGCATTAAGTAATGTTAATTACTCCAAACATTTACTTCTACATACATGTATACCATTAAATTTGGCCTTAGAAATATTATATATACTCATACACATGTACATATACCTGTATATCCATGGGGGGTGGGGTGGGGGGGGGGTACCTACTTTGCGGATTTTCCTCTTTCGCGGGTGGTTCTGGTCCCCATTAACCGCGATAAGCGAGGGATCATTGTCGTTGAAACCTTCAGCGAATGTAATAGTTAAGTCAAGCGACTTAATTTGTATATCCCTTATTCACAAAAAAAAGTGTCAAAACGGCTCACAGTCCCCCAATTGACTCCCAGTATGTGCTTACTCACATCCCTTGATTCAAACCCCAAACTGCGCAAGAAAAAACTCCCAGTCCCATTTCAAGGAAATAGAAGAAACCTTGAGTAGAGACCACAGAGGAGTGCCGACACATTCGTGGAAATTTAAGCACACATCACTCCTGGCACAGAAAAAAAAAAAAAAACATAGCCCAAACTGGCCCTACTGTGAGGGCCCTTTAATGCTGCTCACATTGTTGTTTGTTATCGGAAGAGCGCGGTTTGATTTTTCCACTGATCAGAGACTTCCCAGCTTACAAAATCACCGTCCAATACAGTTTGGAAATAGCTGACTTCCAAAAGGAACTTATAGTGAATTCTTTTTCACCTGTGAGTTTATTCTGTTCGGGGTCGCCATTACCCTTC
>JAGPNR010000143.1:0-27437 GCA_018466805.1 Hippocampus abdominalis
TGATTTACTGGCAAAACGTCATTGATGCATACTGTCCTTAATGTGAAAGCACATTTCTGCCATTATTTTCTTTCCCATGAAGTGATGACACACCACAGACGCCTTTCTCACATTGCAAACAGAGGTTTCATTTTAATATGTGAACGTTAAATTGAGACTGGGTCTGATCTTTCGTCAATTGTTTCCAGTCAAGAAATGTGTGTCCGCAGTCACCCAAATGGCTGAAACTTGCCCCAAACTTCCTCCTGTTATACGCCGTGGATTTAAGAGCATGTGCCAAATACTGTTCTCTGTCTCCACATGTTGCTGACATCATGCTAATCCGCCATTGTTGTTGTAAATACTGGAGTAATATTTTAGGAACGCAAAAACCGGCACAGCACGTGCTGCTGATTGGAGTGAACTGAGTGAGAGCTCCGTCTAGTGGAAAATGGTGCAAGGACGTCACTCTGGGTGACTCACCACCAACACCATTTACGTTTCCATCAGAAGTACGATTTCCGGCATATTAGGTTTTACAAATTTGGGCTACCGAAAAAATTGACGGACCCTGGTTGATATCTCTATACAAGCTATCAATTGCTAAAACTATTCTGATATAAATTAGCTTCTTTTGTTTTTGTGTGTATGCGCATACATGCGTGTGACATTTACTGGTGTGTTCTTAAAACAAGAAGAACCCGCAAGAAATTACAATTGTGTGTGTGTGTGTGTTGTGTGGTTTGTGTGCGTAAAGCGATCCCCTGCCAAATGATCTTTTGGGGAACTATCTCAGACATTCCCCCCCTGACAGGCCTCTTGCATCCCGGGCGAGATACAATATCACTCATCCAGGCGACATGGTGGCATTCCTATCTGTGACAAAAGTGTCTAAACTTAGACGCTGATACGGTGGCCATGCTAGCTGCTTTTCGCGCACAGACACACACACCACATACACACAACACACACACACAACACACACACACAACTCTTCGTCCTCTTCGGCTGTTGTTGGCGCTATAGTGCGGCATTCTGAATACATCGAGACTCATCATTTGCGTCAGAAAGGAAGGTATTCTTCATAATGTTGTGTTATGCGTTGAATTACTAGCAATATCTATACTCCCCGTATCGGTGAGTATAATCATGCATCGGACTCAGAGTGAAGATATCCGTACTGGTATTTATTTATTGATTATTTTCAATGGTATCAAACTGCCCTAATGATGTCGATAAATAAAAATAAGTAGAAAAGCACAGTTAAGTACTGCCTCATAATTCAGGCTATTCAACAGAACATGAACATCATTCACCAAATCCTCATTAGTTGAAGCCCTAACCATAACTCTGTGTAGAATAAAAAAAACATTAAAAAGCGTAAATTCTGCAGTGAATTATCAACGCAAACTCGCTCTTAGGTACTAAAATGAAGACCAAATCGAATTAGAACGCGTGTTAAGGGGAAATAACGCTAGTGATTTGTTTTATTTCGGATGTGTTTGAATCGAAGACGTTCAGACGAGCTCTGCTTTGCCCACCTGTTGTCAACGCCTGCCAAAATAAAAAGCCGTTTACGTTGACGGGCACAATCGCTTGTTGTGGCTCACTGACAAAAAAAAAAAGAAAAGCGAGCATTGCCAAATCACATAACAAGCACGCCGCTGATTTTAGGCTAGCCCATGTGCAGCTTTTGTCGCGTTAAATGGGGCCTTTCTAACCTGCTCGTTTCAATCATTTTAGCCCACTTTAGTTCCAACTACATTTATATTCGACATCTGTCTCGTAGAACATTGTTGTCTGGGAGAGGTATCGTGAAAAAGACGATGAATTTTGCTCTTCGATTTGGACCAAATCTTTGACCCACCTTTCAGATTTGAGAAGTTCTTCAAGTTTCGTAATAATCGGATCGAAATAGCCTCTGTGCAATCGTAGCTACGTTTTGAAATCAAACATGTTTTTCAAGCTTTTTTTTTTTTTTTTTTAATTTGCTGGGATAGAGTTTTATTAAAATGGGTCACTGCCAGGGCTGGCGTGAGTTAGGAGCCGAGTCCCAATATAGTGCATCTGAGATTTCATCGGGAAATATTGCCTTTGCCGATGTAAAAATATTTTTGCTGTGAATGGGGCATGAAAGCTCCCGTTTTCACTTGTTGATGACTCCGTGCACATTTCACGAATAGCCCGACGGTTTGAAGAAGGACTCAAGTAAAACTCCCAAGAGCAAGGTGTACATAATCATTGGTACTTAAGACTGCGTCTGCTGTCATGGTTACCGTGGGGACAGCGAGAGAGTAAAAACAAACCAAAAGCATAGAAGATGGCGAGGTTACGAGTTGCAGGAGCACGACTTAAGCATGAGGTCACTCTGCTCGACTCTCTTTTCAGTAAGTTAAAACGTTTGACTTTTTAAATGATCTCTTGACTCATATGATGTCATATTTGTTTTCATGGTGAGCGTTTTTATTTGTTTTGTTTTTTTTAAAGTGTGGCTGCGTGAAGAGCGTAAGAGCCCCTTCAAACTCTCGAGTTGTTCTTTTCGGGAGGCGACTGAATGAGAGCACAGGATGTGTTGTGAAGGGAAGATTAAAAACATCAAAAAGATTCACCTCATCTTTCTGTTTTTTTCTAGAAGAATTTCTTTTTGTCACATTTTTGTCATTGTTGGGAGCCAAAATTTGAATTGCAAGTCGCTCAAATTTTGGGTGAAGCAAAACGAAAATGGAGCGATTAAGGGAGTGAACTGCAATGTGGGGAACAGTTGCCGATGCACTTTCAGATACAAATACAGATACAAATATACAAATCACTCACGAGGGACCGCCCCTTCAAGGCACACATAATCACGGAAATCCCAAAATATTACCACCTGTCTCCTTTTTTTAAATTTTGTTGTTTTTGTTATATAATAATTAATTTTTTGCACCTGAGTCTGAGCCATTTTCTGAGTTGGCATCGGTACCTTTTTTATTTTTATTTATTTATTTATTTGGTTAGACTAATAACAGTATGCCAGGTTCACCGATATCAAGGAACCGATACTTTTGTTTCATATCATTTCCATTAAATGAATGACAAATCTATTTCTGAAAAATATGATTCCTTCATTTCTGGCAAAAGGAAAATCAGACACTTTAAGTTCAAAATTAAAAAACAAAAAAACAACTAGGGCTGCAACTCATGATTATTTAAATAATTGGAGAATCCGTCAATTATTTTGCCGATGAATTGACAAATCCGATGAAAAAATACATTTTAATACCAATCCCTTGATTTTTTTCCTGAGCTATTGCTGTTCCGTCTGGCGATATCTTTTTGTACCTCCCAGGAACGCGTTCTCACTTTCTGAGCGGCGACCTCTTACTAATAGCCCAGGTGACATTTCCGCAATGGCCTCCCTTCCTTTTCATGCGTGACCTTTTTGTTGTTTTATTGTCACCAGCCTCGCCCATTGTAGGGAGTCCCTGAAGGGGGGAGTCCGATTTTTGAGAGGCTGTAGACGGACGGGTGCGGGGAGGGAAGATGTAGCAGAAGAATCAAGCGGGTCTATATTAGCGCTGGTGAATCACAGCGAGCATGCCATAGCGGGTGTCCCCTTTCACGCCATATAAGTCCAGCGACCCCCCTCCCCACCCCACCCCCCCAATGCCACACCATACCACCCGACTATCTGTGTCTATTCTTAGCCTGTCACTTCAGTTCGTCCGAGCAGGCAAGTCCTGCTCTTCCTGCTGGTCTTCCTCGCACTTCTTCATTGTGCTCACGTCGTTGTCGTCGTCTTCTTCTTCTTCTTCTTCTTGTGCTCTCAGAGGCCCCCGGTCCTCCCTCGCGTCCCGACGCTCTGGCCATCATAGACCACTGAGCCAAGACAACACCGACCAAAAAAAACAACAACAAAAAAAAGCTGTGACCTCATTTTTTAGGAAAAAAAGGAACCTTTCCTCACCTGGAACATGAGCTCGTACATGATATCGCTGCCTGGGCCGGGACCTTGGGGCTTCCGGCTCCAGGGAGGGAAGGACTTCAACATGCCGCTCACCATCTCCAGGGTAGGATGATGCTCGCATTCTTCTGCTCCTGGTAGTTCTTCTTGAGATTCGCAACTGCAAACATCTCTGGCCTAGTACACGTAGTAACCTTGAGATGCAAATGACCAAACTTGTGAATTTTTACAGATGCTAGCTGTAGTTCGGACGATTTTTTTCGCCTCGACTTTTCGCAATTGCAAACTTGAGATCGGAGCGCTGCGTGGTGTCCAAGTCCCTTCACATGTAGCATCAATAAAACGGAAAGAATGACGTGTTGTGTTTAAAACAACCACATCATGCTAACGTGTAATGGGAACTCTGTTGACGGGCTAGCAATTACCAATCCGTGTGGTGGTGTGATCATCCTTGAAGCAACAGCTGTTAGAACACTGACGGCGTAGGGTGTCACACCTAAACAAAAGCACTTATGCACACATTTCAACGTGTATTTAACTCAGGTTCACATCCTGAAGCCCAAATGAACATTAATTTGATCATACAACTCATTCCTATGGAGAAAGGTGAACATGTTCAAAAAGGTGCTCAGCTCGGCCTGGGAATGCATTTAGAGCAATAAAAACTCAAAGTTGGTGTCACACCTAAACAAAAGCACTTATGCACACATGTCAACGTGTATTTAACTCAGGTTCACATCCTGAAGCGCAAATGAACATTAATTTGATCATACAACTCATTCCTATGGAGAAAGGTGAACATTTTCAAAAATGTGCTCAGCTCGGCCTGGGAATGCATTTAGAGCAATTAAAACTCAAAGTGGGTGTCACACCTAAACAAAAGCACTTATGCACACATTTCAACGTGTATTAACTCAGGTTCACATCCTGAAGCCCAAATGAACATTAATTTGATCATACAACTCATTCCTATGGAGAAAGGTGAACATTTTCAAAAAGGTGAACATTTTCAAAAATGTGCTCAGCTCGGCCTGGGAATGCATTTGGAGCAATAAAACTCAAAATGGGTGTCACACCTAAACAAAAGCACTTATGCACACATTTCAACATGTATTTAGCTCAGGTTCACATCCTGAAGCCCAAATGAACATTAATTTGATCATACAACTCATTCCTATGGAGAAAGGTGAACATTTTCAAAAAGGTGCTCAGCTCGGCCTGGGAATGCATTTAGAGCATAAAAAACTCAAAATGGGTGTCACACCTAAACAAAAGCACTTATGCACACATTTCAACATGTATTTAGCTCAGGTTCACATCCTGAAGCCCAAATGAACATTGATTTGATCATACAACTCATTCCTATGGAGAAAGGTGAACATTTTCAAAAAGGTGCTTTTCAAAATTTGCTCGCTCGCCTGGGAATGCATTTGGAGCAATAAAAACTCAAAATGGGTGTCACACCTAAACAAAAGCACTTATGCACACATTTCAACATGTATTTAGCTCAGGTTCACATCCTGAAGCCCAAATGAACATTAATTTGATCATACAACTCATTCCTATGGAGAAAGGTGAACATTTTCAAAAAGGTGAACATTTTCAAAAATGTGCTCAGCTCGGCCTGGGAATGCATTTGGAGCAATAAAAACTCAAAGTGGGTGTCACACCTAAACAAAAGCACTTATGCACACATTTCAACATGTATTTAGCTCAGGTTCACATCCTGAAGCCCAAATGAACATTAATTTGATCATACAACTCATTCCTATGGAGAAAGGTGAACATGTTCAAAAAGGTGCTCAGCTCGGCCTGGGAATGCATTTAGAGCAATAAAAACTCAAAGTGGGTGTCACACCTAAACAAAAGCACTTATGCACACATTTCAACGTGTATTTAACTCAGGTTCACATCCTGAAGCGCAAATGAACACCTCATTCCATGTTAATTTGATCATACAATAAAAACTCATTCCTATGCACACATTTCAACATGAGAAAGGTGAACATTTTCAAAAATTCCTATGGTGCTCAGCTCGGCCTGGGAATGCATTTAGAGCAATAAAAACTCAAAGTGGGTGTCACACCTAAACAAAAGCACTTATGCACACATTTCAACGTGTATTTAACTCAGGTTCACATCCTGAAGCCCAAATGAACATTAATTTGATCATACAACTCATTCCTATGGAGAAAGGTGAACATTTTCAAAAAGGTGCTCAGCTCGGCCTGGGAATGCATTTAGAGCAATAAAAACTCAAAATGGGTGTCACACCTAAACAAAAGCACTTATGCACACATTTCAACATGTATTTAGCTCAGGTTCACATCCTGAAGCACAAATGAACATTAATTTGATCATACAACTCATTCCTATGGAGAAAGGTGAACATTTTCAAAAAGTGCTCAGCTCGGCCTGGGAATGCATTTGGAGCAATAAAAACTCAAAGTGCGTGTCACACCCAAACAAAAGCACTTATGCACACATTTCAACATGTATTTAGCTCAGGTTCACATCCTGAAGCGCAAATGAACATTAATTTGATCATACAACTCATTCCTATGGAGAAAGGTGAACATGTTTCAAAAGGTGCTCAGCTCGGCCTGGGAATGCATTTAGAGCAATAAAAACTCAAAGTGGGTGTCACACCTAAACAAAAGCACTTATGCACACATTTCAACATGTATTTAGCTCAGGTTCACATCCTGAAGCCCAAATGAACATTAATTTGATCATACAACTCATTCCTATGGAGAAAGGTGAACATGTTTCAAAAAGGTGCTCAGCTCGGCCTGGGAATGCATTTAGAGCAATAAAAACTCAAAGTTGGTGTCACACCTAAACAAAAGCACTTATGCACACATTTCAACGTGTATTTAACTCAGGTTCACATCCTGAAGCGCAAATGAACATTAATTTGATCATACAACTCATTCCTATGGAGAAAGGTGAACATTTTCAAAAATGTGCTCAGCTCGGCCTGGGAATGCATTTAGAGCAATAAAAACTCAAAGTGGGTGTCACACCTAAACAAAAGCACTTATGCACACATTTCAACGTGTATTTAACTCAGGTTCACATCCTGAAGCCCAAATGAACATTAATTTGATCATACAACTCATTCCTATGGAGAAAGGTGAACATTTTCAAAAAGGTGCTCAGCTCGGCCTGGGAATGCATTTAGAGCAATAAAAACTCAAAGTTGGTGTCACACCTAAACAAAAGCACTAATGCACACATTTCAACATGTATTTACTCAGGTTCACATCCTGAAGCCCAAATGAACATTAATTTGATCATACAACTCATTCCTATGGAGAAAGGTGAACATTTTCAAAAAGGTGCTCAGCTCGGCCTGGGAATGCATTTGGAGCAATAAAAACTCAAAGTGGGTGTCACACCTAAACAAAAGCACTTATGCACAGATTATAACATGTATTTAGTTCAGGTTCACATCCTGAAGCCCAAATGAACATTAATTTGATCATACAACTCATTCCTATGGAGAAAGGTGAACATTTAAAAAAAGGTGCTCAGCTCGGCCTGGGAATGCATTTAGAGCAATAAAAACTCAAAGTTGGTGTCACACCTAAACAAAAGCACTTATGCACACATTTCAACGTGTATTTAACTCAGGTTCACATCCTGAAGCCCAAATGAACATTAATTTGATCATACAACTCATTCCTATGGAGAAAGGTGAACATTTAAAAAAAGGTGCTCAGCTCGGCCTGGGAATGCATTTAGAGCAATAAAAACTCAAAGTGGGTGTCACACCTAAACAAAAGCACTTATGCACACATTTCAACATGTATTTAGCTCAGGTTCACATCCTGAAGCCCAAATGAACATTAATTTGATCATACAACTCATTCCTATGGAGAAAGGTGAACATGTTCAAAAAGGTGCTCAGCTCGGCCTGGGAATGCATTTAGAGCAATAAAAACTCAAAGTTGGTGTCACACCTAAACAAAAGCACTTATGCACACATTTCAACGTGTATTTAACTCAGGTTCACATCCTGAAGCGCAAATGAACATTAATTTGATCATACAACTCATTCCTATGGAGAAAGGTGAACATGTTCAAAAAGGTGCTCAGCTCGGCCTGGGAATGCATTTAGAGCAATAAAAACTCAAAGTGGGTGTCACACCTAAACAAAAGCACTTATGCACACATTTCAACGTGTATTTAACTCAGGTTCACATCCTGAAGCCCAAATGAACATTAATTTGATCATACAACTCATTCCTATGGAGAAAGGTGAACATGTTCAAAAAGGTGCTCAGCTCGGCCTGGGAATGCATTTAGAGCAATAAAAACTCAAAGTTGGTGTCACACCTAAACAAAAGCACTTATGCACACATTTCAACGTGTATTTAACTCAGGTTCACATCCTGAAGCGCAAATGAACATTAATTTGATCATACAACTCATTCCTATGGAGAAAGGTGAACATTTTCAAAAATGTGCTCAGCTCGGCCTGGGAATGCATTTAGAGCAATAAAAACTCAAAGTGGGTGTCACACCTAAACAAAAGCACTTATGCACACATTTCAACGTGTATTTAACTCAGGTTCACATCCTGAAGCCCAAATGAACATTAATTGATCATACAACTCATTCCTATGGAGAAAGGTGAACATTTTCAAAAAGGTGAACATTTTCAAAAATGTGCTCAGCTCGGCCTGGGAATGCATTTGGAGCAATAAAAACTCAAAGTGGGTGTCACACCTAAACAAAAGCACTTATGCACACATTTCAACATGTATTTAGCTCAGGTTCACATCCTGAAGCCCAAATGAACATTAATTTGATCATACAACTCATTCCTATGGAGAAAGGTGAACATTTTCAAAAAGGTGCTCAGCTCGGCCTGGGAATGCATTTAGAGCAATAAAAACTCAAAATGGGTGTCACACCTAAACAAAGCACTTATGCACACATTTCAACATGTATTTAGCTCAGGTTCACATCCTGAAGCCCAAATGAACATTGATTTGATCATACAACTCATTCCTATGGAGAAAGGTGAACATTTTCAAAAAGGTGCTCAGCTCGGCCTGGGAATGCATTTGGAGCAATAAAAACTCAAATGGCTGTCACACCTAAACAAAAGCACTTATGCACACATTTCAACATGTATTTAGCTCAGGTTCACATCCTGAAGCCCAAATGAACATTAATTTGATCATACAACTCATTCCTATGGAGAAAGGTGAACATTTTCAAAAAGGTGAACATTTTCAAAAATGTGCTCAGCTCGGCCTGGGAATGCATTTGGAGCAATAAAAACTCAAAGTGGGTGTCACACCTAAACAAAAGCACTTATGCACACATTTCAACATGTATTTAGCTCAGGTTCACATCCTGAAGCCCAAATGAACATTAATTTGATCATACAACTCATTCCTATGGAGAAAGGTGAACATTTTCAAAAGGTGAACATTTTCAAAAATGTGCTCAGCTCGGCCTGGGAATGCATTTGGAGCAATAAAAACTCAAAGTGGGTGTCACACCTAAACAAAAGCACTTATGCACACATTATAACATGTATTTAGCTCAGGTTCACATCCTGAAGCCCAAATGAACATTAATTTGATCATACAACTCATTCCTATGGAGAAAGGTGAACATTTTCAAAAGGTGCTCAGCTCGGCCTGGGAATGCATTTGGAGCAATAAAAACTCAAAATGGGTGTCACACCTAAACAAAAGCACTTATGCACACATTTCAACATGTATTAGCTCAGGTTCACATCCTGAAGCCCAAATGAACATTGATTTGATCATACAACTCATTCCTATGGAGAAAGGTGAACATTTCAAAAAGGTGCTCAGCTCGGCCTGGGAATGCATTTGGAGCAATAAAACTCAAAATGGGTGTCACACCTAAACAAAAGCACTTATGCACACATTTCAACATGTATTTAGCTCAGGTTCACATCCTGAAGCACAAATGAACATTAATTTGATCATACAACTCATTCCTATGGAGAAAGGTGAACATTTTCAAAAAGGTGCTCAGCTCGGCCTGGGAATGCATTTGGAGCAATAAAAACTCAAAGTGGGTGTCACACCTAAACAAAAGCACTTATGCACACATTTCAACATGTATTTAGCTCAGGTTCACATCCTGAAGCCCAAATGAACATTGATTTGATCATACAACTCATTCCTATGGAGAAAGGTGACCATTTAAAAAAAGGTGCTCAGCTCGGCCTGGGAATGCATTTGGAGCAATAAAAACTCAAAGTGCGTGTCACACCCAAACAAAAGCACTTATGCACACATTTCAACGTGTATTTAACTCAGGTTCACATCCTGAAGCCCAAATGAACATTAATTTGATCATACAACTCATTCCTATGGAGAAAGGTGAACATTTTCAAAAAGGTGAACATTTTCAAAAATGTGCTCAGCTCGGCCTGGGAATGCATTTAGAGCAATAAAAACTCAAAATGGCTGTCACACCTAAACAAAAGCACCTATGCACACATTTCAACATGTATTTAGCTCAGGTTCACATCCTGAAGCCCAAATGAACATTGATTTGATCATACAACTCATTCCTATGGAGAAAGGTGACCATTTAAAAAAAGGTGCTCAGCTCGGCCTGGGAATGCATTTGGAGCAATAAAAACTCAAAGTGCGTGTCACACCCAAACAAAAGCACTTATGCACACTTTCAACATGTATTTAGCTCAGGTTCACATCCTGAAGCCCAAATGAACATTAATTTGATCATACAACTCATTCCTATGGAGAAAGGTGAACATTTTCAAAAAGGTGAACATTTTCAAAAATGTGCTCAGCTCGGCCTGGGAATGCATTTGGAGCAATAAAAACTCAAAATGGGTGTCACACCTAAACAAAAGCACTTATGCACACATTTCAACATGTATTTAGCTCAGGTTCACATCCTGAAGCCCAAATGAACATTGATTTGATCATACAACTCATTCCTATGGAGAAAGGTGAACATTTTCAAAAAGGTGCTCAGCTCGGCCTGGGAATGCATTTGGAGCAATAAAAACTCAAAATGGGTGTCACACCTAAACAAAAGCACTTATGCACACATTTGAACATGTATTTAGCTCAGGTTCACATCCTGAAGCCCAAATGAACATTGATTTGATCATACAACTCATTCCTATGGAGAAAGGTGAACATTTTCAAAAAGGTGCTCAGCTCGGCCTGGGAATGCATTTGGAGCAATAAAAACTCAAAATGGGTGTCACACCTAAACAAAAGCACTTATGCACACATTTCAACATGTATTTAGCTCAGGTTCACATCCTGAAGCCCAAATGAACATTGATTTGATCATACAACTCATTCCTATGGAGAAAGGTGAACATTTTCAAAAAGGTGCTCAGCTCGGCCTGGGAATGCATTTGGAGCAATAAAAACTCAAATGGGTGTCACACCTAAACAAAAGCACTTATGCACACATTTCAACGTGTATTTAACTCAGGTTCACATCCTGAAGCCCAAATGAACATTAATTTGATCATACAACTCATTCCTATGGAGAAAGGTGAACATTTTCAAAAAGGTGCTCAGCTCGGCCTGGGAATGCATTTAGAGCAATAAAAACTCAAAGTTGGTGTCACACCTAAACAAAAGCACTTATGCACACATTTCAACATGTATTTAACTCAGGTTCACATCTTGAAGCCCAAATGAACATTAATTTGATCATACAACTCATTCCTATGGAGAAAGGTGAACATGTTCAAAAAGGTGCTCAGCTCGGCCTGGGAATGCATTTAGAGCAATAAAAACTCAAGTTGGTGTCACACCTAAACAAAAGCACTTATGCACACATTTCAACATGTATTTAGCTCAGGTTCACATCCTGAAGCCCAAATGAACATTAATTTGATCATACAACTCATTCCTATGGAGAAAGGTGAACATTTTCAAAAAGGTGCTCAGCTCGGCCTGGGAATGCATTTAGAGCAATAAAAACTCAAAGTGGGTGTCACACCTAAACAAAAGCACTTATGCACAGATTATATTTTTTTCCCATGGCGGCGCGGCTACCTGCAGCGGCTTCTCTCTCTCCCCCGGCAATTCGGTGTTCTTCGTGTTCTCTATGTTCCTTGTTTTCACTGCGTTGCGCACCAAGGCGCGCATACCATCGTGAGTTTCTGCTCGCCATCGACAGAACCACAAAAACAGACAATAATCCAACGAAGGCGAACAAACTTCTTGACCGCGATCTGCTACGTGACTGCGGTCTGCTGCGCAGGCCTGCTCAATCACCGACCCCCACCCCTGCAACCAGCCCACAGTGGAAGCGCCACGGGCGGAATCTAAGGAAGCAGAAGAGGGGGAAGCGCGGAGGTATCCGGGCTAGGCTAGCAGCTAGCCCTCATCGACCGGCTATCCCGACCATCACGCTGGCCAACGTACGCTCGCTGGACAACAAAATGGACTATATCCGCTTACTTCGGACATCTTGCAGAATCGTGAGTGACTGCTGCGTTTTTGTTTTCGTGGAGACATGGCTCAACGACAGTGTCCCGGATCGGGCTATTCGGCTAGCCGGGCTAACGTGCTGCCGAGCAGACAGAGAGCTCGTCGAGGGGGGGAAGACTCGCGGCGGGGGACTCTGTGTTTACATCAACGATGCCTGGTGCCGAGACGCTGTTGTGGTTTGCAAGCGCTGCTCACCAACCTTGGAGTTTATGATTATCAAATGCCGGCCATTCTACCTGCCGAGGGAATTTAGTGCCATATTGCTGGTAGCAATATACATTCCCCCTGGCTCAACCAACAGCAGGAGTATGGCCCTGTCTGAACTCCATCAGCACATCAGTGAGCAGCAGACAGCCCACCCCGACGCCTTTCTCATCTTGGCTGGAGACTTCAATCATGCAAACCCCAAGAGCGTGCTTCCACAACTCCATGGCCACATCAACTTTCCCACAAGAGGCACAAACACTCTGGACAATGTCTACACTACAGTTAGAGGATCCTACAAAGCCCTCCCCCTCCCCCACCTTGGTGCCTCAGATCACACCACTGTGATGCTAATGCCAGCATACAGGCCACTGGTGAAAGTCATCAAACCAGTGAGGAAGCAAGTACGAGTGTGGCCTGAGGGTTCCATAGAAGCACTCCAAGACTGTTTCTTCACCACAGACTGGAGTGTGTTCAAACATGCAACGACCAACCTCAACGAGTACACGGAGACCGTCACGTCCTACATAAGGAAGTGCACGGATGATGTCACGGTCTCCAGAACCATCACCATCCGGGCCAATCAGAAGCCATGGCTGACAGGTGAGGTCCACAGGCTCTTGAGGGCCAGGAACACTGCCTTCAGAGCTGGAAACGTGGTGGGCCTCAGGACTGCCAGGGCCAATCTGTCACGTGGCATCAGACTGGCCAAGAGACAATACTCAAGGAGGATTGCAGACCAGTTCAAAGACAGCGGAGACACCAGGAACCTGTGGCGGGGGATCCAGACCATCACGGACTACAAGCCCTCTCCGCACGTCTGCGACAGCTCCATCTCTCTGCTGAACGACCTGAACGACTTCTTCGCCCGTTTTGAGACAGACAACAACACCCCAGCACAGAAGACCCCTCCCCCCCCTGGTGACCAGGTGCTGACGCTTTCACAGGATAGTGTGAGGCGTTCCCTCAGGAGTACAAACCCACGGAAAGCGGCAGGTCCTGACAACATTCCCGGTCGCGTCCTGAGAGACTGTGCTGAGGAGCTCACAGAGGTTTTCACAGACATCTTTAACACCTCACTGAGCCAGGCTGTTGTCCCCACTTGTCTCAAGACCACCACCATCATCCCGGTCCCGAAGAAGCCGTCGCCCTCCAGCTACAATGACTACCGCCCGGTCGCACTCACCCCCATCCTCATGAAGTGCTTCGAGCGGTTAGTCATGCAGCACATAAAGTCTGCCCTCCCCCCCACCCTGGACCCCTACCAGTTTGCATATCGGCAGAACAGATCGACAGCAGACGCAATCTCCACCACCCTCCACTCAGCCCTCACCCACCTGGAGACCAAGAACTCACACGTCAGAATGCTGTTCATCGACTTCAGCTCAGCATTCAACACCATCATCCCGCAGAAGCTCATCCACAAACTGGACCACCTGGGTCTCAACACCTCCCTGTGCAACTGGCTGTTGGACTTCCTGACGGAGAGACCACAGGCTGTTCGGGTCGGCGGCAACACCTCCAGCACCATCATGATGAACACAGGTGCCCCACAAGGATGTGTGCTGAGCCCCTCCTCTTCACATTGCTGACCCACGATTGCACTCCCTCGTCCAGCTCCAATCTGTTCGTTAAGTTTGCGGATGACACGACTGTGGTGGGTCTCATCAACAACGGCGATGAGACAATCTACAGGAGTGAGGTGAGCAGGCTGGCCTTGTGGTGTAAAGACAACAATCTCCACTTGAATGTGGAGAAGACAAAGGAGATTGTTGTGGACTTCCGAAAGACGCATCCCCAGCACGCTCCACTGACCATCAATGGTGCCACAGTGGAGAGAGTGAGCAACACCAAGTTCCTGGGAGTGCACATCTCGGAAGACCTGTCCTGGAGCCACAATACATCATCACTGGCCAAAAAAGCCAACCAGCGCCTGTACTTCCTCCGCAAACTGAGGAGAGCAAGAGCCCCTCCCCCATCATGCAGACATTTTATACAGGCACCATTGAGAGCATCCTGTCCAGCTGCATCACTGTGTGGTATGGTGCTTGCACTGTGTCCTGCCAAAAGACTTTGCAGCGCACCGTGAGAGCAGCTGAGAAGATCATTGGTGTCTCTCTCCCCCCCACTCGTGGACATCTACCACTCCCGTCTGACCCGCCAAGCCATCCAGATCGCAGGTGACCCCACCCACCCATCCCACAGCCTCTTCAGCCTGCTGCCGTCGGGAAGGAGATTGCAAAGTCTCCGTGCCAGAACCAGCAGGCTCAAAAACAGTTTCTTCCACCGGGCGGTCAGGAGACTCAACTCCCTCCCTGCTCTCCCCACCCTCTGCCTCTGCCCAACCCCTGCCTCCTGTCACAGACTATGACCCTCCCCTCATTATCCATTATCCATCATCTGCATACTGCGAATTGCGTATTGCACAACGCACTACCTCACTTTACTTTGTCCATATTGTCCATATCCATATTGTCTATATTGTCTATATTGTTTATACCGCTCAGATTGTACATTATGTCCTTTATACAGTGTAGCTGCTATCTTCTCAGCTGTGTGTTTAATGCACAGCATGTTTGCATGCATATTGCACGGAGGAGTGAGAGAAAGAAATTTCATCTATGCTGCATGTCACATGTAAGCATATTTGACAATAAAGATGACCTTGATTCCTTGATAACATGTATTTAGTTCAGGTTCACATCCTGAAGCCCAAATGAACATTAATTTGATCATACAACTCATTCCTATGGAGAAAGGTGAACATTTTCAAAAAGGTGCTCAGCTCGGCCTGGGAATGCATTTAGAGCAATAAAAACTCAAAGTGGGTGTCACACCTAAACAAAAGCACTTATGCACACATTTCAACATGTATTTAGCTCAGGTTCACATCCTGAAGCCCAAATGAACATTAATTTGATCATACAACTCATTCCTATGGAGAAAGGTGAACATTTCAAAAAGGTGCTCAGCTCGGCCTGGGAATGCATTTGGAGCAATAAAAACTCAAAGTGGGTGTCACACCTAAACAAAAGCACTTATGCACACATTTCAACGTGTATTTAGCTCAGGTTCACATCCTGAAGCCCAAATGAACATTAATTTGATCATACAACTCATTCCTATGGAGAAAGGTGAACATTTAAAAAAAGGTGCTCAGCTCGGCCTGGGAATGCATTTAGAGCAATAAAAACTCAAAGTTGGTGTCACACCTAAACAAAAGCACTAATGCACACATTTCAACATGTATTTAACTCAGGTTCACATCCTGAAGCCCAAATGAACATTAATTTGATCATACAACTCATTCCTATGGAGAAAGGTGAACATTTTCAAAAAGGTGCTCAGCTCGGCCTGGGAATGCATTTGGAGCAATAAAAACTCAAAGTGGGTGTCACACCTAAACAAAAGCACTTATGCACACATTTCAACGTGTATTTAGCTCAGGTTCACATCCTGAAGCCCAAATGAACATTAATTTGATCATACAACTCATTCGCTCATACTGTTGTCGCTCTGGCATTGCGCTAATGCCCTCAGGACTTACGATCGTGATTTTCTGATACATATCCAAAGCTCCTTAGAGCTACAATCCACTGGATACCTCGGCCTACACTTCAGATGTCACCCGACATTCATCAACTCTCCAGCGGACTGCGTTCGCCGGCTCCCCTGCTGCGTTTTCCACCGCAGGAAGCGGCGCAGAAAGCGGCACAGAAAGCGAGGGAATCGTGGCGGTGTTCGAGTGCAGATCAGGGGATTTGCGAGCGTCTCCCTCGCGCAACCATCAATTTGCCGGCCCTCCATCAACTTTGCAGGAAGCAGAGGCCTCTACCTGGCTCGTCGATCGTGGGATCTGAGATACTCCTGCCATCTCTCTATCTCTCCTGCGCAGTCAACGACGCCCGATTGCCCCGCAGCTCCACCAAGGCTGCGCATCCGAAGCGGCGGGGTGAACCTGCTGAACATTCGCCCATTGCAACGCTCTCAAATTCCACAGCCTTCGGATTACCTTGCGGCTGAAGTGTCGCTACTGAACTGCAGGTCCGTATCTAACAAGACCTTTATTTTAAACGACTTTTTTACACAGCGAGATCTGGACATGTTGTTTTTAACAGAGACATGGATTGGCTCCGGCGCCGGTGAAACATCTGTTTTTGGCGATCTCTGCCCCACAAACTGCTCTTTCATAAGCACTCCGAGAAGTTCGGGGAGAGGAGGTGGAGTGGCTTTGATTTTTAAAAATCGGCTTAAGGTACAAACACTCTCTGCCGGGAGCTTTTCTTCCTTTGAAGTACAATGCGTAAAAGTAGAATCTGCTACTGCACCACTGATGTGCGCACTTGTTTACAGGCCTCCCAAATCAGACAAACATTTCATAAAAGATTTCTCAGACTTTCTGTCCCGTTTTGCATCATCTTATGATCGTTTGTTGATTTTGGGTGATTTTAACATCCATGTCTGTTGTCCAGGCAAACCCTTGGTTAGCGAGTTTTGCCATGTAATGGAGTCATTCGACCTCCTCCAGCACATAAATCAGGCGACCCACGTTCATGGCCACACCCTAGATCTGATTCTATCCCATGGGTTTTCCATTGATAACATACGCATTGAGGATGCATCCTTCTCTGACCATATGCCTATTGTGTTCAATGTTCAACTACTTAACTCACTGTCTACAGCCAGATCTTCTGGTCACTACTCTCGTCATATCAACTCTTTTACTGCAAATAAGTTCTCTGAACGTTACTTGGGAAATGCTATCACTGCCTCTATCACTGCCCATGATCCCTGCTCCAGCCCTGATGAGCTAATATCCCTCTTCAACACATCTTGCTCAGCTATCCTTGAAACTGTGGCCCCTCTTACATTCAGACACCCTAATTTTAAACCTCAACAGTGGCTTGACGACTCCACCCGCCATCTTAGGCAGGTTTGCCGAAGAGCTGAGCGCAAGTGGAAAAAAGATCACCTTCTAGTCTCTCTAGAACTATTCAGAAATTCCCTGGCTGACTTCCAAGCTGCAGCAAAAAAAGCTAAGGCTAAGCATTTCTCAACATCATAAGCAGACATTCAAATCGCCCTAGAATATTATTTAACACCATCAACTCAATTGTAAACCCCAAGTCTCTCCAGAGGTCGTGGCATCTCCCAATAGCTGTGAAGAGTTCTTGAAGTTTTTATTGAGAAGATTGACCACATCAGAGCACAGTTCACACCTTCTGCAGCAGACACTCCACCCCATATCCCCATTACTACAGCTACTTTTGACAAGTTCCAAGCAGTGTCCTGCACTGACCTATGGGACATTGTAAACCACATGAAACCATCAACAGCTCCACACGATCCTATCCCTTCACAGATCACCAAAGATGCTTTTGATGCTATTGGTCCCTCCATCCAATTTATCCTCAACTCCTGCCTTGCCACCGGCACAGTTCCTATATGTTTCAAGCATGCGGTTGTCCAGCCTATGCTTAAGAAGCATAATCTGGATGCAAAATGTCTTAATAACTTCCGGCCAATCTCAAAACTGCCATTTCTCTCGAAAATCTTGGAGAAGGTGGTGTTTACACAGCTGCTTCCATTCTTCAACTCAACAGAGATCCTAGAGCCATTCCAATCTGGTTTCAAAGCGCGCCACAGCACTGAGACAGCCCTGTTGAAGGTGACAAATGACCTGTTGCTCACCCTTGACTCAGGTGATAACGCCATTCTGGTCCTGTTGGATCTCAGCGCTGCATTTGACACTGTGGACCATGGCACACTACTACAGCGTCTTGAACAGTGGGTTGGCATTAAGGGTACAGCTCTTAACTGGTTCCACTCCTACCTCCACCAAAGAACTTTCTCGGTATCCATAGGCCAGTACACTTCATCATCCGCCCCTGTGTCTTATGGTGTCCCCCAGGGATCCATTTTGGGTCCAGTACTGTTCTGCCTGTACATGCTCCCCCTAGGTAACATCATCAGGAAATTCAATATTTCATTCCATTTCTATGCAGATGACTCCCAGCTGTACATCCCACTGAAGTCTGGCAATTCCATGCAGCCCTTTTAGACTGTTTGGAAGAAATAAAAATCTGGATGGCTAACAACTTCCTTCAGTTAAACAATAACAAAACTGAAGTCATTGTCTTTGGGCCTTCAAGATCAAAAAATTCCATCCCTGCCAACCTTGGTCCCCTTGCCCCCTATGTGAAATCCATGCACGTAACCTGGGTATCATTTGGACTCTCATCTCCACCTGGACAAGCAAATTTCATCTGTTGTAAAGACCAGTTTTTATCAATTAAGAATAATCTCCAAACTCAAATCTGTTCTATCATACAATGATCTGGAAAAAGTCATCCATGCCTTCATAACCTCCCGTCTAGACTATTGCAACTCCCTCTATCTTGGTCTCCCTCTGACACTGGTGGCACGGCTTCAGATGGTCCAAAATGCAGCAGCTAGGTTGCTCACCAACACAAAAAAGCATGAACACATCACACCTGTCCTAGCCTCCTTGCACTGGCTTCCAGTCCAGTCACGAATACGATTTAAAACACTGCTGTTGGTTTTTAAAGCTCTTCATGGCCTGGCAAAGACTACATAGCTGATATCATTCACCCCCATGTAGCCCCAGGTCCCTCAGATCCTCCAGCCAAGGCCTCCTCCATGTCCCACGGTCCCGGCTTAAACAAAAAGGTGATAGAGCCTTTTCTGTTGCTGGCCCTCAGCTATGGAACCAACTGCCACTTGATATCAGAAATGCCCCCTCAATAACACTTTTCAAAACTAAGCTCAAGACGCACCTTTTTACATTGGCCTTCCCTGTGCCCTAATTGTCTTACCTGCTGTCTGTAATTAAGTGTTGTGTTGTTATCATCTTAGCTTAAATCACTGTGCTGTATGTGTATTTATTTACTTATCTATTCTATTTTTAACCTGTTTTAGCTTATGCACTATGTACAGCACTTTGGTCAGTGCAAGCTGTGGTTAAATGTGCTTTAAAAATAAACTTTACTTACTTACTTACATTCCTATGGAGAAAGGTGAACATTTTCAAAAAGGTACTCAGCTCGGCCTGGGAATGCATTTAGAGCCATAAAAACTCAAAGTGGGTGTCACACCTAAACAAAAGCACTTATGCACACATTTCAACATGTATTTAACTCAGGTTCACATCCTGAAGCCCAAATGAACATTAATTTGATCATACAACTCATTCCTATGGAGAAAGGTGAACATTTTCAAAAAGGTGCTCAGCTCGGCCTGGGATGCATTTAGAGCAATAAAACTCAAAGTGGGTGTCACACCTAAAAACAAAGCACTTATGCACACATTTCAACATGTATTTAGCTCAGGTTCAAATCTGAAGCCAAAATGAACATTAATTGATCATACAACTCATTCCTATGGAGAAAGGTGAACATTTAAAAAAGGTGCTCAGCTCGGCCTGGGAATGCATTGGAGCAATAAAAAACTCAAAGTGGGTGTCACACCTAAACAAAAGCACTTATGCACACATTTCAACGTGTATTTAGCTCAGGTCACATCCTGAAGCCCAAATGAACATTAATTTGATCTTACAACTCATGGCTATGGAGAAAGGTGAACATTTTCAAAAAGGTGCTCAGCTCGGCTGGGAATGCATTGGAGCAATAAAAACTCAAAGTGGGTGTCACACCTAAACAAAAGCACGTATGCACACATTTCAACATGTATTTAGCTCAGGTTCACATCCTGAAGCCCAAATGAACATTAATTGATCATACAACTCATTCCTAGGATGGAGAAAGGTGAACATTTAAAAAAAAGGTGCTCAGCTCGGCCTGGGAATGCATTTGGAGCAATAAAAACTCAAAGTGGGTGTCACACCTAAACAAAAGCCTTATGCACACATTTCAACGTGTATTTAGCTCAGGTTCACATCATGAAGCCCAAATGAACATTAATGTTGATCATAAACTCATTCCTTGGAGAAAGGTGAACATTTAAAAAAGGTACTCAGCTCGGCCTGGGAATGCATTTAGAGCCATAAAAAAACTCAAAGTGGGTGTCACCTAAACAAAAGCACTTATGCAACACATTTCAAACATGTATTTAGCTCAGGTTCACATCCTGAAGCCCAAATGAACATTAATTTGATCTACAACTCATTCCGATGGAGAAAGGTGAACATTTTCAAAAAAGGTGCTCAGCTCGGCCTGGAATGCATTAGAGCAATAAAACTCAAAGTGGGTGTCACACCAAACAAAAGCACTTTGCACACATTTCAACATGTATTTAGCTCAGGTTCACATCCTGAAGCCAAATGAACATTAATTTGATCATACAACTCATTCCAATGGAGAAAGGTGAACATTTTAAAAAAAAAGGTGCTCAGCTCGGACTGGGAATGCATTTAGAGCAATAAAATCTCAAAGTGGGTGTCACACCTAAACAAAAGCACTTATGCACACATTTCACATGTATTTAGCTCAGGTTCACATCCTGAAGCCAAATGAAATTAATTTGATCATACAACTGGAGAAAGGTGAACATTTAGGTGCTCAGCTCGGACTGGGAATGCACAATCTCTGACACCTAAACAAAAGCACTTATGCACTGAACATTAATCAAACATCATACAGGTTCATTCCTATGAACATTAATTTGATCATACAACTCATTCTATGAAGAAAGGTGACTATTTTCAAAAAGGTGCTCAGCTCGGCCTGGGAATGCATTTAGAGCAATAAAAACTCAAGTGGGTGCAAAACAAAAGTGGGTGTCACAACTAAAACAAAAGCACTATGCACACATTTCAACATGTATTCAGTTCAGGTTGACATACTGAAGCCTAAATGAACACTAATTTCATCATGCAACTCGTCCCTATGTAGAAACATGCAACTTCAGAAAACCGCACAGCTCGGCCTGAAATGCATCTAAAGCAATAAAACTTAAATTGAGTATAGTATGTCACCTGCTTTAAGTTATAATTAGTTCAAGAACCATAGTCATGTAATATTGTCTCAGGAGTAATACACGTCACATACATGAAAATGGATTCAGGCCTTGGAGACAACATCGCAATTTGGTCACTAGAGGGCGACACACCATGATTAATGAAAACTTTGGAAAAACTGCTTAGCTCAGCATGAAAATGTATTGCAAGCAATACAAACTGAAAGTGGGTGTCACACCTAAACAAAAGGACTTAGGCACACATTTCAACATGTATTTGTTCAGGTTCGCATCCTGAAGCATGTTTTATATCTGAATGTCAAAATGATGGACCTGACATTTTAAGCGGCCCATGACAAAAAAAAACAAGTTTGCCACCCTGGTCTAGATCAACTAGCAAAGTGTAGGCTATCATTAAAAATGGGACCATACCATGATATTGTAATGCCTTCAATGCGAAAGGATGCACGCAG
Source organism: Hippocampus abdominalis (assembly GCA_018466805.1). Taxonomy (NCBI): domain Eukaryota; kingdom Metazoa; phylum Chordata; class Actinopteri; order Syngnathiformes; family Syngnathidae; genus Hippocampus; species Hippocampus abdominalis. The sequence goes on from JAGPNR010000143.1 coordinate 22,020, forward strand.
CCGCTGATGTAATCTGTCGTTTTTTAAGCAATACCCAACACATTCATCGGAGTGAGTTGCTGTTGGCCACAACTCACGCCCATGCACTGAGACTAACTGCCGGAGCCAATAGTCGCCCCACCTAGCTCGTTCGTCCCCTCTCTATGACCTCACCACATACAAGAAACAGATATTACAATATCATATCATTGAGTAAAGCTTTTAGCTACCGTTAATTCAAAAAAATGTCCAAGCATTTTTAAAAAGCCTCAACCAAGACAAGGCTCCCTTCATTTTTGCTTAATTAACGAAACCCATGAGCATTATCTGAAATGGAAATGTATCTCGAAGAAATGACCCCGTTTTGGAAACAAATTACATTGTGTATTAAAACCAGCCCCCAAGCCCCACCTTTTCTTTCTTAACATTGGTTGAAACTGATAACTTTCTTGGTTTCCGCCCATCCAGTCGTCCTTCCGAATGTCACTTTGAAGTTGGAGATGCTTCTCGGGGGCTGACGCATTCCTTCCGGGCGGACAGCATGACCGGTCCTTTCTGTCACTTTGGTATTTGCCACCTACCAAAATTCCAATCACTGTACTTGGTTCAACACATTCAGGATCAGAGCAGTTTAATTTGATCGGTCCTTATTGGACATAAGCCGAATCTTGACATTTGCCCTTAATAACAGGAACAGGTGTATCTTCTTACCTGTTTAAAGTGGAACGCTCCTTGGTTACTGAGTCTGAAGGTCCTGATCCCGATGTGGTCTTTTTACAGAGAAATCCTGTTCGTGAGAAGAAAATTCCTAACATCTTGACAATCATATTGGTCTCCATGTTGACTAGAAAATGTGCTGTGTCAGGTTCAAAAGTAAACCACAAAATAACTACATAAATCACATTTAAGCCAATAAATTGATGAGATGCCGTAATGTAATGGAGCATCAATGTTGAGTAAGGGAGAAAGGTGATGTAAAATATGCTGCGTGTGTGCTCAAATAGTCTGTGTCCGAGTTATGTGTCGTTGTGTCCTGGGCCATACACCCTCCTTCCTCGAGTGCCGCTCACACCGTTGGGCGGTGAAAGTTTGATGGTGGCCGCCTGTGTCAGTCTGATCCTGGGCAGCTGTGATTACACATGTACAAAGCCTAGTAATTACATGAAAAGTATGGCTCCCCTCAAAAAAATTGAGTGTGTTACATAAACGCACCCAAATAATAATATTTATGATGATTCTTTTTTTTATTATTGAATCACAGATTCACCATCTACACTGGCGTGTGTACTTCTAAAAAAATTCCATAACACAGTTATCCTACAGTCATGTACTGTAAATTAATAACAGTGTGTAACCCTAACCAGCCACGGTTGTCCTATAGTAATATAATGTCATACAAAATACAGTCCTGCGGTGTTAAAACGTGTCTGTGCTTATAATTACATGTCTTGTGGAACCTATAAGGACACAAAAAAAACTATTCTGTCAGTAATATTTACGTCGAGTCGGACGGTAACAGGTTGATTCAGCAAGATCGTACTTATCAACGAGAGGGTAAACAAATACAAGGTTCATTTATCTTTTTCTTGAATGCTTCAATTTTAGATTCTATGATATGTTAGCCAGCTAAGACGACGTGGCGACGCAATTGATGTCTTAGAAAGCAGATTAACGTTACCCAATGAGCAGTTCCACGCTGCGGCCGTGAAGAAGGCAAAGAGTGTCACAACGAAATGGCGACCGTCGAACGAAATGGCGGCAAGTTGTGTGGAAAGAGTTTCACGGAGTTCCAGACACGGAGTTCCAGACAAGTCACCATTAGATCACTATTTCGTTTTCTTGCATCGGCTGGGCGGGGCAAAACTCGGACCTCGTTGCTGGGCGTGAGAGAGCGGAAAGCGAGAGCTAGAGCGAGAGCCAGAGCGAGAGCCAGAGGGAGAGAGAAAGGATGCGTGTGTTACAGCACTGTGCTTACACGGATATAACAAGCTAGCTTTCTTTTGAAAACAAACTTTGCATATCTTCAGATGTATTTGGTTCATTTTGACATCCGGTACCCTAAAAGATCATACATTTAAACAGAGATGAAAGTGGACTTTCCTGAAAATTCCTATTAAAATATCCATCCATCCATTTTCCGACCGCTTCATCCTCACTAGGGTCGCGGGGGGCGCTGGAGCCTATCCCAGCAGTCCGGGCAGTAGGCGGGGGACACCTGATTGGTTGCCAGCCAATCGCAGGGCACACAGAGACGAACAACCATCCACGCTCACACTCATACCTAGGGACAATTAGAGGCCAATGAGCTGCCATGCATGTTTTTGGAATGTGGGAGGAAACGGAGCACCCGGAGAAAACCCACGCAAGCCCGGGGAGAACATGCAAACTCCACACAGGGAGGCCGGAGCTGGGATCGAACCGGTACCTCTGCACTGTGAAACCGACGTGCTAACCACTGGACTACCGGGCCGCCCCCTATTAAAATATATATATATATATTTCTTTTTTTATAGGAATTGGTTGACAGGTTGACGCGCTCACACCGGATAACCGGGCCGCTATATTGTAACATTGATATGGAAATTGAAATGAAAAGAATCCGCCAATAAATTGAAGAAAAAGCAGTGAACAGAGAGTAAGAGTTTCTGCAGCTCCCCTCCCCCCACGACACGAGTTTGTTTACAGGATCAATTAGCAGAGCTGTGCAGACAGCAGCAACAGCCCACTCGAGAACAGAACCTTGCGGTGTCGGGTGTGTGCTCTTCGGAGTACCGAACATGTTCTCAACCTCACGGAGTCCGGGTGTTTAACCGCCCGAGGCCACAGGCCACTCGAGACTCGGAGCGGGCGACGGGGGGCGACCGCCGTTGGCGGCAGGGGCGCCCACCCTGCCCTCCGAGACAATAAAGCTCCGGATCTTCGTGCTCAACAACAGCAGCACAAAAGCTTTGCAAGAAGAGTGAGTCTTGCAGTGTGTCCCCAGAAAATCCAATCGTTTTATTCTGCTTTGGACATCGAAAACTGTTTGATAATAATTGCATCCAATAAGTAATAATTATGATTCATTACAATTCCATGTTAATGCTGAGAATTATGTGGCTTTAAGAACAATTATCATATTTAAGTCGTTTTAAAAAACCATATATGTATATATATATATATATATATATATATATAATATATATATATCCATCCATCCATTTTCCGAACGCTTTATCCTCACTAGGGTCGCAGGGGGTGCTGGAGCCTATCCCAGCAGTTTCGGGCAGTAGGCGGGGGACACCTGAATGGTTGCAGCCAATCGCAGGGCACACAGAGACGAACAACCATCCACGCTCACACTCACACTAGGGACAATTTAGAGTGCCCAACGAGCCTGCATGCATGTTTTGGAATGTGGGAGGGAAACCGGAGCACCCGGAGAAAACCCACGCAAGCCCGGGGAGAACATGCAAACTCCACACAGGGAGGGCCGGAGCTGTGGATCGAACCCGGTACCTCTGCACTGTGAAGCCGACGTGCTAACCACTGGACTACCGGGCCGCCATATATATATATATATATATTATATATTATATTAATATTATTTTTAATATTTAATATTTAATCAATTTACTTTCTGAGAATAACATAAATTTAATGTATTTTATTTCAGAAATATGTAAACAAAATTATTCTCCGTATTCTTTACGTCATATTATTTCCACTGAGTCGAGTGGCTTTCAATGTTATTTTAAATAACATTGAAAGCCACTCGATAATAATTTATTTATATGGTGTTTTTAACCAATCATATTTCAGCTAGCTTGTGTTGCCAGGTAAATTCAATTTGCTCGGGCCTTCAGATAAAACAGAGCAGGCCCCTGTGCGCTGTAAGCGAACAGGCTCAGTCAGGTTGCAATAGCCAATCAGATCACGAGTCTGCGTACCAGGGCCAGTTTGAAGGCCTTACGTCGGACTGGACGTGCGCGTTCAGTGATTGGATAAGGCGCCTGCCTAGAGCGATCACTGCATTATAACCCAAAATGGCCGAAGGAGGAGAGACGTTGATCTGGTTGCAGAACTACTTTCCCACACAATTTTTCTGCGGGAACTTCCACGAAAAGCTGGATATTGTGCGAAGAGGTCACCCAACTCCTGCGCTTAGCTAGGCTGTCCAGCAAGGAAAAGGGTTGTCCGTCATTTTCAGAACGAGCAATCTGAACGGTACCCGTGGCTCACAGACTCTGAGAAACGCTGCAAATTGTACTGCTGGAAATGCCTACTGTTTGCAACTGACCGATTTAGTGTTTGGAGCCACACTGGATTTACCAATTTAAGTTTTACCAAGGCAGCAAGGCTGGTCACTTACAAGCGACGTGCGTTTAAAAACCTTTGGGGACACTTGCTCAGATTTGTAGCTCTTTGAACAGGCACTACATTGGTGAGTTATTTTACATTTTTTCTTGTCATTTTATTCGTTAGATTAAATTAGTGGTAACGAAATAAAATGACAAAGATACAAAAATATATCAAATAAATCTGACCTGCTATTTATAATGGCGCATTGTAGTCACCTTCGTGCATTAAAGTTCGTTCAATCTCAGCTGCTCCACATTTCAGTTATTTGCTGTGTATAGCATATTCTCAAAATGCAAATGATCTGTTAACTTTATATCAAAGAATAGTTTGTTTTGTTATGTCTGGTTGGTGTCTTATATGAAACTGCGACATTGCGCAATTTATTGGACAGACTTGTTTAAGATCACCAGCGTAATTTGGTAGAATTTATTTAGTTTTTTTAAATCATCTTTTTAAATACATTACCTCTTTGTTACCGTTTACCAATTGTACTTTTAGTCTTTGCTTTGTATTTTCTTGAGTTTTTTTTCTTCTTCTTTTCCAGAAACCCCCTGAGCAGTGGTGTTAAAATGTTCTGCTTGAGGTAAGTTTTTATGTTGACATATACTAAAATAAAGGTTACAGCTTTGTGATTTATTGATGGAAATTCATTGGCCAAAGCATGGGTCAATTATTGTCGTAGTAATTTTATAGCAATGGATCGATCCCATGGTGATTGAAAGAAATATATGAAATAATCTGCTTATCTTAAATCAAACTATCAAATTATTCATGAAAACGATTTCGCAATAGATATCCTTTTTTTTTAATCAAAATGCAAACTCTGCTATGTGTAAGTGCAAGTTAATAAGGGAGGGAAATTCTGAGTCATACTGAAGACTGGTTGTTACTCAACTGAATAAAAAAAAGGTTAAAAGATTTTAACAGAAGTCACAAACACGAGTGAGGACTTTGAATGTGCCCATTCAGATACCTCACTCCTGCAGGTATTTCAGTTTCACGTAAACTTTTTATTGCTTTGTTTTTAAAAGAAGTTGAAGTGGGGAAAGGAGTTAGGGTTACATCTGGTGTACAAATATAACACTAGTTCTTCTCAAA
>JAGPNR010000137.1:0-27394 GCA_018466805.1 Hippocampus abdominalis
CCCTGTGCTGGATCCGCAGCATCGAAATGGACATGAGCTGACAATTCTTTAGCGAAACCGGAAATGTCATCATTTTGCAGGTCGGCGAGGGAATTTTGGAGAATATATTTTCGACCTATAGCTGCAAAATTTCATGCATGCGGTGGCAGCTTCATTTATGACTTGCTCGCCGAATTTGCATCAAAACGACTTGAGACGCAAAACCACAATGGCCAGCTTCGAGCCCAAAGCACGTCGCTCTCCGCTCGTTGACGCTTTCTTCCTCCTTTCTGTCCCTTCTTCTTCTTCCCGCCCCCCTTTTTCTTTCCTTTCCTCCTTCCTTGCTTCCTTCCTTCCTTCCTTCCTTCTTCTCCTCAGTGGAGCTGTCCAGCCTGTCTCTGTGCATGACCAACTCCAAACAGGGCGAGCCTTGCTTCTACGTCATCGGACGCACCGAAAACTCGCGTCGGTACGTTCAGCGTCTTCTCTTTCTTCCTCCTTCATCCCTTTAAGCGCTTTAGATTTTTTCTGTGTTGTTGAGTCCAAAATGTCGTTGCTCTCAGCTGGGCTGGGCAAGATGGCCCTTCACATGAAACCTCCCTTTTTGTTTTTCACCCTTCACATCATCCAAAAAAAAAAAAAAAAAATGATGCTGACTCTTATTTTTTTGGAGGTTTGCTTTGGCAGAAGAAAACAAAGAGTGACAAAAAAAAAAAAAAAAAAACACACACACATTCATTGACACCCACGTCACTCACCAGCCTTTTCGTGAATACCACAAATGGCCACGCCCACCTCGACAAATACCTGCATCTCACATTTGTTGATTTTAAATTCTAAAACTATTCGGCGCTGCGGTCCTCGATTGACTGCGAGTGAAGCGTCGGCGACCCAAGTGGTGTCAATAGAGACATAAAGTTCAAATTCAGTGGTTTTTTTTTTTGCCGCCCACCCCACTTTCTGGCATTTTCAAAATTTCTCCCGATTAAAACAATCAAGACGGTGTTCATTTGCATCACGTTTCACAGAGAAGAAAGTTCAAATATTTTCCTCGACATCATGCCAAAAAAAAAAAATGCCTCGAGCATCTCGAGGACTTTCTGAGGTGGCTCGGCTGACATATTTATTTATTTTTTCCTCCAGGCCCTGAGGAAGACGACTCCTCCTCATCCTCCTCGCACATGGAGGAGCAGGAGGCTCGCGCGGTTGCCATGACGACCACCTCCCGCACCCCGCCAAGGAGAAAGCGGCCAGAGGGAGCCAAAGCCAGACCGAGACGAGGAGGAAGCGCCGGTGGAGGAGGCCCGCCGGATCTGGACTTGGACCTCGTGGAGGAGGAGGAGGCGGCGAGGCAGCGAAGGAAGGAGCGAGAGGAGGAGGAGGAGGAGAGGAAAAGGAGGAGGCAAGTGAGGACGGCGGAGGAGGACGCAAAGCGTTCCGGGAGCCGTCAGCGAGCGCCGTTCTCGTTCCTGATGCCGCGTGACGAGCGATCGGCCGACAGCCAATCGGAAGACGGCGAGTCGGGCGCCAGTTTGCCTTCCGCTTGGAGGCGAGCCGGGCCGGGGCGCGAAGAGGGGCGGGGCTTGCCCTGGCAGGAGCCCAGCCCGCAGCGGCTGACGCGGGTTCTGATTGGCAGTCGCCTCGGTGGGCGGGGCCGATTGGCTGGACTCACGCTCTGAGTTGACATTGGCGGACAGCTTGCGCTTATTTGGGGGGGGGGGGGCTGGGGTGACTTTGAAGGGCTTCTTTTTTCTTTTCTTTCTTCAAAGCCTTTTCCTGCATGTGATCGGACAACACGGTTTCTGATTGGGGGAGGGGGGGAGCGGTTCAAAAGAGGCCCCGCCCCCAAATCAGTATGCAAATACCCCAACTTTTATTCTTGACCTTGAAGCATGTCGATTCATTTGTATTTTTCTAACCCCAAAGGGCCTTCATCAATGGCGATGATGACCAGAGAGTACCGTTATGGCCCGAATATAAGACGGTCCTGATTATAAGACGACGCCCTTTTTTTCAAGACTCAAGTTTGAAAAAATGACTTTTTGAACACCAAATAAATTTTTATACAGAAAATAATGACAGTACGTCTGAAACAAAGTATTCTAACAATATATTTGAGAGGAAAAGCATATTATTTTGCCTCAAAGACCCCAAATATAAGACCACCCCCACTTTTTCAGCCTTATTTCAATGCAAAAAAAACACCGTCTTATATTCGGGCCAATACGGTAACGGATTGCTTGGTTGGAATGAAAGAACCTTTAAAACTTCTTCTCATAAGCCATACACGTTAACACACGTGTGTGTGTGTGTGGATTGTGTGTTGGTGAACCGAAGACGTGTTTGCGTCCGTGTGGAACGCGTGCAATGGTTTTATTGGATGGATTGTGAGTTTGCGAATCCTCCTGTGTGTGTCGATCGTACGCGCATGTGTGTGTGTGTGCGCGCACGCACGTGTGTATGAAAGGACCGTCATGTATTCTGACAATAACAATTTTGGATTCATAAAGGACTGTTTGCTTGCTTTATAATGAAAAACTAATTTTTGATGTTCAGCCGCAGAAAATCCCGCGCGGGCTGTCAGTCTGATCATCACTATGGCAACGCAGCACTCAATGAGCAGTTTGTTTCCATGGCGGCGATTCCCCAAGCTTGACTTGAGCCGAGGCGCGTCGCAACAGGGGATATACATTCGGAGTGGATAAATTATACTTGGGGGGGGGGACAAATTACCGTATTTTCCGAAACTAAAAGGCGCACTGGATTATGAGGCGCACCTTCAGTGAATAGCCTACTTTGTCATTTTTTTTCATATATTGCACGCACTGGACTATAAGGCGCATTCTACAATGCATCCACTAGATGGAGCTACAGCCCTTCATTTGACTCGAGAGGCGTTCATGACCGCCTTCAAAAAACGTCAAATTAACGATTACTTCAATGAAAGTGTCCGTGAGTGTTTTAAAATGTGCTTGTAAATGAAATTTTATTATTATTAAACTATGAAAATGTAAAATACAGTCATGCATCAAAACAGAAAATCACAAAATAATTTCGATAGCCCCCCCCGACAGATTTTATTTTGGCATTTCCTTGAGTGTAGCTACAACAGAACGATCAGATGTCAGTAAAATGTAGGAGACTGGACTGTCTCAGAAGTGTTTATTATTTATTGCTTTGTTGTGTATTCACAAACGAGGAAATGACTACATAAATTCTGTAGGGGGGGGGCTCTAGAGTTTATTTTGTGATTTCCTCGCTTGATTTTCTGTTTTGATGCATTATTTTCAATTTTCGTAGTTTCATTGAAGGAATGGTTAATTTACGTTTTTCCGAGGCGGTCATGAACGCCTCTCAAGTCGAACGGAACGTTAACTGTATTTGTTGAGACTGTGAAAAACATTCATAAAGTGTGCGTTTTTTTTTTTTTTAAATACAACACCACAGCTCTCCTTTTTTCGGAGCCACAACAAAAAAGTATTTATTTAAAGCAGCGACACAATTCACTGAACCAACAGCAAGTTAGAACAATGGAAGCATGTCTCCAGCAAGGAGCCATCTTGGGGGTCGACGTATTACCGTAATGACCACACACAAGGCGCACCAGATTTTGATTTTGATTTCTTTTTTTTTTTCCCCCCCCCTCTTCTTGGTCACATGGGGAAAGTTGACAGTGGGCGGCCGAGCCCGTCGTCTCCGGTTAAAATCACTGCAATTGCAATTTGGAGGTTCTGTTCATTCCAAGTGCTTTGGACCCATCACAGGCAGGAGGCGTGGCCCCGCAGCTGCGCGGGCCGGACCAAGCTGCTCTTCAGGGGGAGGTCCACGGAAAAGTCGGCCGGCGCCGCCTGCAGCCGCGGGTGGAGGTGGTGCCCGCCGCCGCCGCCACCGCCGCCGCCGCCGCCGCCGCCGCCGCCCCCCCTCTGGGGGATGGGCAGCTCCGAGTGGTGGGCGGGAAGAGGCGAGCAGAAGAAATACGGATGGAGGAGAGCCTGCCGGGTGAGAGCCATCGGGGGGGGAGTTCGGTCATCTCGATGAGCGCTCGTCTCCCATCGCTCGCTCGTCTCGTACCTGATGGGCGGGGCATCGGCGCTCCGACGGGTAAACCAGGAAGCCGCGCAGCAGGCTGACCGCGTGGGGGGAGGAGTCTGGAACGATCTCTTCCAACGGGACGGCGGGATTCTCCTTGAAGGTGATTTTGTTGTAGTCCGGCAACTCCGCCATCTCCTGCGGGTCGATGGAGCAAAGTTGATGTGTGTGTGTGAGGCGTTTTTTTTTTTGGGTGCATGCAGATGTGTGTGCGCGCGTCTTACAGGCCAGGTGTCATGGGTGGGCGTTCCGAGCACCCTCAGGACGCAACACAGCTGCTCGATGTCATTCTCACCGGGAAACAGAGGAGACGAGTTGAGCAGCTCTCCGAAAACACAACCCACGGCCCTGCAAAGCACCCGCGGCACCGTCGGCGCTCGTTTGGTGGCTGTCAATCAAACCTGCCCCCCCCCCCCCCCCGGAGTTAAACCAGCCAATCAGTGAACCGTTTGACTGACCAAAGGTCGACGCCTTCGTCGTACTTTCTGGCTCCGTACAGCAACTCGGGAGCACGATACCACCTGGACGCACGCGGAAACGGTTACGGACTGCGGTTTTCAAAATCCAAAGGAGTGACGGTTGAAGCGGCGAGAGGGCGCCACCTTGTGGCCACCTGGTGGCTGTAGAGTCGATCCTCCTGCTGGCTGAGGAGGCGGGCCAGACCAAAATCCGCGATCTTCAGGTGTCCCGACGAGCTGATGAGGAGGTTGGCGGGCTTCAGGTCCTGGCGGCAGACAGGAAGCGCTTTATTGTGGAGGGCAACATCAAAACGCTATTTTTGAAAAACGAACGAAGCCAAAGATTTTGGGTGAAACAAATTTGGAAGGCCGCTGTCACCCGGTCCGACTTCGACTGCGGACGCCTCTCACCCGGTGCATGATGTTGTTGTGATGCAGGAAGGCCACGCCTTTCAGCAGCATCAACATGTAACCTTTGACCTGCGCCGGGGTCAGGGGTCGCCGGGCGTTGCGGATGACCTCCGACAGGTCGGACAACATGAAGTCGAAGACCAGGACGAAGCCGGTGCCGTGCGGAAAGACGTCCTTCAGCCTCACCACCTGAGGAGTTGGCAGTGGGGGCGCAGAAAAACGGAGTGTGGTGTTCCACAGGGCTTAAATTTCGTTTGCTTATTGTTCATTATGAATGAACAATAAATGCACGCAAAGACTCCAAACTGAAAAGGTGTTTTTGCTTGAGCTAGTGGTCCCCCTTCCAGCCTCAGTCTGAGCCGAGAAAACCTCTGCGTGAGTGAGTCGGACTCACGTGCTGGTTGTCCTCAATCTCCTGCAGGGCCTTGATCTCCCGCAGGGCCTGGTTGGGAATGGCGTCCTCCAGACGTCTGAGAGCCACCTTCTTCAGCGCCACCGTCTCTCCGGTCTGCTTCACATCCGTTTTGTGACGTGAGCATTCAACGGCGAGTCCGCAAAGAGAAAGTTCACGCTTTTGGTGACATCACCTCCACGTGTTTGGCTTTGAACACGATGCCATGAGCGCCTTCGCCGATGCGACCCAGAATGCTGTACTGCTCCATCGTTGTCAGCTGTCGTTTGGTGGACTAACTTTGTGAGAATGCATGACCAATCTTCATTCGTTGTTTATTTTGTCATTTTAGGTGAACTGCTCTTTTGATGGCGGCGCGGGCACCCGCAGCGGCTCCTCTCTCTCCTGTGGTTGAGAGGAATGAAATTTCATCTGTGCTGTATTATTATTCCAAAACAAAGAAATAATTTGTGTTTTTGGAATTCGACTGACTACATTAATTTGTCAGTGGACAAATTCATTGTTTGAATTTTGTTTAAAATGAGTACAGTTACACATCACAACAAGGATGAATATGAAGTGTTATTTTGTTTCAACGCTATGTTGTGCGATGACAACACGTCACCCACGACGTGCTCTAAAACTATTTTTCATTTCATTGATTACCGCGTTTTATAGTCCACGACATAAAAATCACTACATCGTGAATTTGGGAAGGGGTGAACGGCAATAATACCTTAATCGATGTCCAGATGTCGAGGGGGCTCTCGTTGCCTAGGTAACCTGTTAGCTCGCTAAAATTAGCTTAGCTAAACATGATCGCTCTTGACGTAAAATGAAAGGTTTACTCACTGTCATCTTTCAAACTCGCGTTGGTGTGTAGTTACATATCTTAACCAGCTGGTCTGGCTTAAGATAAATTGAATTATTATTATGTCGCACTGACTTGTTTATCGACGCGTTTGGAGTCAACACGCGTTCTTCTTCGTTCTATTCTGGACATGCGTAACAAGACTGTAATGTTATGTCGCCACCTGGTGGAGTAAGCATGTTATAATAAATTACAATGGCGGGAAAAGATACATTCGTATTTTTATCATCTCACCAACCAAAATGTTGAATTCTTCATCCCTCCATTCATCCTCTGACAAGTATATTATATTATGAGACACCACTTAGGGAACATGATCCAAATTTATATACTAAAAATGTATATAATCAAATGTATATACTGTAATTACAAAACAAAATCATCTGTTTCGCTGATTTCAATTATGTTTGTGTGAGATGAACATTTCTGATTTTTTGTGTGCAAATTACAGATAACATAACTTCTAAATTCCAAATACAAATATTGTCAATTCAGACATTTTCTTGACACCGCATGCTGTCAACCAGGCAATCTCATGGCGACATTAATAGATTCAAAACCTCTTTGTTGAACCTGAAAAGGTCTCATTAGTTCGTGAGTCATAAACGCCCCTCCTCAAAAAAAAAATAAAATAAAAAAAGACGACTGATGTTTTTGGACTGCAAGAGCGGCGTCAGCTTTTAATGTCAAGCTTTGATTTACAACTGCTGGAACGTTGGAATTTTTTTTTTTATCATTGATGTCAATAAACAGGAATAAACCAGAATTGGCCAACACTGAAGCTTGACAATTTCAAAACGGAATGACAATTGTATTGAAATACATCAGTCGAAAAGATCTCGGTTTTTAATATTGTATTCAGCATGCGTGTCTGCTTATGACAAAAACCATCTTTATGTGGATGAAAGTTACCAGAACATTTCAACGCCTTTTGCGGCCTCGGTAAACCTCAATGAGAACAACATAGAAAGACACGATAAAACAATGAAAATAGAAAAATAGAAAAGGAATGCATTGACTTGAAACCCTTCCAAAGGGGTAGCCAATCGCTTTAAAAATGAATCAGTTCGTTGCCAGGAGTTCTTGGTGGTGTTCTGGGGATGGCAAACGGTGCGCGTCTAGCGGTCTTTGGCAGAACGCAGGTCCGTGGACACGGGGTCGTGCTGGATGGTTTGGTGCAGCATGAGAGCCAGCAAACCCGCCCGGTTGGTCATGGCGGCCCGCAGGTTCCTCTCTTGCTCAAACAGCTCGTCCAGTTTGTACCACTTGGCAACGCAAACATGCGGAAGCAGAGAGGGCAAAAGTACTCAGCCTCTGGACTCTGTCGTGTGGCGAAGTACACATACTGTACTCATACAGGGGTGCCAAACTCGTCGATATAGCGAATAAAATACAGTCGAGTTGAGAATCTCATTCAATTATTGTTCAAGTGGGTGTAAACAAGGGTAACAAAACCATTGCAAAATTGCAACGCTATTCATGACAATTTGGTGCAGATTTTAGCAAGGATTGCGCAAGTTGACACGCCTCATTTGCTTTCGCGGGCAGGGGGGCCGGATCGGGCCCCCGGAGCCTTGAGTTTGACACCTGTGCTGTACTCGTATAGAAAAGCACTTTGGTAACCCCTTACATCACAGATGTCAAACTCAAGGCCCACGGGCCAGATGTGGCCGGCCACATCGTTTTAAATGGCCCGTGAAAGCCACTTAAAAAGATGACAACTTCATACTTACTTGCACACATACTTGCTCAAATGTGTACCAACATTTCAATTTTTCATATGTCACCAATGAGAGGAGATATTGTAAGCATTTTCTTCTTACCAAACCTCTCATTACAGTTACTGAAACGATAGTGGAATAAAATGTTATTCTTGACTTCTTTATATACAGTGCAACTCCTCTACAACGAAATCATGTTTGCAGCAAGAAATTTTTCACAACAGGGGGTTTTTCAGTGTCGCAAATTTGAAACAGGAAAGTGGGAATGGTGTTAATGCATGAAAATATTTTCACACTAGGGGGTATTTTCACCCATGTAGATTTCGTTGTAGAGGAGTTTAACTGTAGTTTCAGTCATCACGGCCCTCCGAGGGAAACGGTCACTCAAATGTGGCCCACAACAAAAAATGAGTTTGACACCCCTGTCTTCCATGCATACACTGCGTTTCGAGTCCATTTTGTCCTGGGCGAACAATATTGACAGTAATGCTCCATTATCACATTTATGTGCTGGTCTGGCATTCATAAACGGATACAGCGAAAATCCTCTACAACGAAATCATGTTTGCAGCAAGAAATTTTTCACAACAGGGGGTTTTTCACTGTCGCAAATTTGAAACAGGAAAGTGGGAATGGTGTGAATGCATGAACATTTTTTCACACTAGGGGGTATTTTCACCCATGTAGATTTCGTTGTAGAGGAGTTGCACTGTATATTTTTTTTCTGTATATACAGTGCAACTCCTCTACAACGAAATCGTGTTTGCAGCAAGAAATTTTTCACAACAGGGGGTTTTTCACTGTAGCAAATTTGAAACAGGAAAGTGGGCATGGTGTGAATGCATGATGAAGATTTTTTTTCACACTGGGGGGTATTTTCACGCATGTAGATTTCGTTGTAGAGGAGTTTCACTGTATAAGTGAAACTCCTCTACAACGAAATCATGTTTGCAGCAAGACATTTTTCACAACAGGGGGGTTTTCACTGTAGCAAATTTGAAACAGGAAAGTGGGAATGGTGTGAATGCATGATGATTTTTTTTCACACTGGGGGGTATTTTCACCCATGTAGATTTCGTTGTAGAGGAGTTTCACTGTATTTAATCCATAGTCAATGTTTCAAAGAAAAGCAAAAGTGTTTTTTTTGCTTTTTTTGTTTTACACCACTTGGTTTTTCAAACTCCGCCGCTGTCCCATCCAAAGACACACCGAAGAGCCTTTTAACTGTTACGAGATGGCGCCATGAGCCTGGCCCCGCGGGAGCCCTGACGGGGAACTTGACCTACCACTCGGACTCTCTCCAGGTCCACCTCGGCGCGCCGGAGCTTCTCCCAGCAGTAGTGCTTGTTGCACTTTCTCTTGGAGACCCGACAGAACTCGCCGGTGGGTTCGAAAACGTCTTTGACCAGAGGGCAGCCGCACACCTCGTCTGCTGCCACCTGGAGGACAAAAGCAAACAAAAATGTTGTCTTTGTTACAGTGAAATTCCTCTACAACGAAACCTACATGGGCGAAAATACCCCCTAGTGTGAAAAAAAATCTTCATGCATTAATGTGTGTTTGTGTGTGTGTGTTTACATTCGAGATCAAATTTGCTACAGTGAAAAACCCCCTGTTGTGAAAATGTTCTTGCTGCAAACACGATTTTGTTGTAGAGGAGTTTCACTGTATCTATGTTTTCTGGGAGTAAAAGAGTGGCAGGGGGGGGGATGGGGGGGTTACGAGAAATTGAAAAATCACATTTTTGAGTGGATTTATTTTATTGTATTTTTTAAGCAAAAATATTATGCGACGGTCATATGGTTTATGATGATACTAGTGTAGCCTGTAATACCGGAGACAAATTCCTTGTGTGTTCCACATACTTGGCCAATAAAGATGATTCTGATATCGCCCAGCCCTGACGCCATCCCAAGCTAGACCCTGAGAACATGTAAAGTGCTTGCAAGACACGGAAGCGAATCAAACCTTTGGATCCCTGGAATGTTCCGGACACAAGACCTGGAGCCGCTTGCAGTACGTTTTGCTCTGAGGGTTGTAGACGTCACAGAACAGGCGCGTCGCTCTGTGTCAGAGACGAGGAACAGGCCATATTTTAGATGACAATTTTTTTTTTTTTTTGTATGGTGCCGGTGTGAATTTGTGTTCTCCAGGTGGCCATTTAAAATTAACCCCAAAAGCCCACGGATGATATTCATCGAAAAACAAAACAAATTGAAGGTCATTTTCACTGCAATCATGGTTAGTTTTCCAAATGTAAAAAGGAGCTTTGGTTCGTTTTTAAAAAGCACTCTCATTTTTATTTCATTTAATGAATGCAACTTTAGTTATAGGTACAGTCAAACCTCGGTTTTCGGACGTCTCGGTTCTCGAGCAATTCGGTTTTCAACCAAAAATTTTGAGTTTTTTATGCCTCGGATGACGAACAAATTTCGGTTCTCGAACAAACTAAGCGCACTTGAATGCACCATTTGACTCCTCTCGCCTTCCTTCCACGAGGAAGTGACGCTTCCTCGGGTTGCTTTCCATTGTGAGCAGACGTGTTCAGTAAACATTTTTATTTTAAAAAGAGCGTGGTTTCGGTTTTTCGAACAATTTCGGTTTTCGAACAGCCTTCTGGAACGGATTATGGCGGAAAACCGAGGTTTGACTTTGGCACAGTTGTCAAAGTGTGCCACCAGTGTGCCAGTTGCTACATGTGCTGCAGGTGTTCCATAAGCTGACATGTAGACAGACGGGCGGGACTCACCCTTCAATCCGCGTGGGGTACATGGATCCAAAGGACGTCTGACTTTCATACTACGGCGACAAAAAAGGGCAACCGTAGTCAGAGACGGCAAACTTGACAGCGGCGGCAGCGGCGGCGGGCGATGGGTGGCGGCTCATACCGACCTTTGCGTAGCACCTCTCCATGTGTCTGAGCGCTACCTTGGGGTTGATCGGATGGCTGCAGGATACGCAGAAAATCTGAAGGTCGGTGTCGTCGCCGTCGCCTTCGTTGGCCTTTGCACGCACAAACAAGCGCGACGGCTGTTCATTCGCTTGCCGTTATCCTGCATCCTTGATTGTCCTTCGAAAACCAACTTTTCGTTTCCCAACTCAAACCGTTCCCACTTCAAGTCTCATGTTCTACTCAGGATGGGCAATAATCTCATTTCGATATATCGTGCAACAGACACTTAATCAATATCAATAGACATTGCATTCAATATAATATCAATGAAAAAAAAAATAATCAGAAAGCAGACCCCGCCCCTTGTTTGTCTCTCGGTACCCGCCCAGCATGCTGATGGCGAGGATTAGTCAAGTTTTGATGACTGTATTGGCCCGAATATAAGACGGTGTTTTTTGCATTGAAATAAGACTGAAAAAGTGGGGGTGGTCTTATATTCGGGGTCTAGACATTATACCCATTCACGACGCTAGATGGCGCCAGATATCATTGAAGCGAATGCTGAACTTGACTCCCCAGGCCAAAGTGAACCACTGTCACGAAGAAGAAAAATAAAAATAGCGGTAAGAAGGAAAAGAGAAGAAAATAATCGAAGAGATAACAGAAAATGGAGAAACGCAGCGACAATCTGGAGAAAAGTGGATCGAAGATCGGCCAGGTTAATTAACCGGCAGCTGAGGAGAAGTTAGGATGTAAGTAATTTACATTTCAAAAACAAGAA
Source organism: Hippocampus abdominalis (assembly GCA_018466805.1). NCBI lineage: Eukaryota > Metazoa > Chordata > Actinopteri > Syngnathiformes > Syngnathidae > Hippocampus > Hippocampus abdominalis. The sequence goes on from JAGPNR010000137.1 coordinate 11,595, forward strand.
GCCATCCATTTACGAATGTGATTGCACTTTAGTTTACATATTTAACCCCCATGCAGTAATTATCCCAAAATTGGACATTTCAGACACTTTGGACGATTTTGGACTGTTGGACAAATGGACACCACAGACAAAACAGTGGAAAAATAACTCCACGAAGCTGAAATTTTGCATAGGACGTATATCGATGTCTTGGCCAATTCCCACTGAACATTTTGAGGGGTTGAAAGTGAAAAAAAATGAAAAGTGAAAAAAGTTGTTGCACATTGGAAGAGGGACATTTTTGGGACGTAATACCCTTTATGCAGCCGCTTAAAAATACTGCATGAGGGTTAAATGTCCAGATATTAAAATTTGAATGAGGCAAAATATATTGTCATTTGGTTCAGATGTACTGTCATTATTTCCTGTATAAAAATTAATTTGGTGTTCAAAAAGTCTTTTTTTTTTTCAAACTTGAGTCTTATAATCAGGGCCGTCTTATATTCGGGCCACTACGGTACTACCCTTTTATTTGATCATCGTGGCTATTTTTGTGTTGTGAAAAAACTAGTGCTGGGTTGCTTATCACGAAGACATGAAAAATAGAAAGAACGAGTGATGTCATTTCTGTTTGATTGATGGCCAGTCTGACCTGCAACAGCCAATCACGATGTTCCAGACAATAAGGTTCGGTGGGCAGGCGCGCATCAGCATCTTCACCTTCAATACATGGATGAAGATGGACCGATCGGAAACGCTTCGATCGCGATCGGCTTTTCGGATACCAGATCGCCCAGCCCGACATTCCGCCCCCAACAATTCCACAGCGTTTCGGTGCACCGTCATCTTTTCGGGCCATTTCTCCCAAAACCGCATTCGCTCGTTGCATCTTCCACCGGGATGGTTTTTGCGTACCTCCTCGTCGTGCTGCACTTGGTTGAGTTTGCAGTTGGCGATGATGCCCTCCAGCTCGTGGAAGCGCTTCTCCATCAGCGTGAGGCGCAGCCTGGCGGCCTGCTGCTCCTTCCGGATTCGCTCCAGCTGCCTGCGGCCCATCTCCTCGGCCACGCAGGGGCTCTGCTGCCACTGCTGGATCCTCTGAGGGACGATCTCGTAGATGCGACTGCGCACGTCAAAATGTCGAGTCAATCTCTTAGAATGGAACCACACAAACTCATACAGGATGTCCTAATACGGGCGTCTTGTACGATGACATACAATTGCAAAATGTAGCGACGTCCCGTGACGATCGCCGTGATCGGAGTTTGGGTCCGATCGCGGACAAGGTCGGTTTTGTTCATTTCCTGAAATTGTCACGGTTGTGGTTTTCTTCGGATTAGATTTGGTTCTGTTTCATAGTTCACTGTTGTGGTTCTGTTCCGTTTGTACCCAAAAAGGTGGCATGGGAGGGCATCTCCTCCAGCATCGCACCTGTTGCTCATCACGTCATTAGCTAACCCAAACCCCTGAGAGAGGGGGGTAGGGGGGTGATTGGGCTTTACCGAAAATAGCAGCACGTCTCTCTTCGCCCCCCACCTCATCAATACTGATTAGTTGTCTTATCATAAACACATCGGCTGCGCGGGGCCATGAGCTAGCTGGAGGCTAATGGTCACTAACACTCAACTAAGTCCTTTCGCCTCACTCAGAAGGCAATGCTGATGAATGTTGATTACTGTCAAAGGTTTTAGAATTCAAAATTCAAGTCAATACGCGTAACGCTGTGGGCTTTGTCTCAAAGTAGAAGCACTGTTGACCTATTTTAAACATGCTGGTACAGTGAAACTCCTCTACAACGAAACCTACATGGGCAAAAATACCCCCCAGTGTGGAAAAAAAAAAAATCTTCATGCATTAACACCATTCCCACTTTCCTGCCCCCCATACAACGAAAAAAAAAACCCTGTTGCGTTATACGAAATCTTTTTCTCTGCTCTTGCCTCACGATGAGATTCACTACAACGAAAGCAAGCCTTCCGCAAAAGTCTAATCCAACAGCGACCTCGACTGCTTCGTTCGGAAACGGCAACAGCAACCGCCACACTGGTTTACACATGCGCAGTCGTCCAGGAAGTATTTGTTATTGTTCGATTCAGACGCAGCATGAACGTTGCATTGCTAAAATGGCAACGAAACGGAACTTTGGATGTCAAGCAGCTAAGACAAGAAGTGCTCTGACGCTGGAAGAGAGGGAAAAAGTGATCAAAATGAAAGATGGAGGAAGCAAAAAAATTTGGCAATTTCTTTCCCGTTTTTTTCTTTCTACACTGACTATATGAAGTGTGAAATAAGTGTATGCTCATACTTATGTACTATTTGAATAAAAATAAATAGTACACGTACGTTTGTGTGTGTGTGTTTACATCTGAGATCAAATTTGCTACAGTGAAATACCCCCTGTTGTGAAAAATTTCTTGCTGCAAACATGATTTCGTTGTAGAGGAGTTTCACTGTACCCACATACACTGACACAAAACTTCCCCGGCGGGGGGGGTCCAGCAAACCCTTCTTGGCGGTTTTTCACTTATGGCGGCCGGGCCCCGGTCCTTGTGAACCGCGATAAGTGACGGATGACTGTATTGTCCACTGGTGTGACATCATCGCGTCTATACATGTGTAAAAATGCAGCAGGTGAAACGGGGGGGTGTACGGATAGCTTCACTGGTATGACATCGTGGTGACGCTGATGGCAGAGTGGATGTGTCAAATTGTAGCCTGCGGGCACCGGAGTACAAAGTACATTAAACTGCTGCGATCTGATCAGGGTAAAGGCGCGCGTCGTCACGTCGGGGCACGTAGGGGGGGCCCGAGACTCACTTGGCTGCGAGCTTCTTGCCACAGTTGTCGGAACAGTACTTGGAGGTGGCTCTGGCCGCTTGGACGCAGCCTGGCCCGAGACACTGGCGCAGGGGACTGCCAGGCTCCTTTGCATCAGCCTCTGTTGCTCCTCCTCCTGCTCCTCCAGCTCCTGCTCCTGCTCCCCCTCCGCCTCTTCTTTCACTGTGCCGTACGCGCCCCCTGTGTCGCTGCTTGGCCTTGTGACGCCGCGCCTCCTCTTTGGAGGTGGAGAGGGATTTCTGTGGACGAAGGCATGGGTCACATGTGGTACCTTGCGTGCGAGACGCATCATTTTCCCCCGCCGGACGCACAGTTCCAAATAATGTGCGTTTTTCTGGGACGCAAGGAAATTTCTCAGTCAAAATGAAAAAAGGAACAAAAAAAAACAACCCACAATAAATCTTTTTTCCAGCAACGATCGCAGTTTGACAATCGCCGCCATTGTTGTTTTGATCTTGCGTGGCGAGATTGGCGAGATCGGCCTTCACCTTGCGGAAAGGAGACGATTGCTAAGTCGTGTAACGTTAAAACAAGTGTTGCGAAAGTTTATTGCGGAGATATCACAGAGGAAGCAGCTAAAGTTGGAACGTTTTTTTGCGATAATCATCTTGTATGCCTGAATTATTGACATTTTTGCAGCATTTGTTTAGAAGAAATAAAACGATTTTCAATGTACAGTCAAACTTCGGTTTTCGTCCATAATCCGTTCCAGAAGGCTGTTCGAAAACCGAAATTGTTGGAAAACCGAAACCAGGCTCTTTTTAAAATAAAAATGTTGACTGAACACGTCTGCTCACAATGGAAAGCAACCCGAGGAAGCGTCACTTCCTCATGTAAGGAAGGCGGGAGGAGTCAAATGGTGCATTCAAGTGCGCTCAGTTTGGTCGAGAACCGAAATTTGGTCGTCATCCGAGGCATAAAAAAATCCTAATTTTTGGTCGAGAACCGAGACGTTTGACTGTACAGTGAAGCTCCTCTACAACGAAATCTACATGGGTGAAAATACCCCCTAGTGTGAAAAAATCTTCATGCCTTAACACCATGCCCACTTTCCTGTTTCAAATTTGCTACAGTGAAAAAACCCCTGTTGTGAAAGATTTCTTGCTGCAAACATGATTTCGTTGTAGAGGAGTTTCACTGTATATCGTTGTCGTTTGTGTTCTTATCATATGCAATTGAATAAGTCGACCATTTCAGAATTCGAAATTTTGGGACTCTCTAAATGCATCATGGGACTTTTCTGATCAGCGAGTCCCACGGACTCCCTGGGCTCAAACTGTCAAATGCTCACTGTGGTACTCGCCTTCTTCTCTGGCTTCTTCTCCCGCCTCTTCACGTGTTTCACCTTCACCGCCTTCTTTCGGAGCGACTCCTCCTCCTCCTCCTCGTCCTCCTCTTCTTCCTCCGCCTCTCCGCTGTGCCACATCTGCAGCAGAAAGACGCGTCACGGGAGGAAGCGCCAGCGGGGAAAGCCCCCCCCCGCCAACCCCCCAAGCGTCCACTGACGAGGTCATCGAATCCAGCAGCTTTGTACTGCTGGAAGAGCTCCAGCTCGCTTTCACTGAACACGTCGTCGTCGTCGTCGTCGTCCTCCTCCTCCTCCGTAAGATGGCCGCCGTCTTGCCGGCGGCGCTCCCGTCGCCCCTTCGCGCGGCGTCGATTCAATTCCTCTTCTTTGACGCGAAGCATCTTCTGCTCCACACCAGGAACATGCCACATCTTTTTTTGCAAAAAACTCACTTTATTTCGTGCAACAGGCGTTGCGGGGACACAACGAGTGTGTGTGTGCGCGCCGCGCGGGCGCGAATGCGCGCGACGCGCGTTGACGACGGCACTCACTGCGTCCATGTCGCGATCACTCACCCGTGCGCGGAACTGGCACTGCCTCAGTCGACACTTCTGCCGGATCTTATTGGGTCCTCCGAACTTCTTCATGTCTTGGCAGAAATCGCAGGTGGCGCAGTCCTGCGTCCTCAGACAGGCCTCGCACTCGCCGCACATGCGAGCGGAGCGTTTGATTTGCTGCGCGACGCGGGCAAGGCAGGAAAAAAATTAAAATACTCATGAGCTTTTGTCGACGACGCGCCGGGCTTGGATCTTGCTTGCCGAGTCACCTGTGAGCAACGCCGGCCGTCGCTCATGGACTGAAAGGGCGAGCTCCCGTCCTCCTCGGGCTCTTCCGCCTTTGTCTTCTTCTGACGAAACTTAATTTCCAGAGACGGGTTGCCTTCTGAGACGGATGACAGTTAAGCACACCACATGCGCTCTTGACAACGCCATTTGATGGGAGTGGTGTCACATCGCGCACATGAAGATGTGTGTGTGTGTGTGTGTGTGTGTGTGTTCTTGTACTTCTGACATTGTGAGGACCGGCATGAGTTTTTAACCAACAGAGTGAGGACATCACACTGTATAATAGTTCTGTATGAGTTTTTAACCAACAGAGTGAGGACATCACTCTGTTGGTTAAAAACTCATGCCGGTCCTCACAATGTCAGAAGTACAAGAACACACACACTCTCACTCTGTTGGTGGACCGGCATGAGTTTTTAACCAACAGTGTCCTCACTCTGTTGGTTAAAAACTCATGCCGGTCCACCAACAGGGTGAGGACATTTTGACAAAGTGTGTGTGTGTGTGCGTGTGTTCTTGTACTTCTGACATTGTGAGGACTGGCATGAGTTTTTAACCAACAGAGTGAGGACATTTTGACGAAGTGTGTGTGTGTGTGTGTGTGTGTGCGTGTGTGCGTGTGTGTGCGCGCTTAGGATTGAAGTGCAAAAAAGGCCAGTCACCTCGACAAGTGGGACAGAACCACACTCGGATGGTTTTGGCCGCCTTCTCTGACACGCCCACACAGCTCCCGTGGAACCACTCAGTGCAGCTGTCACAACCTCTGATTGGACGACAAAGAACATGTTGTTTTAGTCGACGTACGGTCCAGTCGTCAACAAGTGTTATTTGAGCGCACCGGCAGTCAAGACAGCTTCCCTGTGTTGCTTTATTGCTGCCTCTTTTTTTTCCATTTCAGATTTGAGTGAGCACTCCATGATGAACGTATACAGTAATCCCTCGTTTATCGCGGGGGTTACGTTCCAAAAAGAACCAGTGATACGTGAAATCCGTGAAGTAGTGAACTTTAATTTTTTTTACAGTTATTACACAGTAATTAACTATATATAATTATAATAATAATACATTTTATTTATAAGCGCCTTTCAACACTGAAATTAAATACCAAACCCTGTTTTCAGGCTCAATTACAAAAAAAAAAACCCAAACGTTTTCAACAAATAACTATAATAGTTTTTGGAAATACTGTACCGTTGACACGCGGCCTCGCCGACGCGTTCTGACATAAAGGGTTAAAAGCATTTAAAAAAACTGCACACAAAAAAAAAATCTGTGAAATAGTGACGCCGCGGAAAGTGAACCGCGTTAGAGCGAGGGATCACTGTACAGCAGTTTGTCGACAGTGGCGGTTGATTTAGAGTACTCTAGAGATCAGTGGCGGATCAGTGGCGGTGACCTGTAGCGGTCACCGCGCGCTACAGGTGTGATTCGTTTTGACCGTGTGGTGGGTGGATTACATCATGAAGCAGTTGATGTCAGGTCTCCTGCAGACGCAGTAGACGGGCCCCTTTGGTGTTTCCATGCCAACATGGACTCCTTCCTCATCATCGTCAGGTTGAAGAAGTGACGCCTCGTCCGCCTTTAGGAAAAACAGATACGTCATGGCTGAGCTTTAAAATGATTTTTTTTTCTTAGCAGTTATTTGACAAATAACCTCTAAATAAAACGTAAGTTGCATATAGTTGATGAAGAAATTATCGACAGTCTCTCTCTTTCTTTGGAAAGAACGTTGGGCAAGACCCCTATCTTCAAAACTCATCTTAAAACTCATTTTTATTCTTTTATTGTTAAAGTATCAAAGTATCAGGGGTGTCAAACTCATTTTTGTCGCGGGCCACTTTGTCGTTACGGTTTGCCTTGGAAGGGCCGTTATAAATTTTGGGAAACCATATCAATGTTTAATCACCTCCAATTATTACATATACAGCACACAATAAAATGATGGAGAACTAGTTTTAAAATCATAAGTAAAAAATAATGACTGTTATTGTGAATGACATCGGACAATTTGACAATTTTGGTTCCGACTTTAGCAAGCATCCTGGAACTTGACACGCTCGATTTGCTTTCGCGGGCCACATAAAATGATGTGGCGGGCCGGATCTGGCCCCCCCCCCCCCCCCCCCGGGGCCTTGACTTTGACACCTGCGCTTTATATTAAGAAATCTGTGACCCGTATTAAAGCACACGTGAAGGTGATAGACAGATCTGAGCGTGGTCTTCATGACTGCTGTCAGGCTATTGAATGCACAGACCTGAAAACCTGGACTCAGCCATTTTTAATATGCTTATATTTATATTTTATCATTTATCTTTATTGATATACTTTTGTTGTTCTTCTTCTCCCTTTCATAATTTTGCTGCTGTAAATTGGGAATTTCTCCAATTGCGAGACAAAGCAAGGTTTTCTTATCTTATCTTATCTTATTTTAATCCTCTGTTTTGCCGAAGGACGGATCATTAAATGTATTTTTCCCGAATTGAATGCACGCTTGCCAGGAATTGTGTTGCTTTACATTAAAACAAAGTGGAAACCACCTACTTGGGGTTAGTCATATAAATGATGCTGTGATTTTTTACCAATTGACATCTTTTACGTGACCCTGCCCTGAACTACAAAGAGTTTGTCAGCCCAGATGTAGAGGAACGAATGACAAATGTGTAACAGAAGTGACAAGGTGCATTGTTTACAAACATTATGACAATAACTGATAGTTGGGGGGGGAAAAACGAATCATTTTGACTTTTTTTTTTTTTTACACTGAAACGTACTTTGAGCGAAACGAATTGTTTAAATCAGTACTTGGACCTTAGCCCGTGTCGCTTTTCCACAAGTATCGGCACGTATCGACTTCTTGCTAACCCGGTGAAGATGGACAACGTGAAGAACGATAAACAATTGCGCATCGAAGAACATACGCGCAAGCAACCGCCATTGCGTCAATGGCGTCGTCGTTTTTTCTTTCGACTTGACCGTCACAAGACTCACCATCACTTGGTTGGAAGCCAAAAGACGCGTTTTATCCCCCCAAATCCACCGGCAGCCTTCTCTTTGTTCGACTTCGACATCATCCTCTTCCTCACAGCATCAGCAGTTGCATCTCCGTGCGCGTTTTCTTCCTCTTTTTCTTTGCTGCGATACCGACGTGGCAGCGACACCCGCAGGTCACAAAAGGAACAACAACTAAATCGATCGATAACGTCATTTATTCAAGAGGGGGAAAAAAAGCGTTTTATTGCTGTTTTGAAATATTCCCTTGTTCCAGAACAAAAAAAACAAAAACGTTTATTGTGAAAACAATTATTTACTCATAAATTTTAAATTTTGCCCCAGATAATTAATTGGTTTTTAATTTATAATCCAAACGGAAAAAAGACTCACAAACACATAAAGGTCACGAAAATTAATTCTGATTGAGCAATTGCGTCATGCATCATTTTAGTGAAAAACTAAAATCAATAAATAAAATCTATTACATTATATTAACACTTTTGAGTGGTGCTAATTGTGCACAGTGCACTTGATGGTCCACATGAACACGTGACCGTCTTTCTTGACAGCGTTATTTTCCAAAGAATGTTTTGCACCTCAACTGTCTGTCAAATCAAGCGCATTTCTTGTTGTGACGTGCGCACAACGGAGTGGGGAGGTGTGGTGGGCGTTCACATGAACACACGACAACCCCCCCCCCCCCCCCCATTACCCGAACCGCTTATCCTCACGCGGGTCGCCTCCAACTTGAAAACTTCAAACACCGCCACAGACACAAACGCGCACACGCCTTGGAAGGAGTGCAAAGCGGCGTGCGGAGGCTGAAGGTTGGTTTTTTTTTAGGTCAATATTATTGACGTCATTTCATGAGCAAAATTACCAACATCTCTGATTATTATTACGATGGATTTATATAATATTTGACATTGTTTTAAAAAAAAAAAAAAAAACCTAAACGCTGAGAACAGCTGGTTAAAATGTACTATGGACGTTAAAAAAAAAAAAAGTGCAAATCTTATTTAAAAGGAACATAAAAGTGACGTTTTTAATTTTTGTAAACCAATAGTTGAGAGTCAGGTATGGCTGCCGACGCACTAAGTGTGAAATCAAAGTTAATCTTTACTTATCGACCTTCCGAGTGAGTATCAGTGTACCGTAATCCCTCGTTTATTACGGGGGTTACGTTCCAAAAAGAACCAGTGATAAGTGAAATCCGTGAAGTAGTGAATTTTTTTTTTTTTTTTTACAGTTATTACACAGTAATTAACTATATATACAATGAAATCAAAGACCAAACCCTGTTTTCAGGCCCAATTAGAAAAAAAAACAAACGTTTTCAACAAATAACTATAATAGTTTTTGGAAATACTGGACTGTTGACACGTAGCTCCGCCGATGCGTTTTGATTGACAGCTGTCTTCGGGCAACAGCCCTTAATTGGTTGCCAGCCAATCCCAGTCTTGTTTGGTTTAAAAACATAAATTAAGTGGATGGTAATAATTCGTTTTTATTAATCAGAGAACAACACTGTTTATTTATCTCTCAGTGGCCAGGATGGACCCTAGAGGCGGAGCTTCTGAGTGCTCCGACCAAGGAGAGTGCATCTCCAGCCAGCCGACAACCGGCAGACCGAGCGCCCTCCCCCAAAGTGCAGGTGGGGTTATTGACGTTAGCTTAGCATAGGCTAATACCTGACAACTGTCTTCCCCCGCGCAGGTCAGCGCGCTTCTCTGGAAACTGAGGGGGAAGAAGACGTCCAAATAAACACGCCTCAAAGTAAGATCAGCCGTGACGTCATCGCGGACGCCACTTCAGCTGGAGACAATTTGCCGCCTCTTCCGGTGCCCACCAATCAGAAACGGCTGTCCTCCAGTGAGAGCCACGCCCCCTTCAAGACAAACGCTGCCCTCATTGAAGAAGTGGCGGGAGAAGGTGGGTGTCATGTGACGCTGACATTCGTGTCCTATTTGTGTTGTTGTTTAAACATTTAGATGGAATAGAAACATCATGAAAGTTGCAGTGTTTTTTTTTTTTAATTGACACTGGATTATATAATTTAATTTTAAGTTTTGGATGAGGGGGTAAATTTCATTCTGTTTCCAAAAGAGGTGTTGATAAGCGGATCAGAAAATAGATCAATGGAACCTTTAATGTTGTCTAGTCAACATTATTGTGTTTTCCACATTTTTGGGGTGGTGGAGGAGGAAGAAGGGGGCGGGGGGGTTGGGGGGGCGACGTGACTGTAACAGGAAGTAAAAAGATCAACACACCCATCGCGTTTATCAGCGGGACACCTTCAACATGAACCTTATCTCTGCGGCGCACGTGTACGCATGAAAAAAACACGCACACACACACACACACAGTGAGTGCAACGTTTGGAAGCGCGAGTGAAAGTACTCGATCTTCAGTAACTTTACGGATGGGTTCACTAACCCTGTCGACTAGCGTCACTAGTTAGAGCATTGTTTTCACAGGCAATGTGAGTTCCCGTGACTCTTGCTACATTCACTCTCTAGTTCTTTTTAATCCATGAGATTACAGTGAAACTCCTCTACAACGAAATCTACATGGGTGAAAATACCCCCTAGTGTGAAAAAATCAATCTTCATGCATTCACACCATGCCCACTTACCTGACCCGCATATAACGAAAAACGTGTACACATTGAGTGTGTGTGTGTGTGTGTGTGTGTTTACATCTGAGATCAAATTTGCTACGGTGAAAAAACCCCTGTTGTGAAAAATTTCTTGCTACACACATGATTTTGTTGTAGAGGAGTTTCACTGTATATATATATATATATATATATATATATATATATTTGACTGTATATATATATATATATATATACACAGTGAAACTCCTCTACAACGAAATCTACATGGGTGAAAATACCCCCTATTGTGAAAAAATCTTCATGCATTCACACCATGCCCACTTTCCTGTTTCAAATTTGCTACAGTGAAAAACCCCCTGTTGTGAAAAATTTCTTGCTGCAAACATGATTTCGTTGTAGAGGAGTTTCACTGTATATATATATATATACAGTGAAACTCCTCTACAACAAAATCACGTTGTATATATAACTGTATATATATATATATATATATACTGTATATATACAGTTATATATACAACGTGATTTTGTTGTAGAGGAGTTTCACTGTATATATATATATATACTGTATACCCCTCCGTGAGTCGTCACCTTACCGTGGTGGAGGGGTTTGTGTGTCCCAATGATCCTAGGAGCTAAGTTGCCTGGGGCTTTATGCCCCTGGCAGGGTCACCCATGGCAAACAGGTCCTAGGTGAGGGACCAGACAAAGCACGGCTCACCAAACCCCTTATGATGACAAAATTAATTGGAACCCAGTTTCCCTTGCCCGGACGTGGGTCACCGGGGCCCCCCTCTGGAGCCAGGCCTGGGGGTGGGGCCGGTTGGCGAGCGCCTGGTGGCCGGGCCTGCTCCCATGGGGCCCGGCCGGGCTCAGCCCGAAGAGGCAACGTGGGTCCCCCTTCTCATGAGCTCACCACCCATGGGAGGGGCCAAAGGGGTCGGGTGCAATGTGAGCTGGGCAGCAGCCAAAGGCGGGGACCCTGGCGGTCCGATCCTCGGCTGCAGAAGCTAGCTCTAGGGACATGGAATGTCACCTCTCTTACAGGGAAGGAACCCGAGCTGGTGTGCGAGGTAGAAAAGTTCCGACTGGATATAGTCGGACTTACCTCCACACACAGCCTGGGTTCTGGTACCAGCTCTCTCGAGAGGGGTTGGACTCTCTTCCACTCTGGAGTTGCCCACGGGGAGAGGCGCAGAGCAGGTGTGGGCATACTCATTGCCCCCCGGCTCAGTGCCTGTGCATTGGGGTTCACACCGGTAGACGAGAGGGTTGCCTCCCTCCGCCTTCAAGTGGGGGGACGGGTCCTGACTGTTGTTTGTGCGTACGCACCCAACAGCAGTTCAGCGTACCCACCCTTTTTGGAGTCCTTGGAGGGTGTGCTGGAGAGTACTCCTGCTGGGGACTCCCTTGTTCTGCTGGGGGACTTCAATGCACACGTGGGCAACGACAGTGAGACCTGGAGGGGCGTGATTGGGAGGAACGGCCCCCCTGATCTGAACTCGAGTGGTGTTTCGTTATTGGACTTCTGTGCTCGTCACGGATTGTCCATAACGAACACCTTGTTCAAACATAAGGGTGTCCATATGTGCACTTGGCACCAGGACACCCTTGGCCGCAGTTCGATGATTGACTTTGTGGTTGTATCATCGGATTTGCGGCCGCATGTCTTGGACACTCGGGCGAAGAGAGGGGCGGAGCTGTCAACTGATCACCACCTGGTGGTGAGTCGACTCCGATGGTGGGGGAAGATGCCGGTCCGACCTGGCAGACCCAAACGTATTGTGAGGGTTTGTTGGGAGCGTCTGGCGGAATCCCCTGTCAGAAGGAGTTTCAACTCCCACCTCCGACAGAGCTTTTCCCATGTCCTGGGGGAGGCAGGGGACATTGAGTCCGAATGGACCATGTTCCGTGCCTCTATTGTTGAGGCGGCCAATCTGAGTTGTGGCCGTAAGGTGGTTGGTGCCTGTCGTGGCGGCAACCCCCGTACTCGCTGGTGGACACCAGCAGTAAGGGATGCCGTCAAGCTGAAGAAGGAGTCCTATCGGGCCTTTATGGCCTGTGGGACACCAGAGGCAGCTGACAGGTATCGACTGGCCAAGCGGAATGCAGCTTCGGTGGTCGTCGAAGCAAAAACTCGGGCATGGGAAGAGTTCGGTGAGGCCATGGAAGCCGACTTCCGGACGGCTTCGAGGAAATTCTGGTCCACCATCCGACGTCTCAGGAGGGGGAAGCAGTGCACCACTAACACTGTGTACAGTGGGGATGGGGCACTGTTGACCTCGACTCGGGACGTTGTGAGCCGGTGGGCGGAGTACTTCGAAGACCTCCTCAACTCCACCAGCACGCCTTCCTTGGAGGAAGCAGAGTCTGGGGACTCTGAGGTGGGCTCTCCTATCTCTGTGGTTGAAGTCACCGATGTGGTTAAAAAGCTCCTCGGTGGCAAGGCCCCAGGGGTGGATGAGATCCGCCCGGAGTTCCTCAAGGCTCTGGATGTTGTGGGGCTGTCCTGGTTGACACGCCTCTGCAACATCGCGTGGTCAGCGGGGAGAGTGCCTCTGGATTGGCAGACCGGGGTGGTGGTCCCTCTTTTTAAAAAGGGGGACCGGAGGGTGTGTTCCAACTACAGAGGGATCACACTCCTCAGCCTCCCTGGTAAGGTCTATTCAGGGGTGCTGGAGAGGAGGGTCCGTCAGGAAGTCGAGCCTCAGATTGAGGAGGAACAGTGTGGTTTTCGTCCCGGCCGTGGAACAGTGGACCAGCTCTACACCCTTAGCAGGGTCCTCGAGGGTATGTGGGAATTCGCCCAACCGGTCTACATGTGTTTTGTGGACTTGGAGAAGGCGTTTGACCGTGTCCCTCGGGGAGTTCTGTGGGGGGTGCTTCGGGAGTATGGGGTACCGAGCCCATTGATACGGGCTGTTCGGTCCCTATACTGCCGAGGTCAGAGTTTGGTTCGCATTGCCGGCAATAAGTCGGAATCGTTTCCAGTGAGGGTTGGACTCCGCCAAGGCTGCCCTTTGTCGCCGATTCTGTTCATTACCTTTATGGACAGAATTTCTAGGCGCAGCCGAAGCGTTGAGGGGGTCTGTTTTGGTAGCCTCAGTATTGCATCTCTGCTTTTTGCAGATGATGTGGTACTGTTGGCTCCTTCAAACAGGGCTCTCCAACTCTCACTGGAGCGTTTCGCAGCCGAGTGTGAAGCGGTTGGGATGAAAATTAGCACCTCCAAATCTGAAACCATGGTCCTCAGTCGGAAAAGGGTGGAGTGCCCACTCCGGGTCGGGGAGGAGATCTTGCCCCAAGTGGAGGAGTTTAAGTATCTTGGGGTCTTGTTCACGAATGAGGGCAGGAGGGAGCGAGAGATCGACAGGCGGATCGGTGCAGCGTCTGCTGTGATGCGGACGTTGCATCGGTCTGTCGTGGTAAAGAAGGAGCTGAGCCAAAGGGCGAAGCTCTCAATTTACCGGTCGATCTACGTTCCAACCCTCATCTATGGTCACGAGCTATGGGTCGTGACCGAAAGAACGAGATCCCGGATACAAGCGGCCGAAATGAGTTTTCTCCGCAGGGTGTCCGGGCTCTCCCTTAGAGATAAGGTGAGAAGCTCGGTCATCCGGGAGGGGCTCAGAGTCGACCCGCTTCTCCTCCACATCGAGAGGAGCCAGATGAGGTGGCTTGGGCATCTGATTCGGATGCCTCCTGAACGCCTCCCTGGTGAGGTGTTCCAGGCATGTCCCACCGGGAGGAGACCCCGAGGACGACCCAGGACACGCTGGAGAGACTATGTCACCCAGCTGGCCTGGGAACGCCTCGGTATCCCCCGGGGAGAGCTGGAAGAAGTAGCTAGGGAGAGGGAAGTCTGGGCTTCCCTGCTAAAGCTGCTGCCCCCGCGACCCGGCCCCGGATAAGCGGTAGAAGATGGATGGATGGATGGATATACTGTATATATATAGTATATATATATACACACAGTGAAACTCCTCTACAACAAAATCATGTTGTATATATAACTGTATATATATATATATATATATATATATACAGTGAAACTCCTCTACGACGAAATCTACATGGGTGAAAATACCCCCTAGTGTGAAAAAATCTTCATGCATTCACATCATGCCCACTTTCCTGTTTCAAATTTGCTACAGTGAAAAACCCCCTGTTGTGAAAAATTTCTTGCTGCAAACATGATTTTGTTGTAGAGGAGTTTCACTATATATATATATATGTATATATATATATACACACACACACACAACGGCGGTCTCTTCTCCACGTAACCGCAGTCTCATGTCTTCCACAGACTGCTGCGTTGGCTGCCTGCTGGCTTGTCTATTCTGCGAGCTTCCGTCCATGTGTTGGGCGGCGGAGAGGTGCGTGACGTGCGGAGGAGGGGGCTCGTCCGGTTGCTGCCGGTTGGTTGACACCTTATGCTGGTGTTGCTGCTGCTGCTACTACTGCTGGGACGACGCGTGCGCGGCCCCGCTGGACTGCGGGATACTGGAGGAGTGCTGCAGCTCCACGGACTGTTTGGAGATTTGCTTGGAGTGTTGCGCCATATGTTTCCCCTCTTAGGGTGGCCAATCCCGGAAGGACGACATGATGATGTCACTCCAAAGTTCACACAAGGAGTCTTGGTTCCTCATCGTACTGAGAAGGGGAACATTGACAGGACTCGTGGAGCGGTGTCCTGACACAGGCTGCACTGCAATTTATTAATTATATGCAAATTATATGCACTAATTTATTTAAGGGCAAAACAGTTGAATAGTGGCTATTAGTTCCAGAGCCTCTGGGTTTAAAAAAAACAAAACAACAAAAAACCGCATGCCTTGCCACTGTCTGAATCTACTATGTGCCCTTTTGTCCAAGTTTTGTGGAATCCAACACGTCAACTCTGTGTGATTGACTTCTAAGGGAGGGGCAGGCCGCCCTGAACAGGAAATGTGGGTATGGTTGTCCGTTTTCGGAAAACATCCAAACAGGAAACGGGAAGTTACTGAAAAGACAACGTGAGCTAACCTTTGAGCCCTGACAGCCAACATCAAAGACATTGGCCACATATTCACGCACAAGTTCTGACAACGACACACGCGTGGGATTCTCCAAGAGGTTGTTAACGCCCTCTGGTGGTGGTGAGTGGAATTTTTTTTACAACATTTACCTCCTGTTAATTTCAAACTTGAGAAAAAAAAAATCTTTGAAAGCATGAATAAAATGATGTAAGCTCTG
>JAGPNR010000155.1:0-27000 GCA_018466805.1 Hippocampus abdominalis
TAATGAAACAAAACTAAGAAAAAAAATTAGCCAAAAATCAGTTCTATTTTTTGGTTATGTTGTAAAGCAACGTTCAAATTTTCTATCCATTCGTGAAAAAATAATTGACAGAAAATAAGTTATTTATTTGTTAATTTTTAGCTGATTTAAATTGGAATTTACAGTAAATCAATGATTTTTTAAATCAAACAATCCTAATCGCAAAGACACTTCATACTATACAGTACTGTACTGAATAGCCAATGTACAGTTGTGCACAAAGAGAAAAAAAGGGAAAGAAATTACAAAATTTACGATCAGTATTCACTTTCACTTACATCAATTTCTTGGATAATGTATTTTATTTTGCTTCCTCCGTTTTTCATTTTGATCACTTTTACCCTATCTTCCAGCGTCAGAGCTCTTCTTGTCTTTGCTGCTTAGCATCCAAAGGTCCGTTTTGTAGCCATTTTAGCAATGCAACGAAATGCTTCCTGGAATACTGCGCATGTGTAAACGAGTGTGGTGATTGCTGTTGCAGTTTCGGAGTGAAGCAGTAGAAGTCGCTGTTGGCTGAGGTTGGATTAGACTTTTGTGGAAGGCTTGTTTTCATTGTAGTGAATCTCGTCGCGAGGCAAGAGCAGAGAAAAAGATTTCGTATTACGGAACAGGGGGATTTTTCGTTGTAGGGGGAGCAGAATAGTGGGAATGGCTTTCATGCATGAACATTTTTTCACACTATGGGGTATTTTAGCCCATGTAGGTTTCGTTGCAGAGGAGTTTCACTGTAAAACAAACTAGAAGTGCACAAGCAGTTTCTGTTAGTTTCTCGATGTAGTGTCTCATTTGTACTGTAGGTGTCAAAATTGTGATTATTATTTCATGGCACACTGTAAGACAAGTATTCCTCTGCTAATAATTAATTTGGAGCCACAATGTACCATCATTATCTCTTGATGGACTCACTATATGCTTGATGTCTGAAATGAACCTTATTTTATATCTCAACTCAGTGCATTTCAGAAGTTGATATTGTAATTTTAGAACAAATTCAAGTACCGCTAAATAAATATTTAATTAATCGTTTGGGAATAACACTTTGTCACCAGAGACATTTTGGAAATATTCATTAATCGTGTTCATGAGATTTGTTAAAATGACCCTTACTTTCACTTCTAACAGAATTAATGAAACTGTCTGTTTTGTGACTGCCACATCAGCTCCCCGATTTAGTGCATGATGGTATTGGATCAAAAGCACTGTGAACAGAATGAATTGCTTACTGCAAAATTTACAGGTTAACATCACGAGACAGCCTGAATCATGAAATGACAGGAACATAATCTGATGAATCCAATCAAGTAGTTTGAAGTCGTTTGTGGTCCTCCAAAAGTGAATTTAAATACCTTGACAGAGATGTATTATTATTATTATTATTATTATTGTTATTATTATTATTGCGGCCCGGTAGTCCAGTGGTTAGCACGTCGGCTTCACAGTGCAGAGGTACCGGGTTCGATCCCAGCTCCGGCCTCCCTGTGTGGAGTTTGCATGTTCTCCCCGGGCTTGCGTGGGTTTTCTCCGGGTGCTCCGGTTTCCTCCCACATTCCAAAAACATGCATGGCAGGCTGATTGATCACTCTACATTGTCCCTAGGTATGAGTGTGAGCGTGGATGGTTGTTCGTCTCTGTGTGCCCTGCGATTGGCTGGCAACCAATTCATGGTGTCCCCCGCCTACTGCCCGAAGACTGCTGGGATAGGCTCCAGCACCCCCCCGCAACCCTAGTGAGGATGAAGCGGTACGGAAAATGGATGGATGGATGGATTATTATTATTATCTAGTTGTCACAAATACAACAACAGAAGCTGCAGCCAACAGTAGTGCACAGTGGTAGCTCCTGTTGTTGTTTTTTTTAATATTGTTTTTCAATTGATCACCTACTATGCCACAAATAATCTGGCTACAAAGCCACATCATACCTATGGTGCAAGTATTTTAACAATAGGAAGGTTTAGACGAGCCCACCGTGTGAATCGACGTCACGCGGTAAAGTTGATCTGCAAGTGTCTTACTACTTAGGCTTCAATCCAAACCCTTTAATCGACGTGGCTGGGATCAGGGAGTTAGTGTACATATCGACACATTTCTCTACTCGACCTGGTAATAACTGCCCTCATATTGCGTCCCTCATGTTCCTCTCGTCCAAGAGATTTGATGCCCCTCCACTGTGAAAGAACAACGCTGAGCACTACTGCTGATGTGCCCTTGCTCATGCTTTTACCGCACACATTCTCGTGCCCACCACACCCTGTCAAATCAAACTACTGGCAAATATGCAAGAGAATCGCTCAGTCACACACCCATCCACACAGACAAAAACACCCATAAACCCACTTTTTATTTGCCACCTTCCCATCAGCAGGACCATTACAGCGCTGTTGGATTAAGGACTGATGTCTAATCTCCTGCTAATCCCGATCAGTTAATCTACGTGTGAGCAGTTTCTAGTTCACAACCTGGCATCTAACACATGCTGAAGTTGCAAAAGAATACACATGCTTATTAGTTTCCACATTTTCGGATCTTGAAGCGCAGTATATGTACACGCCCACCCACCCACACGTGCACACACACACACACACACACACACACACACGCACACACACACACACACACACAGGCAGTCATCCTGACTGATCCGTCTTTGGCTGCACAAATTTGCACAGTCAAGCATTTATTCTCCCATACTGTGCTCACATAGCAGTTGGCACGTGTTGTTCTGTTTTACACAGTGAAAAAAAAAGGCAAAGCGACAGTTAGTTTCAGGGCATTTAGCGGCTCCCCAAATGACCTAAAATTATAGTATTATACAGGAGGTTGGTGCACGTTGGACACACACATGCACACCAGACACACACTCGGTGGGCAGCAGACAGGGCTGGTCTGCGGTAAAGGAGGGTAATTTTAGTCTGGTAATGTTTCACACAAATATTGAAGCACCTCCCTGTCTCAAACTCACACACACATGCACAGGCATGCATGCACACACACGCGCGCGCACACACACACACACACACACACATACGTGTTTTGGTGCATTTTCAGGACGTCCGTTTGTTCATCCAACATATGGGTACATGCCTTTCCCGTGGTCCTACTGGCTCCAAAAAAATATGGTAACCATGAAAAAAAATCAGGAAGACACCCATCTATTCAGATTTTGGCTAAGATGTAATTTTTTTTGGATTTATGACAAAACTACGACATATGAGGACATTGACAGGTTTTTGTGTATTATGGAGACAATCACCTCAAACACACTGCCTTTTCATGTTTTTGTGAATTTTGAGCCCCCTAGATACACATCATTTTCAAGTATATATGACTTATGAAGACCAGCTAAGTATAAAGTGTGTCTTTTTAGATTGACTCCTGTAACATACCAACAGTATATGTTAGAAACATGTGTCCAATTGTCATGCTCGGGCACGGGGAGAACTCTACAGAAGGAAGCCCACATTCGAACTACCAATTGCTGAACTGTGAGGCGAATGTGCCAAACAGTCGTTACACCCGTCATCCCTCAGATATTCACGTTGATAATACAAGACAGTAAAACTAAGCTGTGAAGAAAAAGAGACAGTTAAATATGTGGTCAGGTTACTTTTTTCTTTTTTAATTGCTGACGAATATGAACTTATGAACATAGAAAACATGCCACCTCCTCTCCATGACACAAGGCAGTGCAATAGATGAAGGTTGTTTGAACTGAAGAAGATTATGTCAAAATGTGAATACTGTGATGATTTCAATGTACTATATATTCATTTTCCTTTTTAATGTAGTTATCCTGTTGTGGATGTAGTTTTTGATGGACAGCCAGTCTCTGTCTTTCAGAGCTACTGGCTCTGCGTGGAGACAGGCGTCACAGCTCGTTTTACCTGGAACTTTATGGCTTGTTATGAAGTCAAACATATGTCGCTCAACAGCCTTCACTTCATCACCTGTCCACTTGCGTCTCTTATTCCCACCTGTAAAAGAAGGCATTATTTATTAAAAATGGCATTGCTAATGTTAAAAATGCAAAATAAGATATTCCAGGAAATAATGAGAATTTTGAACAATACTGCTTCTTGTTGTATTTGCTTTGTTTTGCCCCCTTTGGCAATGGTGTGACCTTGATAGCGCTGTTACTCTCTAATGCATTCCCCGATGAAGTGGCACTGCAACTTGTCACTGAAATCGAATGACTTGAAGCTATCGCTGAGGTGGTGATTTCCTCAATCTGTACTGCATCTTTTACTGGCATGTCCTCTTTTGGCGAAACAAGAGAATCTGTGATTCTGTGCTCTGTACTGCAAATACTTTCTTCTGATGAATTGCCACTTGTGTCTGGAACATAGTCCATGTCGTCATAATCCGAATATTCATCAGGAGACATCTGAATTAAAAGAAGAGAAAAAATTTATTTTATATTTATATATGGATAGAATATCACTTCACCACAATACCACAATGCTCACCGAATCAGTCATTCTTTCCATCGGTCTCAGCGTGATTTGCCTTTCTCTTTCGATAATCTCTTTCCTGGCCTGGTTTTGCAGTCGAGGGCTGGCTCTTAACTGTCCATATCATGTATGAAATGTAAACAGTCTTCGTGTTACTTGAGATTCAACAATATTTCCTCAGACAGTAAATATGTCAAGTCAAAGAACATGCAATTCAAATGAAGCAGGAGAAAGCAGCTATCCTACCTGCTCAGCAGTAGCTGTCTGGTGAAAGAGGACTAATCCAATGATTTTGCTGGCCTTAAAAATAACAATAATTTAAAAAAAATAAAAATACATATTTTATATTTGTTCAGCATTATTAATCCTGACACAGGATGATCTGGGCCCAATGTACCACACAAAAAAATCTGAACGCTGTTCAGCTCTGTGAAGCAGCAATATGGAGACAATATATAAAAGAATTTAACTGAAACACACTGAAGTGTTTCAGACTAAAGAAATATGAGGACATGACGACTGAAATTCTGAAAAGTCCATTTTCCTGACTTCTAAACTATCTTAAGAGGGTTTGGGATTAATATACCACACTATAGAAAGTTAACACTGTTCAGCTCTGTGGAACAGCAATACGGGGACATTCGAACACAAGCTCTCCAGAGTTAGGTCCAGACAAAAATCATGTCACCTGAAACACACTCAGGTTTTTCAGGTCTAAAGAAATATGAGGACATGACGACTGAAATCATGGAGAGTCCATGTTTCTGATTTATAACTTCTCCTGTGTTTGTCAAAGAAAGCTGTAAACTCAAACCTAGTATATACTGATAAGACATAGTAACCTGTTGTAAGGATGAAGCGGATCTCTCACTCCCTTCTTGATCTTCAGAAGGTTTCGTCAGGATCCGAACACCTGGTGTCTGCAACATAGCAACAATGTAGCGTCAGAAATATTCTCATTTATTAATCCTGATTAGTTAATAAATGAATAAACATTATTTCTCATTGAACATCGCTCACAGGAGGGTTTGGGATTAATGTACCACACTATAGAAAGTTAACACTGTTCAGCTCTGTGGAAGAGCAATACGGGGACATTCGAACACAAGCTCTCCAGAGTTAGGTTCAGACAAAAATCATGTCACCTGAAACACACTCAGGTTTTTCAGGTCTAAAGAAATATGAGGACATGACGACTGAAATCATGGAGAGTCCATGTTTCTGATTTATAACTTCTCCTGTGTTTGTCAACGAAAGCTGTAAACTCAAACCTAGTATATACTGATAAGACGTAGTAACCTGTTGTAAGGATGAAGCGGATCTCTCACTCCCTTCTTGGTCTCCAGAAGGTTCAGTCGGGATCCCGTCACTTGGTGTCTACAACATAACAACATTACGGTGTCAAAATATTCTGCATTCTTTATTCTGACCAGTTAATAAATGAATAAAAAATTTTTCTCATTGAACATCGCTCACAGGAGGGTTTGGGATTAATATACCACACTATAGAAAGTTAATACTGTTCAGCTCTGTGGAACAGCAATACGGGGACATTCGAACACAAGCTCTCCAGAGTTAGGTCCAGACAAAATCATGTCACCTGAAACACACTCAGGTTTTTCAGGTCTAAAGAAATATGAGGACATGACGACTGAAACCATGGAGAGTCCATGTTTCTGATTTATAACTTCTCCTGTGTTTGTCAAAGAAAGCTGTAAACTCAAACCTAGTACATACTGATAAGACATAGTAACCTGTTGTAAGGATGAAGCGGATCTCTCACTCCCTTCTTGATCTTCAGAAGGTTCAGTCGGGATCCCGTCACTTGGTGTCTACAACATAACAACATTACGGTGTCAAAATATTCTGCATTCTTCATTCTGACCAGTTAATAAATGAATAAACATTATTTCTCATTGAACATCGCTCACAGGAGGGTTTGGGATTAATGTACCACACTATAGAAAGTTAACACTGTTCAGCTCTGTGGAAGAGCAATACGGGGACATTCGAACACAAGCTCTCCAGAGTTAGGTTCAGGCAAAAATCATGTCACCTGAAACACACTCAGGTTTTTCAGGTCTAAAGAAATATGAGGACATGACGACTGAAATCATGGAGAGTCCATGTTTCTGATTTATAACTTCTCCTGTGTTTGTCAAAGAAAGCTGTAAACTCAAACCTAGTATATACTGATAAGACATAGTAACCTGTTGTAAGGATGAAGCGGATCTCTCACTCCCTTCTTGGTCTCCAGAAGGTTCAGTCGGGATCCCGTCACTTGGTGTCTACAACATAACAACATTACGGTGTCAAAATATTCTGCATTCTTTATTCTGACCAGTTAATAAATGAATAAAAAATTTTTCTCATTGAACATCGCTCACAGGAGGGTTTGGGATTAATATACCACACTATAGAAAGTTAATACTGTTCAGCTCTGTGGAACAGCAATACGGGGACATTCGAACACAAGCTCTCCAGAGTTAGGTCCAGACAAAAATCATGTCACCTGAAACACACTCAGGTTTTTCAGGTCTAAAGAAATATGAGGACATGACGACTGAAACCATGGAGAGTCCATGTTTCTGATTTATAACTTCTCCTGTGTTTGTCAAAGAAAGCTGTAAACTCAAACCTAGTACATACTGATAAGACATACTAACCTGTTGTAAGGATGAAGCGGATCTCTCACTCCCTTCTTGATCTTCAGAAGGTTCAGTCGGGATCCCGTCACTTGGTGTCTACAACATAACAACATTACGGTGTCAAAATATTCTGCATTCTTCATTCTGACCAGTTAATAAATGAATAAACATTATTTCTCATTGAACATCGCTCACAGGAGGGTTTGGGATTAATGTACCACACTATAGAAAGTTAACACTGTTCAGCTCTGTGGAAGAGCAATACGGGGACATTCGAACACAAGCTCTCCAGAGTTAGGTTCAGGCAAAAATCATGTCACCTGAAACACACTCAGGTTTTTCAGGTCTAAAGAAATATGAGGACATGACGACTGAAATCATGGAGAGTCCATGTTTCTGATTTATAACTTCTCCTGTGTTTGTCAAAGAAAGCTGTAAACTCAAACCTAGTATATACTGATAAGACATAGTAACCTGTTGTAAGGATGAAGCGGATCTCTCACTCCCTTCTTGATCTTCAGAAGGTTCAGTCAGGATCCCGTCACTTGGTGTCTACAACATAACAACATTACGGTGTCAAAATATTCTGCATTCTTCATTCTGACCAGTTAATAAATGAATAAACATTATTTCTCATTGAACATCGCTCACAGGAGGGTTTGGGATTAATGTACCACACTATAGAAAGTTAACACTGTTCAGCTATGTGGAAGAGCAATACGGGGACATTCGAACACAAGCTCTCCAGAGTTAGGTTCAGACAAAAATCATGTCACCTGAAACACACTCAGGTTTTTCAGGTCTAAAGAAATATGAGGACATGACGACTGAAATCATGGAGAGTCCATGTTTCTGATTTATAACTTCTCCTGTGTTTGTCAACGAAAGCTGTAAACTCAAACCTAGTATATACTGATAAGACATAGTAACCTGTTGTAAGGATGAAGGGGATCTCTCACTCCCTTCTTGATCTTCAGAAGGTTCAGTCAGGATCCCGTCACTTGGTGTCTACAACATAACAACATTACGGTGTCAAAATATTCTGCATTCTTCATTCTGACCAGTTAATAAATGAATAAACATTATTTCTCATTGAACATCGCTCACAGGAGGGTTTGGGATTAATGTACCACACTATAGAAAGTTAACACTGTTCAGCTCTGTGGAAGAGCAATACGGGGACATTCGAACACAAGCTCTCCAGAGTTAGGTTCAGACAAAAATCATGTCACCTGAAACACACTCAGGTTTTTCAGGTCTAAAGAAATATGAGGACATGACGACTGAAATCATGGAGAGTCCATGTTTCTGATTTATAACTTCTCCTGTGTTTGTCAACGAAAGCTGTAAACTCAAACCTAGTATATACTGATAAGACGTAGTAACCTGTTGTAAGGATGAAGCGGATCTCTCACTCCCTTCTTGGTCTCCAGAAGGTTCAGTCGGGATCCCGTCACTTGGTGTCTACAACATAACAACATTACGGTGTCAAAATATTCTGCATTCTTTATTCTGACCAGTTAATAAATGAATAAACATTTTTTCTCATTGAACATCGCTCACAGGAGGGTTTGGGATTAATATACCACACTATAGAAAGTTAACACTGTTCAGCTCTGTGGAACAGCAATACGGGGACATTCGAACACAAGCTCTCCAGAGTTAGGTCCAGACAAAAATCATGTCACCTGAAACACACTCAGGTTTTTCAGGTCTAAAGAAATATGAGGACATGACGACTGAAACCATGGAGAGTCCATGTTTCTGATTTATAACTTCTCCTGTGTTTGTCAAAGAAAGCTGTAAACTCAAACCTAGTATATACTGATAAGACGTAGTAACCTGTTGTAAGGATGAAGCGGATCTCTCACTCCCTTCTTGGTCTCCAGAAGGTTCAGTCGGGATCCCGTCACTTGGTGTCTACAACATAACAACATTACGGTGTCAAAATATTCTGCATTCTTCATTCTGACCAGTTAATAAATGAATAAACATTATTTCTCATTGAACATCGCTCACAGGAGGGTTTGGGATTAATATACCACACTATAGAAAGTTAACACTGTTCAGCTCTGTGGAAGAGCAATACGGGGACATTCGAACACAAGCTCTCCAGAGTTAGGTTCAGACAAAAATCATGTCACCTGAAACACACTCAGGTTTTTCAGGTCTAAAGAAATATGAGGACATGACGACTGAAATCATGGAGAGTCCATGTTTCTGATTTATAACTTCTCCTGTGTTTGTCAAAGAAAGCTGTAAAATCAAACCTAGTATATACTGATAAGACATAGTAACCTGTTGTAAGGATGAAGCGGATCTCTCACTCCCTTCTTGATCTTCAGAAGGTTCAGTCAGGATCCCGTCACTTGGTGTCTACAACATAACAACATTACGGTGTCAAAATATTCTGCATTCTTCATTCTGACCAGTTAATAAATGAATAAACATTATTTCTCATTGAACATCGCTCACAGGAGGGTTTGGGATTAATGTACCACACTATAGAAAGTTAACACTGTTCAGCTCTGTGGAAGAGCAATACGGGGACATTCGAACACAAGCTCTCCAGAGTTAGGTTCAGACAAAAATCATGTCACCTGAAACACACTCAGGTTTTTCAGGTCTAAAGAAATATGAGGACATGACGACTGAAATCATGGAGAGTCC
This sequence comes from Hippocampus abdominalis, assembly GCA_018466805.1. NCBI lineage: Eukaryota > Metazoa > Chordata > Actinopteri > Syngnathiformes > Syngnathidae > Hippocampus > Hippocampus abdominalis. The sequence continues at coordinate 9,808 of JAGPNR010000155.1, forward strand.
ATGTTTCTGATTTATAACTTCTCCTGTGTTTGTCAAAGAAAGCTGTAAACTCAAACCTAGTATATACTGATAAGACATAGTAACCTGTTGTAAGGATGAAGCGGATCTCTCACTCCCTTCTTGATCTTCAGAAGGTTCAGTCGGGATCCCGTCACTTGGTGTCTACAACATAACAACATTACGGTGTCAAAATATTCTGCATTCTTCATTCTGACCAGTTAATAAATGAATAAACATTATTTCTCATTGAACATCGCTCACAGGAGGGTTTGGGATTAATGTACCACACTATAGAAAGTTAACACTGTTCAGCTCTGTGGAAGAGCAATACGGGGACATTCGAACACAAGCTCTCCAGAGTTAGGTTCAGACAAAAATCATGTCACCTGAAACACACTCAGGTTTTTCAGGTCTAAAGAAATATGAGGACATGACGACTGAAATCATGGAGAGTCCATGTTTCTGATTTATAACTTCTCCTGTGTTTGTCAACGAAAGCTGTAAACTCAAACCTAGTATATACTGATAAGACGTAGTAACCTGTTGTAAGGATGAAGCGGATCTCTCACTCCCTTCTTGGTCTCCAGAAGGTTCAGTCGGGATCCCGTCACTTGGTGTCTACAACATAACAACATTACGGTGTCAAAATATTCTGCATTCTTTATTCTGACCAGTTAATAAATGAATAAACATTTTTTCTCATTGAACATCGCTCACAGGAGGGTTTGGGATTAATGTACCACACTATAGAAAGTTAACACTGTTCAGCTCTGTGGAAGAGCAATACGGGGACATTCGAACACAAGCTCTCCAGAGTTAGGTTCAGACAAAAATCATGTCACCTGAAACACACTCAGGTTTTTCAGGTCTAAAGAAATATGAGGACATGACGACTGAAATCATGGAGAGTCCATGTTTCTGATTTATAACTTCTCCTGTGTTTGTCAAAGAAAGCTGTAAACTCAAACCTAGTATATACTGATAAGACATAGTAACCTGTTGTAAGGATGAAGCGGATCTCTCACTCCCTTCTTGATCTTCAGAAGGTTCAGTCAGGATCCCGTCACTTGGTGTCTACAACATAACAACATTACGGTGTCAAAATATTCTGCATTCTTCATTCTGACCAGTTAATAAATGAATAAACATTATTTCTCATTGAACATCGCTCACAGGAGGGTTTGGGATTAATGTACCACACTATAGAAAGTTAACACTGTTCAGCTCTGTGGAAGAGCAATACGGGGACATTCGAACACAAGCTCTCCAGAGTTAGGTTCAGACAAAAATCATGTCACCTGAAACACACTCAGGTTTTTCAGGTCTAAAGAAATATGAGGACATGACGACTGAAATCATGGAGAGTCCATGTTTCTGATTTATAACTTCTCCTGTGTTTGTCAAAGAAAGCTGTAAACTCAAACCTAGTATATACTGATAAGACATAGTAACCTGTTGTAAGGATGAAGCGGATCTCTCACTCCCTTCTTGATCTTCAGAAGGTTCAGTCAGGATCCCGTCACTTGGTGTCTACAACATAACAACATTACGGTGTCAAAATATTCTGCATTCTTCATTCTGACCAGTTAATAAATGAATAAACATTATTTCTCATTGAACATCGCTCACAGGAGGGTTTGGGATTAATGTACCACACTATAGAAAGTTAACACTGTTCAGCTCTGTGGAAGAGCAATACGGGGACATTCGAACACAAGCTCTCCAGAGTTAGGTTCAGACAAAAATCATGTCACCTGAAACACACTCAGGTTTTTCAGGTCTAAAGAAATATGAGGACATGACGACTGAAATCATGGAGAGTCCATGTTTCTGATTTATAACTTCTCCTGTGTTTGTCAAAGAAAGCTGTAAACTCAAACCTAGTATATACTGATAAGACATAGTAACCTGTTGTAAGGATGAAGCGGATCTCTCACTCCCTTCTTGATCTTCAGAAGGTTCAGTCGGGATCCCGTCACTTGGTGTCTACAACATAACAACATTACGGTGTCAAAATATTCTGCATTCTTCATTCTGACCAGTTAATAAATGAATAAACATTATTTCTCATTGAACATCGCTCACAGGAGGGTTTGGGATTAATGTACCACACTATAGAAAGTTAACACTGTTCAGCTCTGTGGAAGAGCAATACGGGGACATTCGAACACAAGCTCTCCAGAGTTAGGTTCAGACAAAAATCATGTCACCTGAAACACACTCAGGTTTTTCAGGTCTAAAGAAATATGAGGACATGACGACTGAAATCATGGAGAGTCCATGTTTCTGATTTATAACTTCTCCTGTGTTTGTCAAAGAAAGCTGTAAACTCAAACCTAGTATATAATGATAAGACGTAGTAACCTGTTGTAAGGATGAAGTGGATCTCCCAATCCTTTCTTGGTCTCCAGAAGGTTTCGTCAGGATCCCAACACCTGGTGTCTGCAACATAGCAACATTACACTATCAGAAATATTCTAAAGTATTCTACAGTAACTGAAGAAGTATGAGGGCATGACTGAAAACATTAAAAGCAACATTATACCAACCATAGAGTGTCAGAAATATTTCGTAGTTATATGACTTTTGAATAAATTAAAGTACTTTTTTCAGTGACCACATTCACAGCACAAGCTGGCTCTTCATGGTACTTACCACTGTACAGCTCTGATAGCTAACAATTTCAGGGCAACACACACGACTGAGTTCAAATAATAAAGACAACACCCGAAACATACTCTTTCAGACTAATAGAATGTAATGACTGAAAAATGTGGAGTCCATGTTCCTGACTTTGAATTTCTGTTGTTGTCAAATAATACTCTAAAACAGACACTCGTGTTAACTTTTAAAAGGTAATAAACTGTTGATGAAAATGATCTTTCACTCACCTATGAAATATAATGATTTACTTATTAGATCTGCTTGTCTATATTCAGGCATTACTTACCAGTGCTCTCCATGCCCACTGAGAATCTCCATCGTCATAGGTTATTTCATTCCCTGCTTGGATATTTTCAATTGCAAACAAGCAAAGATGAGGTTTATCCTGGATTGTCAGCTTTTTCATTCTACAGTTTGGGCCTTTGTGAGCATCATTGACCAGTCGACCCAATGAACCATCTTCATGGGAGGAATCAATGCTGAAATTGAACAATGAAACATGAATTGTTTTTCCAGCAAAACTACAATGTTGTACAGAACCACATGATGTTTTTCTAGATCTTGACTTACCACCATGTGCTTCCTTTCCATTCAAAATCAAACAGGAAACAATTTTGCTTCTCTGTGTACTTTTTCTGTCTCTTGTCTCGTTCATAGCTTGAGATTAACTCTCCACGGTACTCAACCACAAAGGACCCCTTTCGATTGGTTCACTTGTAAATACACCACGTCCTAAGACACGAAAAGTTGACACTTAAATGTCGATGAATACAATCCAAATCAGGCTTACACAATGCAGTTAATCAGATATTAAAAAATACATGCAGACCAAAAAATAAAAATTTAAAGAGAGGGGAAAAAACATGTTTAGTGGTGCAACAACAAAATCATTCGATGTAAAACTAAAAACAATTATCAGAATCGCTGATAATTTTCTTTAGCAATTTGTATCAGCACAAAATAATAATGTGGCTCCTTACATCAGAGTTGTTTACATTCCTTGCCATTAATTGAACAGAATGTATGGAATAGCAAAGAAAAATACCAGAGGTTTGACCGACAAAGATGAATACTGCTATAATTTCATTGCAAACGTTTGTTTTTTCTTTGAAACGGTGAACATTAATCAACACAAGAATAAACAGTGTAAATACACCGGACTTAGCATAAATGCTAATAGTGCATGGCCCACTTTCATTAGGCTACCTGTACTAACTAATCTCAATTAACTGCAATGGAATAAAACAAATACTGCACTGAAATAAACATTTGGCACCAAAATCAACTTCCATAGACTGTGTTGTTAAAGATTTAGAAAAGTTTTCCAGAACCTTGCCTGCAGGACATGTCCACATTACTTTTATTGGAAGCTTATTAGCATGCTAACGATCGATCTAGCTAGCTAGCTAGCTGTCTAATTGAATGACATTACCTTTGGTGGGCACTGTTAAACATGTTATGTTACGGAAAGAAAAACGAAAAGGAATGCTTACCAGGTGGTCAATCACGCGTGGTCGTGTTTGTTTAAGAGAGTTTAATAGATATCTGGCTGTAGGATTGTCTGGCTGCTTCACATGTTGGATTCTGTGTGACTGCTAATTGATGTGACTTACCAGGAAGAGGGCGGGGAAAGTGTGTGAGTAAGTCCGAAAAAGCTGACATTTGAGGTCCTGCACAATGACGTCACTGAAAGTGTGTTAAAAGTGTGTAAAAGTACAGAAGTTGGCCACTAGTTTTCCAAATGAAAAGTGAGTCGAAAGTTAAACACAATTAAACACACAATTTCTGACAAATGTGCTCTTTCAGGACATCACTTATTTTTGGTGTGGGAGTATCCTCGTGAGCTCTAGAGTAGTGTAGACTGCGTGGAAAAATGAGGACGCGAAAAATGTCCTCATTTTTCCACAGGTCCTCATTTTGAAGGTGTGTTATCATAAAATTGTCCTGATATGTCATGAATACAAACACACACACACACACACACACACACACACGCGCGCGCACACACATGCGCACACATTCACACACACAAACACTCATTCGCAAATTGACATGGCTATTTCTGAGCAAGAATGACCATCTTACATTATTGTGTGGGAGGGGGCGTGTTAATTATTCAAACGTGGGTGATCTCAAATTGTATTTAGAAAAGTTTGCAGTAGAATTTGAATCATGGTATTGCATGATTTTACACAATTTTAGCATAATGCACATATTAGCAGTCATGTGTTTGAAGTGCCTTTGGATGCTGGAGAGTACGCTCGTAAACTCGATGAATGAGGTGAAATTTTAAAACGGTAAATTGTGCCATGCAAGTATACATCGTTGCATTTTTTCCAATGCTCTCATATCAATCCACTGATTTTACCTTCAGTAATTAAGGTCAAAATCGATCTTTCTTTCTTTATGAGACACTTAGCAACAGATAACAGCTTTATAATGCTTTTAACCCATTCTTTTTGCTTCTCTCTCCCACCATTGACATTTCTCACCGCTGCATTTATTGAATTGTATTTACCTTTCTCATTCGCCATGAACCCTATTCTGTCTCTCTACTCGCTGTGCTTTGCTCTTCAGTGGATTTCAAAGGAAAAGTTTGCTTGAAGGTTGTGTGGGATGTTGAATCACATACTGGTTCGGTTAATGGGTGTCGAAAGGGCATGACGGAAAACCAGGCACAGTCTTTCATTTAGGTAATACGTTGCCATTTTTAGTGACAGGGTTAGTGTAAGACGCTCATTATGAAAGGAAAGGAGCAAATAAATTCAAACCATTGCTCCACTTTTACTGCACAGCAACGAGCTACTTTGATGCGATGTATGATGGCTGAGGCAGTCCAGACCCCAAAAATCAGAGTGAGTGCCAGAGTGCTGAAGTTGTACTCATTCTCAGCTGCTGTTTATCTCTCATTTCATTTTCCATTTGTCAAGCTTGATGCTTTAAAAAATTTTTTTATGAGTGTGTGTTGATGTAAGCCCGGCTTCCCCTAAAATGTCAAAGAATAAGTGATCAAATATATTAATGTAAATTTCATTGTGTGTACGTGTCATTGACTAAATATGCGCTACAACGTGCTCAACTTTTGTTTCGAATCAGCTTCTTCTTACAACGCGACTCCCTTCTCATTCAGTCCCGCAGCTTTGCTGTGCTTTAAACGGTGGACGCCGAGCGTCCGCAGAGCGTCGACTGCCCGCACGCCGAGCGTCTCGAGAGTTCAGTGTAGATTGTTCCAATGCGTTGAACGGAGACGAGTCATTGGATACAAGCTGGTTTTTGTCCCGCCCACGGACGCTCGGCGTCTCTGGGACTGGATGGCAGTGGGAGGGTACTGGACACCAGGCTTTTCTGCATGAGATTGGATGATCTGTCTGAGCCTGTGTGCCAGTTTGATCAAAATGAGCCAATCACCGACCTTTTAGTGTAGGCATCCGTGTGAGCAATTTTTCAATTCTCATTCTGTTCTGAGTTGAGCTGGAGACTTCTTCTAATCATCTTAGCGACACTCTTTGTTGGAAACAACTAGCGACAAATTAATCTTTTATTTCTGGTGGGTTTTATTGTAGTTCCTGTAGTTGTAGGACACTAATTAAGTCCCTGGAAAAGACGCCTTGTTGGTATGACAGGGTCACAGATCATTTTCTTGAAAAGGAACAGAGAGTAGAATTCACGTATAAATAAACGGACACATTTTATGATGTCGGCCAAAATTGAGCTTCCCCTCTTTGACAGACCAGCATCCGCCACTGATTGTGAAGCATATAAAATTGCAATAAATGCCCCTGAGCAGGAGGACACAAGACATTTTAGTAGTTAGTTAGTATTCTAGTCTGTTCCAGAGTCAGTGTTGCCCTCCTTATCCGCTTCCATTAAGTAAGTGTACATGCTGTCATGAATTGTTTTAATTCCTTTACATCACTCATGACTTTAAATGCTAACTAAAGGCAAAATAAGGTTCCTTGAACAGTACAGAATGGAGACTAAGGAAGGCGGTATGTCAAACTGTTAATCACCATTTGGATCGTGTGTGTGTGTGTGTGTGTGTGTGTGTGTGTGTGTGTGTGTGTGTGCGTGTTTTTAGAAGGATTAAAGCTCCGATATAAATTTCCCCTTTGGTGTGAGTTTGCGTCATGAATTGCAGTGACCTGATCTTCTAAATTGTGCGTCTGGTGACCTTGATCCAGCTTACTGAGGCTACAAACAGAAGCGTGTGTTTGGATTAATTGACACAGCAGTGTACCTCACTTTGGTTAAATACATTAGTCGAAGTGACACTGAGTCCTTCCTTACAAAGGCTTCACTGGAAAAGGAAACCAGTGACAGTTGCTATCGACATCTGCCACAAAAAGTATTTACTGATATAACTTTTGCACTGTTGGCAACATCATAAGGTCATTTTAGTAGAATATGATACTGAACCCAGAGTGTGGAATAAAATGAGGATCCACAAGAAAAAAACACTAATAATGGCATCACTTCATCACTATCGTACATTCTATTCTATGCACCTTATAATTCTGTTCGCCCCATATTTGAAAACAGTAAATTAGTTTTCAGAGCTGTGCGTGTGGTGCATGCAGCAGAAAAACAACTACCCTCCACCTGCAACAATCAATAAAATACGTTCTGCTTATCATAAAATAATGCTGTAAATCCGTACAGCCAACAAATTTGAATGCAACTCAGCTTTTTGGATATGATATAATTGTGCTTCCGGCCGTATAGTTGGATCAGTGGCCAACAATGGCTTCTGAGTCATGGGCAGAGAAACTTGTTGTGGGGATGATTATCATGTAATGTCGATGATATTTGATGATACAGTTTACCAGATTCAAAATGGCTTGCTCTGAGACATATTTTAAGAAATATCCAGATAAAACAAATGTACCGTATTTTCCGCACCATAAGGCACACCAAAAAGCATTCACTTTTCTCAAAAGCCAATGGTGGATGTATTCCCTTTAGCGTCGCTCCATCTAGTGAATGCATACTACAACCCCAGCCACTATATTGTAGCTTCTATTCTGAGCGCCTTATAATGTGGTGCGCTCTATATATGAAAACAGTTTTGAAATAGGCCGTTCCCTGCTGCAACACACCTGACACAAATGATCAGCTCATAGACAAGTTCTGTAAAAGCCAGATAACTTTGGATCGATATTACATTTTCCATCCTGCTCGCAATGGTGGTGAAAGTGTTGGTGATCACCCTGCTGAAAAGTTTGTTGTGCGTCAGTTAGTTCTGATGGTTTTCACCATGGAATGCAGTCCTAGGTGTGCCCACTTAGCACATCACCTTCCGCATCGGTTTGTCTTAGCAATCAAGTTGGGACCCGTTTTTGCATGCAGAAATCTTTAGTAAATCAGGCCCTATGGTACCATCAAAATGGACCTTAGCGACCACCTCGATTGACTTGTTTGTCGAAAATTTGTCATCAGACAATGCCAATTTCTGATGTATTTGACAGTAACACTTTCAGCCCACTCCGTTCGCCCAGGAATTCTAATTCAGTCTTTGCGGAATAGCTTTCAGCAAGCTGGCCTTTTAACCGTTTCAGGGGCAGTGGTTACTAGAGTGGACAGCTATTCACATGTTGTTTTCTCTTATATTAATTAATTTTAATGTCACAGTCGTGCATCAACTATTACAATGGACTCTTATGTGTGTTGCCATTCACTTCCATTCCTTTTTTCATGCCTAAAGACTAATAAAAACACTTGAGTACAAAAATCCTTACGTAGGTTATTTGTACATAAAAAGGTTAAGCTATAGGCTTCTGGTCGACACCTGAGTTGAGTTAGGATTGCTTTTCAAGATGGAAACAGGTATGTTAAGCATGTTACCAAAAGGTAGCTGGGAAAACAAAGGCGAATCACTGATGAAAAATGAAAAAGAAAATGAAAAGCTTGGCATTGCGGTCATCATGTGGTCTCTCAGGCTGCAAGCGTCATTTGGCAAACATTGACCTCATAAAACGAAAAAATGCTTTCAAATTCAATTAACTGGAGAACAATGCTCCAGGAAGACTGTAATCTGATACTGTAATTCCCAGTTTGCCTATTCACTTTATATTACACATAAAATGATGTTTCAGTGAAGTTATTGCAACATCGAGCTCCTCAATAAATGTTCATTAACGTAAGAGGTTATTCTGCCCACAGTGATTGTATTACAGTGCAGTGCAGTGCCCCTAAGGGTGGAAGTACAGTCAAACCTCGGTTTTCGAACGTCTCGGTTCTCGTACAATTCGGCTTTTCGAACAAAACGTTCAAGTTTTTTATGCCTCGGATAACGAACAAATTTCGGTTCTCAAACTAACTGAGCGCTCTTGAATGCGTCACTTCACTCCTCTCGGCTTCGCTTCCTCGTGTAGCGACGCTACAGTAGCATCCATTGTGAGCAGACGTTTTTGTATTGTTCAATAGATTTTTTTTTTAAAAAGCAGAGGTGTTTGGTGAAACGCTTCCTCGTGTAGCGTCCATTGTGAGCAGATGAGTTTGTATTGTTCAATAAAAAAAAAGCTGACGTGTTTGGTGAGACGCTTCTGTTAGGGGGAGTGTAACCCCCCTCTTTTCAGAATGGTTTGCTCTCGACATATGTCAATATTTCACTAGTTAATCTCCTTAAATACTTACCATGACATTGTTGAATAAGATAGGGATGTTACATGAGTGCCATTTCATATGTATAATTGGATGCTGTACAAATATTCGTGTTGTGTTTCTGTTTGTATACAGTTTTACAAGAAATACTTCCATAAAAATAAACGGTGGATTCTCATCTTCGTGTTTTTATTGGAGGATTGGTTAGCCCGCTGTCTACACCATGCTCTCATGTTAAACGCATTGTTAGGGCAGAAGAGAGGTTAATTAAGGAAGCTCACACCAAGATAACCTTTTTGAATTTATTTTTTGTGAATTTATTTTTTATTTTTTTTACCTAGATCAGTGGCCGGCAACCCAAATGTTGAAAGAGCCATATTGGGCCAAAAGCCCCCCAAAACAAACTGCCTGACATCCTGTCCTGCTAATAGAAACGCAGGCTATGATGCAAATCCTCGTTGACAGAAATGTTGACATTTAATATTTATTCTACACATTTTTAAAGCATTGGTAAACGTTAAGAATGTTTGTGTCATGTTTGTCCTCCTACAGAAACCATATATATTTCCCTCCCCCATCTTTTGCCATTTTCAAACATTTTTGACAAAACTCTAGGTAGCCGCTAGGGTGGCGCTAAAAAGCCGCGGGTTGCCGACCCCCGACCTAGATCCTTGATTAAAAGGTCAGAAAACAAGACTGAATCCCGAAGTTTATAATTTGGAGCCTCTGAGCAGTTCTTGAAGTACTTTATACGACAAAATTGGGCATCTTGTGTCCAAAAATAAAGTACTCAAGATGATTTTAATTATGATTGCATTATGTGCCGCATGCTTTTAAGAGAGCTTAATATACATTTAAATGGTCAGTGATTTCGGGTTAAAATGTACCTCTTCAAGCACATATTAAAATTAGAACAATACTCAGGATTACATGAGGTCATGAGAGCACTACATCGAGCCTTCATTGGAAAAGTAGATTTTTATGACCACTATTAGAGCAATCCATTTCAAATGACGGGTCATGCCTTTGAAATGTTAACGATTTAACAAACTGGACAAGCACCAATATTTGTTATTAACTGTAAGCGTTCAGGCGGCCGGTAGTCCAGTGGTTAGCACGTCGGCTTCACAGTGCAGAGGTACCGGGTTCGATTCCAGTTCCGGCCTCCCTGTGTGGAGTTTGCATGTTCTCCCCGGGCCTGCGTGGGTTTTCTCCGGTTTCCTCCCACATTCCAAAAACATTGCATGGCAGGCTGATTGGACACTCCAAATTGTCCCTACGTGTGAGTGTGAGCGCGCATGGTTGTTTGTCTCTGTGTGCCCTGCGATTGGCTGGCAACTGATTCAGGGTGTCCCCCGCCTACTGCCCGAAGACAGCTGGGATAGGCTCCAGCACCCCCCGCGACCCTAGTGAGGATAAAGCGGTTCGGAAGATGAATGAATGAATGAATGTAAGCGTTCAGTAAAGCTACACAAATCCATCTGCAAAAGAAGTGAATGTTGCCAGGTCACAAATTTGACTGGTCTCTAGGGTTTTGTATGTTTCACTCATGAGCATTTCAGATGTGACATTCCTGGTAGTATTCAATTTTGTGGGCTAAGATGGAAAATCCATCTCATCACTCTGCACCATCGATGAATGACACTGGTATCAGTAGTTTTATTTCCACTCTTACAAACTTCAGTTTCCCCTACACCAGACTTCTATTTCATGCATCTTGCAAGGCTTCTTTTTGTTTCAGCAAGAGGAGAGGCACAGAGGACTTAGTTATGTGAATGGGAACCCCTCCAAGTGCCCCTCGAGTGGTGTACATGAGTACATGCTAACAAGATGAGCAATGAAATCATATCAGGAAACTGAATTGTACATTTCCCCACCCATTTTATTTGTCTTCTCTGTTTGCACATTCTACTAGCACTTAAGAGACAGGTTTTTCTTCAACGCTTTACATAAAAAGAAATTGGTCCCATTTGTAACATTTTATATGATCATCTATTGTGCCATGACAAGAACCCAAAGCTATTATATTGCAAACAGAAACGGCCGTGTTAAATTTTCTGGTCTTGCCAGCTACCCTTAAAGCACTAGCAACTGTTAGCATTTGTTAGGTTTCGTTTTAGCCTCTGGACAACCAGTCTGTCTGTGAGCCCAAAAATGTCATGTTTTAATGCTTTTCCCCGACTGGGTACTACGGCCTCAGACTTGAAGATGCTGATTCTCATCCCAGCCAATTCATACTCTGTGAACTGCTCCTGCGAGAGATGTAGATATTTACTGAGGTCATGAAACTGGACCCTGTCAACATGTCAGATGTGCCGAGAAATCCTGTCTGTAAAGGATCTGAACAGAATTGGTGACAAAGGGCAGCCTTGGTTTAGTTCAGTGCTTCTCAAATAGTGGGGTGCGCTGCCTCGGGGGGGACGCGAGGCTCCGTCAGAGGGGGGCGCGTTTGACCTGGGGGAACATGCTTTTTTATTCTTTTATTTGGATTTTTTTTTACTGTCCCAGAATAAAGTACAGTTGCACCTCCACTTCATGAGGAGGTTTCACTTGTATGTATTGTATTCAGATGTAATTTTATTTTTCAGTATCGTATGGTTTGACATGCTCAGTCAAACTTTTTTTCCAGTTTAAGGATTTCAGATGCACTTTAAATCTTTTCTGTTACAGTTAATAAAGCTATTCTTTGTTGTAAGTTGGTCCATATTTCTTTCTTTTTTTATTCTCTTATACATTAATAAGGACTCAGTGTTATGCAGAGGTGTACTTATAACTATTTTATAGACAAATACTATTTATAGTCGCGTGGGGGGGGCGCGTGAGATGTTTTCTTCTTTGTAGGGGGGGCATGACAGAAAATAATTGAGAAGCACTGGTTTAGTTCAACCTTTACTGGAAAAAAATCTGACAGACTGCCGTCAATGCCGACCAAATTCTGACACTGGTCGTACAGGAACAAAGCAGCCAGCATTAAGGGGTCCGGTACCCCACATTTTCGAAGGCAGGGTGAAAACATCCTAACCAAACAAAACAAAAAAATGTTCTATTCCCTGTGCAACGACTCATATTTTAATTGACTTTCAGCAGCCATTGCCAAAGATTTTATGAAAGATTTATGTAAAAACAATGATGAAGGCATCTTGTCTTTTGCTCCACTTGTCCTATGGTTTGTACGCCCTCCTCCCCAAACACCCACCCACACACTTGCCGTTCCAAAGAAAGTTGCACATTGTGACCCAAGATTTGTCGGACGGATGAGCTTGATGATGCACAAAGCTTTGGCCGTCTTTCTCACCCTTAACCTTCCCCAGACGTAGTTGCCTTTACACACATGAGCACACATCATCTCTCAGGCTTGCACCTTTGAAGAAGCTGATGCCCTACACATCTTTCTCCACTGTCTGGCAGAATTGATGCTACATGTGCATTTATTCTTATGCTCCCAAACAAGCCTAAAAAATTCCTGAATAGTCTAACAAATATTTATAAGTGCCAAAGCATTCTTTATATTATTTTTAGATTACCTTTTGGGTGATCAGCTTTCGACCCCCAAAACTACTCTAGACACTAATTTGTACCTAGAGCCTCTGGACTGTGAGGCAGAAATGTTATCCGCATCAACCACCACGCTGACCTTTTGTTAAATTTTGAAATTCCTTTCTCACATAACCCTCAGCATGTTCTTAAGCAGCGCCTTTGTATGTCTTTTCATTCGGTAGTGTCCCCAAATCGCACAAAGGCAGTGGTCTGTCATAAATTGGCAGTTTATTTTTTAGATAAACCAAGCCATCAGATGTGGATGGAAAACAAACATGTCACTATATACACAGCATGGTATTCCAACTGCGTAGCAAATGCAAATTTGTTTCAGTTTGCCACAGCATTTGCACTTTTCTGCTGACCCCACCATGTGTTTGAAGTGACTTCCTGCCAGGAAACAAGCAGGAAACAATTAGTTACACCTGTAACTGCAATGCATTACTGAGAGGAAGAAAGAATAAAAATACATACAAATGTGATCTTCTGAATGTGAGCCGGTTACCCAGAAGAAAGTTACAATTCTTTATTTGAGGAAATGCAAACCACTGTTTGAATACCATATTCACCACACTATAAGGCGCTTCGGAGTATAAGGCGCACCTTCAACGAATGACCGATTTTAAAACTGTTTTCATATATAGGGCGCACCGCATTATAAGGCACATAGAATAGAAGCTACAATACTGGAGCTGGGGTGGGTGGGGTTGTGTTATGCATCTACTAGATGGAGCTAAGCTAAAAGTGATACATCCATCCATCCATTTTCTGATCCGCTTTATCCTCTCAAGGGTCACGGGGGGTGCTGGAGCCTAACTCAGCTGTCGTCGGGCAGTAGCAGGGGACACCCTGAACCGGTTGCCAGCCAATCGCAGGGCACATTGAGACGAACAACAATCCGTGCTCACATTCACACCGAGGGACAATTTGCAGTGTTCAATCAGACTGCCATGCATGTTTTTGAAATGTGTGTGTGTGTGTGTGGGGAGGAGGGGGGGAGTATCCGGAAAAAACCCACACAGGCACAGTGAGAACATGCACACTCCACACAGGGAGGTTCGAGCCTGGATCGAACCCACAACCTCAGCATCATGAGGTCGACGCACTAACCACTCAACCACTGGTATTTATCAATTTACCAATTATAATTTCTCTACCTCACCAGGTGAACATCTGAGGACTTGTCCCCAGGGTCCAACCTGTTGTACGAATACCATGGAGGAAAGCCTCGAGGGTTTAAGTGCACGAGAGACAGAGGCGCTGATCAAGGAGGCCGGCAGGTCACTGCAGGCTACCTTCAACACCCTCCATAGAAGCTTTGACAGTACGTAGTGTGTGTGTGTGTGTGTGTGTGTGTGTGTGTGTGTGTGTGTGTGTGTGTGTGTGCTTGCAGAATGAACTCATTACTGGATGAGCTTGGCGAGTTTATGTTTGCTACAAGCTCTGGATGTGCTCTGCACCCAACCACAACTTCAATCGTAATGGTGCATGTGTGAGTGGGGGATGTGTATGTCAAGTCCATCAAGGGGACCCCTAACTGGGTGTTATAATGAGGGCAGAGTCAGGCAGACACAATGAAACATGATAAGCCGATCCACTGATCCCCAACGGCACGCACTCACACACATGAACAGGAGGTGTCCCCTGGGGCAGGGGCTGGTTCAGCAGTTGACCCACTGAGAAGGCAACCCTGCAAATCTGAGACATAAAGGAATGAAAGGAGGAAAGGGAAAGGAAGCGAAAGATAGATGACCGCAGAAAGATGGCTGAATGCTGCAGGTGACAAACGTGTCATCATGACTTTGTGAATCAGTCTTTATCAATCCGATGGCCACAGTGACGGGGCTTCAGTATGTAACCATCCAACTGTTTATGACCTGATGCAGTCTTGGATCAAAAGGAAAAAGACCCCTTTTAATGCAGTGACTGTGACCGCTTTTTTTTTTTAATCTATTTTACAAAAGTGTTGCAGATATGTGTTGCTAATTAGTAGTGATACATTCGCCTGGCTTTTGCACAGACAGCGTGGGTTCACTTCCCACTCCGTGACGGCGTGAATGTGAATCTGAACCGTTGTCTGTTTCTATATGTGCCCTATGACTGAGTATGACTATGAAAAAGTCCAGGGTGTGGTCTGCCATCGCCCGGAGTCACTTGGGTGAGGTTGTCGCTACCCGTGACCATGAATAGGACAGAAAATGAATGAAAGAATGGAGGGTTCTCTCTATGACAGCCTCCAGTACTCTTAACACATAAAAAAAACAAGTTTGAGCCTTTCAAAATGGTAAATGAGATGTTAATGAATTTAAATACATTACATTGAAAAATTGAATTAAAAAAAAATATTCCTCAGAATCTGGCGGCCCGGTGGTTCAGTGGTTCGCACGTCAACCTCACAGTGCAGTTTCAATTCCAGCTCCGGCCTCCCTGTGTGGAGTTTGCATATTCTCCCCGGGCCTGCGTGGGTTTTCTTCGGGTTCCTCCCACATTCCAAAAACATGCATGGCAGGCTCATTGGATACTCTAAATTGTCGCTCGGTATGGGTGCGAGCGTGGATGGTTGTTCGTCTCTGTGTGCTCTGCATTGACTGCCAATCGGTTCAGGGTGTCCCCCGCCTACTGCCCGAAGACAGCTGGGATCGGCTCCAGCGCCCCCTGCGACCCTTGTGAGGAAGAAGCGGATCAGAAAATGGATGGATGGATGGATTCCTGAGAATCATGTCTGCCGTTAACTTTTCTTACTCTTTGTCCTCCTTCCAGCCTATTTCACTGAACTTCACAGTCGGTCTGAACGCTCCCTCCAGGAGGCGCTATCTCCCCTCGGTGCCCTGTACTCCCAAAATACAAGACTCTATGGTGATTTGTACTCAGACCTGAAACAGTACTACCGAGGCTCTGCTCTTAACTTGGATGAGACCTTGAGTGAATTCTGGTCGCGCCTTCTGGAACGTACTTTTAAAAGCTTCACCCCCAGGAATGTGAGTAGGGACTCCATCTTCATGAGTCATTTAAGGTGGTCAAAGTGAAAATGTGAACAGTAAAATTGCTCCGATTATTCTTTTAAAAGAAAGCCTCTGCCATTCATTGTGTACAAACCTTATTTTGTCTTGAGCCAGTAAATTCTGATACGATGATGAAATGGTAAAAACGTGTCGGTTTGGCGAAACAAATGTTATTTTACCTACAGTGACGGATATATAGCATTTTAGTGAATAGTCACCTAACTATTCAATGCATTTCATCAGACACACAAATAAATAATTTTGTGAAAAAAAAAGAAAGAAAGAATCTGTAAATTCTGCAGCACATGTCCTGATGAAGACCAGGAAGCGGGCATACATTACACAGGTTTCAGAATTATTGCACAGGCTCCCCATCTATTTGAGAATCAATTTTAAGATTCCTTTTTTTATAGTTTATAAGTTTCTTCATGGTCTTGGTCCTTCATATATTTCAGCACCGCGTGTACATTTTGAACTCTCGCGGTCCCTGCACTCGTCCGGTTCCTCGCCATGATTTTAATCTGTAAAGCACTTTGTGTTACAATTCGGTGTGAAAAGTGTTCCATAAATAAAGTTTTCATCGATTGATTGACTGATTGATTTATAATCCTCTATGGTATGCACCGCTGTCACCATCCTTGCAGGTCACCCTGTCCGAGGACTACCTCGAGTGTGTTGCTAAGCAACAAGAGACCTTGCGACTATTCGGCGACATCCCCCGAGATATGAAAGCAAAGGTTGTACGAGCTCTTGTCACAACTAGGTCATTTGTCCAAGGGCTGATCATCAGTGGCGAGGTTGTCAGAAAGGTCTCACAGGTGAGTGTGTGTTCTTGTATTACCGGTTTTGTGGGAACATCAGTCCAAACAGTTCACAGTGTGGGGTCAAATATAAAGAGTCACTTTTTTACTTTAAGATTTTGGTTTGTGTTCAGGGTGAAACTAGGTTGTGATGATCCCAGTATAATTATTGGAGGGTTTCATTCTAGCACACCCACAATGGGTGAAAAACTGATTTTGAATGTCCATATGGGAACCCCTCCACCCCACCCATCTCTTGGGCATGCTTTAACCGCATTGAAACTCCGAAACACATTAACACATGTAAACATATCAGAATTGACTTTTTTTTTCTCTTTTATTTCTTTGCCCCTGCCCCTGGCTCACAAAGCTCTCCAAATAAGAATGCTTGACGATTACTGTTAAACCGACACATCAAAAAGAAATCTAATGTTGCATATTTGAACCCAAAAATGTTGAAGCAAGCCAGACAATTTTGTCCAACCAATGTCCATTAGCTTAATGCTAATACATGATGTTAAAAGCCATAGACGGCTAACGGCAATGGAACAAAGACGTTATGGTAATTATCGCCCTGACAACAAACCACA
>JAGPNR010000107.1:0-26486 GCA_018466805.1 Hippocampus abdominalis
TATATATTAGTTTTAATTTCTAACATGCAAGACAATCCGGCCTAAAAACACGAGCAAAAGTAAAGCGACCCTGGGTGGGCTTGAACTACCAACCTTTCAATTAACAGCCAAACGCACTAACCAAATGCGCCTCAGAGACATTTGTTCTTCAGATATATATTCAGATTCAATGTCTAACGTGCAAGACAATCCTGCCTAAAAACAAGAGCAAATGTAAAGCGTCCCTGGGTGGGCTTGAACCATCAACCATTTGGTCAACAGCCGAGCATGCTAACCCATTGCGCCACAGAGACATTTGTCCTTAAGACATGTATTTAGTTTTAATTTTTAACATACAAGACAATCCTGCCTAAAAATGTGAGCGAATCTAAAGCGTATCTGGGTGGGCTTGAACCACCAAGCTTTCGGTCAACAGCCGAGCGCGCTAACTGATTGCGCCGCAGATAATTCTTTTCTTCAGATATATATTCAGTTTTAATTTCTAACGTGCAAGACAATCCTGCCTGAACACAAGCAAACATAAAGCATCCCTGGGTGGGATTGAACCACCAACTTTGCAGTTAACAGCTTAATGCGCTAACCGATTGCGCCACAGAGACATTTGTTCTTGAGATATAAATTCAATTTTGATTTCTAACGTGCAAGACAAGCCTGCCTAAACACAAGCAAACAGAAAGTGACCCTGGTGGGAATGAACCACCAACCTTTCAGTTGACAGTCCAACATTCTAACCGACTGCGCCACAGAGACATTTGTTCATAAGACATGTATTCAGTTTTGATTTCTAACGTGCAAGACAATCTCGCCTAAGTACAAGCAAATGTAAAGCATCCCTGGGTGGCCACGAAACACTAACCTTTCGGTTAACAACCGAAGGCGCTAACCGATTGCACTCAGAGATATTTGTTCTTCAGATATATATTCAGATTCAATTTCTAACGTGCAAGACAATCCTGCCTAAAAACAAGAGCAAATGTAAAGCGGCCCTGGGTGGGTTTGAAACACCAACCATTTGGTCAACAGCCGAATGTGCTAACCGATTGCGCCACAGAGACATTTGTTCTTAAGACATGTATTTAGTTTTAATTTTGTAACGTACAAGAAAATCCTGCCTAAACACAAGCAAACAAAGTGTCCCTGTGTGGGATTAAACCACCAACCTTTCAGTTCACAGCCAACCGCGCTAACCAATTGCGCCACAGAGACGTTTGTTCTTCAGATATAAATTCAATTTTAATTTCTACTGAGGGGTGCAAGACAATCCTGCCTGAAAACATGAGCAAGTCTAAAGTATTCCTGGATAGGTTTGAACCACCAACCTTTCGGTGATCAGCTGAATGCGCTAACCGATTGCGCCACAGAGACATTTGTTCATGAGCCATGTATTCAGTTTCAATTTCTAACGTGCAAGACAATCCTGCCTAAACGCAAGCAAAAGTAAAGCAACCGTGGGTGGGATTGAAGCACCAACCTTTCAGTTATGAGCCAAACATGCTAACCGATTGCTCCACAGAGACATTTGTTCTTCAGATATATATTTAGTTTTAATTTCTAACATGCAAGACAATCCGGCCTAAAAACACGAGCAAAAGTAAAGCGACCCTGGGTGGGCTTGAACTACCAACCTTTCAATTAACAGCCAAACGCACTAACCAAATGCGCCTCAGAGACATTTGTTCTTCAGATATATATTCAGATTCAATGTCTAACGTGCAAGACAATCCTGCCTAAAAACAAGAGCAAATGTAAAGCGTCCCTGGGTGGGCTTGAACCATCAACCATTTGGTCAACAGCCGAGCATGCTAACCCATTGCGCCACAGAGACATTTGTCCTTAAGACATGTATTTAGTTTTAATTTTTAACATACAAGACAATCCTGCCTAAAAATGTGAGCGAATCTAAAGCGTTCCTGAGTGGGCTTGAACCACCAACCTTTCGGTGATCAGCTGAATGCGCTAACCAATTGCACCACAGAGACATTTGTTCAAGAGACATGTATTCAGTTTCAATTTCTAACGTGCAAGACAATCCTGCCTAAACACAAGCAAAAGTAAAGCAACCCTGGGTGGGGTTGAACCACCAACCTTTTGGTTACCAGCCAAACAAGCTAATCGATTGCGCCACAGAGACATTTGTTCTTCAGATATAAATTCAATTTTGATTTCTAACGTGCAAGACAATCCTTCCTAAAAACAATTGAGCAAATCTAAAGCGTATCTGGGTGGGCTTGAACCACCAACCTTTCGGTCAATAGCCGAACGCGCTAACCGATTGCGCCACAGATCACTCTTTTCTTCAGATATATATTCAGTTTTAATTTCTAACGTGCAAGACAATCCTGCCTAAACACAAGCAAACATAAAGCATCCCTGGGTGGGATTGAACCACCAACTTTGCAGTTAACAGCTAAATGCGCTAACCGATTGCACCACAGAGACATTTGTTCTGCAGATATAAATTCAATTTTGATTTCTAACGTGCAAGACAATCCTGCCTAAACACAAGCAAACATAAAGTGTCCCTGTGTGGGAGTGAACCACCAACCTTTCAGTTGACAGTCCAACATGCTAACCGACTGCGCCACAGAGACATTTGTACTTCAGATATATATTCAGATTCAATTTCTAACGCAAGACAATCCTGCCTAAAAACAAGAGCAAATGTAAAGCGGCCCTGGGTGGGCTTTAAACACCAACCATTTGGTCAACAGCCGAATGTGCTAACCGATTGCGCCACAGCGACATTTGTTCTTAAGACATGTATTTAGTTTTAATTTTGTAACGTACAAGAAAATCCTGCCTAAACACAAGCAAACATAAAGTGTCCCTATGTGGGATTGAACCACCAACCTTTCAGTTCACAGCCAACCGCGCTAACCAAATGCGCCACAGAGACATTTGTTCATAAGACATGTATTCAGTTTTGATTTCTAACGTGCAAGACAATCGCCTAAGCACAAACAAATGTAAAGCATCCCTGGGTGGCCTCGAAACACTAACCTTTCGGTTAACAACCGAAGGCGCTAACCGATTGCGTCTCAGAGACATTTGTTCTTCAGATATATATTTAGTTTTATATCTTCTATTATGCAAGACATTCCTGCCTAAAAACATGAGCATATCTAAAGCTTTCCTGGGTGGGGTTGAACCACCAACTCTTCGGTGATCAGCTGAATGCGCTAACCAATTGCGCCAGAGAGACATTTGTTCATGAGATATGTATTCAGTTTCAATTTCTAACGTGCAAGACAATTCCTGCCTAAAAACACAAGCAAATATAAAGCGTTCCTGGGTGGGCTTGAACCACCAACCATTTGGTCAACAGCCGAATGTGCTAACCGATTGCGCCAGAGAGACATTTGTTCATTAGACATGTATTTAGTTTTAATTTTTAACATACAAGACAATCCTGCCTAAAAATGTGAGCGAATCTAAAGCGTATCTGGGTGGGCTTGAACCACCAAGCTTTCGGTCAACAGCCGAGCGCGCTAACTGATTGCGCCGCAGATAATTCTTTTCTTCAGATATATATTCAGTTTTAATTTCTAACGTGCAAGACAATCCTGCCTGAACACAAGCAAACATAAAGCATCCCTGGGTGGGATTGAACCACCAACTTTGCAGTTAACAGCTTAATGCGCTAACCGATTGCGCCACAGAGACATTTGTTCTTGAGATATAAATTCAATTTTGATTTTTAACGTGCAAGACAAGCCTGCCTAAACACAAGCAAACAGAAAGTGACCCTGTGTGGGAATGAACCACCAACCTTTCAGTTAACAGCCAAACGTTTAAAAAATGTAGTGGAATTTCGAAAATGTCTTTTGGAGTAGTCAAATTACTTCACATAGATTGTGGAATTTCAAAATAAATGTGATTGGACAACATTTTTTTCCCCTGGTCGTCAGGACGATATGATGAAGTGTATACAATATCATTCACATCCATGCATTCATATTGTACCATTCAATGTGTTTCAATAATGTGGAAATCATGTGAATGAGGATGCTTGTGGGCTTTGTCTTCACAAATTTTTATTTAGAAAAATAAGATGCTCCAGTGTTTTAAATTTCAGTCTGTTGCGTTTCTTGCATGTCATTTCCCCTGCTGTGGAGAACACACACACACAATGGAATAAGACGTGTCAAAAATCCGAGAGGCACTTGGTGAGACAAGGAGATTTGAATAAATACCTTATTCTCCAAAAGGAGATCAAAATGGCTCTACAAGGCGGACAATTTGCGTTTGCCCGGAAGCTGCCCAGTCAGCAAAGGCATCTGGCCCGGATTCGGCATGAAGCCGGCACAGCTGGCCTTGTGTCGGCACTGGCGTAATGCCTGTGGGCCAAACACGACCCAAGCGTGGCAAAGGAGGCACTGGCTTGACTCCGGCAAACCAGATGTGGGCCAGTTGTGGAGTGAAGTATTTGGGCCAGAAATAAATTTACAACTCCGGCCCGTATATGGCCAGCCAGTATTGAGCCACCCTTAACCCAGGAGAACCCAAGGACCCTTTTTATTCCTTGGAAAATGATGAATTATATATTAAATGACTGCTACATGTTCACTGAACACCAAAATATATGTGTTTTCAAAAATTCAATGCTTTAATCCTAATTTAGGATTAGGGCCAAATTTGACCATTTGGGATTTAAGGTTGGCGTTTGAGTCGCAGAATTTAGAGGTGCCATATTTGACCCCGTGGGTTCTCCTGGGTTAAATGCAGTTTCAGATTTTTCGTTCTACACACAGCCTTGTTTTACAATTGCACACCTATGCGGAATTCCATTCATCACACACACACACACACAGACACACACACACACACACACACGCATTTACACACACGCACGCACACGCACACACACACACACACACACACACGCACACACACACACACATTTGCACACGCACGTACTAATTCTTGTGCACGTTCGCTAGTGTTGAAGTTGACTGGCGTCAACGAAAGAAGGTACAAGTTTTGAATTTTCGTGTTTTTTGTTTTTTTTCCTCGTACGTACTTTAATGTACAACAGTCAAGTATTGCTCCACTCCGATACAATAGGTGGGGATGCACCGCAAACATTAGCTGCCACCCACCAATTAAGACGAACAAGAAGAAGACACAAGAAGAAGAACAGCGCTCGCAGTTAAAGACGACGCTCTTTGCCCAGTTGCCTATGCACGGTC
Source organism: Hippocampus abdominalis (assembly GCA_018466805.1). Taxonomy (NCBI): domain Eukaryota; kingdom Metazoa; phylum Chordata; class Actinopteri; order Syngnathiformes; family Syngnathidae; genus Hippocampus; species Hippocampus abdominalis. The sequence continues at coordinate 5,190 of JAGPNR010000107.1, forward strand.
CGGTGAGACATCCAGAAAAGACGTGGTGAGTAAATGTATTTCATGCTTAGGTTAACATTTGTCCTTTGTGGCAGAACACTGACAGTTACAATACGAAGACAATTCTGTGCTAATAATGACGATTAGCATTAGCCCGATATGAGGGGGGGGGCGTATGTGCTCCAAGCACAGATATGACTTCTTTATGGTGGCATAGAATTTTGAAAATAAACTGCTCAGCTACGTCACAGGCAGGCTGGGCGTGAACCTGCTGCGTCACAGTTCCCGTGTGCATGTGAGTTTAGTGAAAATGTAGGTGATTGAACAGTCAGAGGTGCTGCCAAAAAAGAACCCTTTCTGCACTGAAATACAATGAAATTAATTTTGATTCAGTTTGCTGCGATACAAATCGGATACTTCATACCTGACCAAAAAGTGAATCTAAAACTTATTACCTCAATTCAGAAACTAAATCTAACGTTGAAATGAAAAGTTTTGTATTTGTAAGACTGAATATGAAAATAAAGAGAATTTAATTTTCAGTGAGGATCAAATACAGTTTCAAAGAAAAAAAGTCTATCCTTTCAAATTCAGATTGTACAATTCAGATTCAGTTATTCAATATGATTCAGAGTAAAATATACAAATCCATCCATTATCCGAGCTACTTAACTTCAATTCATGTAATTCAAATTCAGTATAAACTGTTTAAAAGTTATTCACGTTTAGTTTTTGGTGGCAAATATTCCGCCCCACAGTGTCACACCTAGTTTACGAAATTTCAAGGGTTATTTTTACTGACCATTCATTGATCATGACATGTACAAATGTTTGTTTTCCTAACACACTGTCCATCCTTGTTTTCTTAGAGTTCTTACAGCCGATGTGAGACCTAACAGCCTAACATCTTGGGCCTCAGACCAGGAAATTGATGTCACAATCAAAAGAAGGCTACGTCTGGCTCCTGTTTGGGATGGCGACAGGAAGGAGAGCATGAGAAGAGAAGAAGGCATGGAGAGCGCAACAATTTGATGGATAGAAAAATGCCGTTCAAGAGTAAGCTGCATCCCAATTTGGACTTTGTGTTCACTATTAAATGGGTGGGGGGGCAGATATGACTACTTTATGGTGGCATCGGGAAATGTAAAAAAATATATTGTGCTACAATTTAAGGGTTATTTACATGTATTTTTTTTCTAAAATTGTCACCTGCCGTACCTAAATCGAGACTGAAGCCCGCAAATTTTGAAAACAAACCGCTCAGCTACGTCATATGCAAGCTGGGCGTGAACCTGCTGCGTCACAGTTCCCGTGTGCATGTGAGTTTAGTGAAAATGTAGGTGATTGAACAGTCAGAGGTGCTACCAAAAAATAACCCTATCTGCACTGAAATACAATGAAATTAATTTTGATTCAGTTTGCTGCGATACAAATCGGATACTTCATACTTGCCCATAAAGTTAATTTAAAACGTATTACCTCAATTCAAAAACTAAATCTAACGTTGAAATGAAAAGTTTTGTATTTGTAAGACTGAATATTAAAATAAACAGAATTTAATATTCAGTAAGGATCAAATACAGTTTCAAAGAAAAAAAGTCTATCCTTTCAAATTCAGATTGTACAATTCAGATTCAGTTATTCAATATGATTCAGAGTAAAATATACAAATCCATCCATTATCCGAGCTACTTAACTTCAATTCATGTAATTCAAATTCAGTATAAACTATTTAAAAGTTATTCACGTTTAGTTTTTGGTGGCAAATATTCCGCCCCACAGTGTCACACCTAGTTTACGAAATTTCAAGGGTTATTTTTACATTGATTGGTCATGACATGTTCAAATGTTTGTTTTCCTAACACACTGTCCATCCTTGTTTTCTTACAGTTCTTACAGCCGCTGTGAGACCTATCAGCCTAAGGCCCAAGCCAGTCTTGGGCCTCAGACCAGGAAATTGATGTCATAATCAAAAGATGGCTACATCTGGCTCCTGATCGGGATGGTGACAGGAAGGAGAGCATGAGAAGAAAAGAGGGCATGGAGAGCGCAACAATTTGATGGATAGAAAAATGCCATTCAAGAGTCAGCTGCGTCCCAATTTAGACTTTGTGTTCACTGTTGAATAAAGAAAAGTGCATTTTTCCAGTGCATGTGGAGTTATATGTGAGGTTCACAAATTATGACAATAAACATATTTTTATAACAGTCGTTTTTGAGACTTTTTTTTTTTTTAAATGTGGTTCAAATATGGCTCCTGAAAGATGTGGCTTAGTTAAGGTTGAATTAAGGCTGATATAAGGAACCTGTTCTGGCCGGAGTAGGGCCAGATATGGTTATACAATGCGGCTCAGATCTGGGCCGAATGCGGCCCACATCATGGATGCCAGACATGGGCCACTGCAGGACCGTCATTCATTGAAGTATGTGGGCCGAGTGTCATGCCGTGTCTGCCCCAGAGCTGGGCCAGACCAATTTTGCTGACTAGGTGCTCCATCATATGCACATACTGTAACAACGTCACTCGAGTGAAGCGCGTCTCTGCTGTGCGCGCGTGAGCGCGAGCACATACTCACGGCGCCGACGCAACCCACGCCACATCTTAAAGAGGATTTGAACTACGACAGCTAACAGCTAAGCTAGCCGAGCCGATGGAATGATGGTCAGCAGACAAGGTTTACGTTTCATGTGACTTTTAATAACAACGTGGCAGAGTCGTCAAACATGCGGTGTGCTCACTCGCAGTCACTTTCTGGTACTCCCCCTCAGAGGCGGGACCTCTCAATCAAATGCAGTATGACGTACAGTACAGTACAAACTTACATAAAGCACTTCTCATATAATAATAGCCTATTACAGTATATGACAGCCAACACGACGCTCGAAGTCAAACGGACAAGTTTTTCTGCTAATGTGTGTTTTCATTTTTGCCTAAATATATATTTTTATTCGAGCGAGGGTGAGGTCTGGCTTGTTTCGGCAGGCGGCATCTATCGCCAGACGCACTTCCTTATAAACACCGTGTGGCAGGCTTTTGCTGCGCTGACGCAGCCTAGACTGTGTCAAGCAGCCTCGACTGTGTCGAGGCAGCACGACACAGTTCACGTGTCGATCACGTGATGTAATGAAGCAGCACACGCACAGACACGTGGATTGCTCTCTGAGTCTGACGCATGCGTTGATGCATCGGTGTCGCTGGACCCATCACAAATTTTTCTTGTAACGCTTGTATTTCTTCCCGCAACTCGTCCTGTTGGTGGGCCGCATGCGTGGAGCGGGAAAAAAGAGCGTCACTCGCGAGCATCGCCTTTCGACAGCATTTCTTCGACAAATGATAAAAGTTCATGAATAAACTGTACTTCATCGTCCGATTTATGGCTTTGCTCACGTTCATCCAGTTTGTTTTCAATCAGTTTCCTTAACTCTCGCCGACTGTTGCCGTTGATAGTCTCCCTTTCCGTGGTCATCATCGACATCAAGGCACTTCAGAAAGTTACACACCTCCATTAGTTGATCCCAACTTAGCTTGCACAGCGTGGTGGTAACTTGGTCCCTTAGGGCTTCCCACGCCATCTTTTTTACTCACAAGCGGATCAGTCTTTCAGAAATATCCAGGTTCATTGGAGAGGGGCCCTCTTCGGCAGTGCGTAGAGCGCTAACAGTCGTTGCTAACTGTAACTCCCACTGGTCACGAAGAACCCTTCTCCTGGCTAGCTCACCAAAATATGTTGCAGCGCCGAAGGAAACAGAGCTGCCGTGGTGGTTTTTAGATTATTCACGTTATTGATTCGTTTCACACTGGAGCGAACACAGACACTTCAATGTTGGACCACGCGCCTTCTCAACTGCCATTCGACGCGAGAGGTGTTCGAAGACCGCCCCAGAAAAAACTTCAAAGACACTCTGTAGAGCAAAAATAATGCAACAAAACAGAAAATCAGGTGAATAACATAAGCAGTCTCCCACATAATTTTGTGACATTTGATGGAATTTTTTTTTAATTTACGTTACGTTACACAACGTTTGCTCTTCAACACTGTTTCCACCTTGTTTAGATCTTCTTCCCTCTCAATTGCGAGAAGCGCCCCGGTGGGACGCGCACAATAGAAATCCGTCATTGTCGTCTTTTGGTCATGATTTCTCATTACAACCTTCTAAATGAATACAGTACCACCTTCCTTTATTTCTTACCCTGAAAAGTCGGATCACTGCTATCTGTTGGTCACAGTTTGTCTTTGCAAACCTCTTCAAGATGATCATATTTCTTATTTCCCTAAAGAATCAGCAGGAACACAAAATGGTGACTTTTGACGAATTTCTTAAAATTTCTGAACCACAATTACAATTCATTCACAGTGGGGTTTCCACCTCATGTATGGACCTTCTGCGCTCTCAGTTGCGAGAGGCCCATTTTGCACGGCAGACGTGTCACTGATAGTTTGTCATTGCAACATCCTTGAAGAATATCACACCACTTCTGATGACAATGAAAAATCATCCACATAATGGCCAGCCTGTGGGGATAATTTTGTGACATTGCTCAATTATTGCTATTCACAACGTTCGCTCTTCACCACTGTTTGTTTCCACCTTGTCTTGAATCTTCTTCCCTCTCAATTTCGAGAAGAGCCCCGGTGCACGCGCACAATAAAAGTCCGTCACTGCCCTCTTTTGGTCTTAATTTGTCATTACCACCTAAAATAATACACTATCACCTTCCTTTATTTCTTACCCTGAAAAGTAGATCACTGCCAACTTTTGGTCAGTTTGTCATTGCAAACCTCTTTAAGATGATCATATTACTAGTACAGTAGTTCTTTTTTCCCTCGAAAAATCAGCAGTAACACATGAAAGCCGCCCTGTGAAGATCATTTTGTGACATTTTTTTTTCTGATCACAAACAACGTTCCAATGAATTCGCAACGGTCGTTCTTCACCTCTGTTTCCACCTTGTGCGTGGCTCTCTCAAACGCGAGAGCCCTCTTTCGCCGTGCACAGGAAGCGCCGAAAGCTTCCCTCTGCTCGTCAGAGTTAGACACTGCCACTCTGAAGGAGTACCATATTATTTCTCATTACCCTATGTATCTACCCCGGTCAAGGACGACACCTCGAACTGACGTCCAAAACGTTTATTCGTGGAACACCGTGAAAACTAAAACACAGTTTAACATAAACAAACATTTAACAAGATATGAAAAAAGCTGAAATAACATACCGTGTGCACCTTCTTCAACTGAAAGTAGAGAAACTACAATAAAGTCGCTCAGACAGGACCGTTTCGTCTCTCGTCATCTTTCTTTGTGGGTCTCTCTCTGTCTTATTCCCTTGCTGTCCGCCACACGTGATCCTGAACCGGAAATGGTAATTGAGAAAACATCCGCTCTCTGCCCTCTGCTGGTCACAGTTTGTAGTTGCAGCCTTTTGAAAGAAACCCATATTTATTTTGACCCAACAAGAGAGACCCATTTGGGCGTGTACGGCCATTTCGATCACTGCCGTCTGCTGGTCAAGATTTGCCATTGCAACCTTCTGAAAGAAGAACATACAATTTGGCATTTCCCTCGAAAAATCAGCAGGAACACAAAATGGCCACCCTGTGACATTTGACGTTTTTCTTTCAATTTCTGACCAAAAACATGAATACAATTAATTCACAGATGTCGTTCTTCCCCACCTTTTCCACCTAGTGTATGGACCACCTTCGCTCTGTTGCGAGAGGCCCATTGGGACGTGCACGGCAGAAGTCCGTCACTGCTCTCTGCTGGTCATAGTTTGTCATTGCAACATCCTTGAAGAATCCCACACGATTACTGATGACAAACGAAAAATCAGCAGGAACACAAAATGGCACGCCTGGGAAGATAATTTGGTGGATTTTTTTTATTTCAGAACACAAGAAACGTGACACAATACCAAGTTTATACCTTGTTTTTGGATCTTCTTCGCTCTACTGCGCTCACAATAAAAGTTCGTCACTGCCCTCTTGTGGTCAATATTTGTCATTACACCCTAAAAGAATACCCTAGAATTTATTTCTTACCCTGAAAGGTCGATCACTGACGTCTGTTGGTCACAGTTTGTCATTGCAAACATCTTCAAGATGATCATTGTTCTGGCTCCTGATTGAGCCATGTTATATTTGTTTACTATTTTCTATATCTACAGAGCTGGTTTATTTTGTAAGGTTAATGAATTATTGTGAAGGATACACCGGACGTTGTGGAGTGAAACACTTCCAGTTTAATGTTGCACGGAGAATCTCCAAACGATAGACGTTCGTTTTATGTTGGACCAGTGGGGCACATTATTTTGTCATGTTTCATTTTAAACAACATCTAAGTGTTTTATGTATTAAGTTTGTTCCAGTTTTACACCTTCTTGAGTTGCTGATGAATAAATCGCTGGAAATATCAACGGTATGGGCATTGAAGGAGTTGTCTGTCTGTCTAGCCGCAACTAGGACGCGGCAGGGCTGAACAAAAATATTAGTTCTTATATAACTCAAAAAATTAGCAGTAACACAAAGGCATTCCTGTGAAGATCACTTTTTGCCATTTAATGGATTTTTTTTTTGCTTTGCGCAGCGACAGCAGGACCAAGGAAGCGGCAACCATTAATTTCCGGACATTGCGCATGTGCGCGGTGATTTTTTTTCAGCTCTTGCTTTTAATCCACACCACTCTCGGCCCTGAAAAAAAGTGCAAAGCGGCAAGGGGAGCGGATCAGATCACTTCCAGACAGTTGCGCATTGCCGAGGCAACGTTCGACAGACAATGGGAGCGACACCGCGAGGTTTTTCAGGCCTTGCTTGCAAATTCCGGCACTGGAGCCTTTTTTTTTGCTTTGTGCAGGACAGCAGGACCATGGAAGCGGCAACCATTTGTAACAAGGGCTACGTCTGTTTTATAAATGTTGGAGTTCTACACGGCAGTCATCGAATCAATCCTGTGTTCTATCACGGTTTGGTTTGGGGCCTCCACAAAAATGGACAAAATCCGACTTAAACGGACAGTTAGGACGGCGGAAAAAATAATTGGCACCGCCCTACCCACACTTGAGGACTTGCACACTGCAAGAATCAAAACAAGGGCACGGAAAATCCTACTGGATCCACCACACCCTGCCCACCACCTTTTCCAGCTACTCCCCTCAGGCAGGCGCTTCCGATCCATGCGCACCAAATCCAGCAGACACTTGCACAGCTTCTTCCCTCTAGCCATTAACTCCCTAAACAGTCACTGATTTATACTCCACCGCACCAGACACTTTAAAGCGCTCAAGGACATCTGCATAATTGCACACTTCTTGTAAACAAATACTGCTACTAGTCACTTTAAAATGGTTCAATGATTTTCTGCACCAACTGTTATAGTATTGTATTCTACCACTGATCATTTTAGCTCTGCTTAATACTTTGCACTTTGTCTCACAGTTGTCACAGGGTGGTACTACCGCACTACGGGTCACTACATTACGAAATGTCCTTTCATACTATTTGTCATGTCCCTTTTATGATGATACTAATGCAGCGTGTTATACCGTGTCAAATGCCTTGTGTGTTCTACATACTTGGCCTATAGAGATGATTCTGATATGACGTTGACGTAATGATGATAAAACACTCTGGTGCGGACAACGGGTATCTCTTGGGACCAGTAAGGGGATACTCAATTCGGTTCACGGGAGCCAATGATGTCAACATTGAGGGGTAGCATGGGCAAAGAAACAAGACAACGGTTGTAAAAACAAGTAATTTTTATGTCAAACAAACACATGACAACAAAATTATTGTCACAGGAAACTGTGGAAAAATAAATACACCTTAATCTCAACCTCTTAGTTGACCTTTCCTTAAAGCAAAATAATTGGTGATCACCTTTCTCAACACCGGTGTGAGGTTTGGTTATTTTTTTTCTTTCCATCCGAGTTAAATAACTAAACACAAAACATTCTCATCAACTCGTCTTACAAAATAATTTCCTCTAAACATTACAAACACTAAAAATTAAAAAAACAGTTTATAAACAGTAATATATATTCTTTTGGTTGGCTCGCCACCACTACTGTACCCCTTTTCCAGCATTGTCGGAAGTCAGGGCACCGTAGTGGAATTAGAGCTAAGATCGGTCCTAAAAAAATCGAGCCCGACCCGACCGGGCCAGAGGGTATTTAAGGCGACCCGAGCCCAATCACGTAACTTGATTCGCAGGCCCGAGCCCGAAGCAAACCCGAGATTTCATATTTTATTCGTGAGGACTCGGGAGACGGTGGTGTGATTTCTGATAACAAAGCCTGTCATTTGCAACAAAATCTCAGTTAAACAAGACTGTATAAACATGTACATCTTTTATATTTCTGTTTCTGAAGAGATTACATTAACCGACAATTTTCCATCATTGACGGCCTTTTTTTTTATTTTTTTATTATTTTTTTTTTAAGAGTGAACGTGGAAAATTTAAGGCCCTCCGTCATTTTGAGGGGTTTAAAATAGGGCCGTTAACCACAACAGCAGTACGTCCTTAAGAATCTAATGCGGCACTTTTAGAGAGCGAAGCAGAGAGACTATGAAAAAAAAAGTCAGGGAGAGAGAAGCCCGAACCGACCCGAACCCGAAGCAATGATTGACATTTTAGGGCCCGGGTCGGGTTCGGGCGGCCAGATCTTACCTGTAAGTGGAATCCACTCCACTGAAGACACGCTAATCCAAGCGCTGTCCTCAATCAGAACTCCGCAAAAGACCCAACCTAATAGGGCCGAGAGCACACGAGCGCCGACAATAAAGTAACTACAGTAAGATATCAGGTACTTAATTGCACATCCTGTGAAACATTATTCACATTCATGTACACTCACCAGAAGAATGTTGAACAAGACTCTGACGACGTTACACGGTCGGCGAAATCCCGGCGGTACGGAAAGCTAACAGCTACGTTAGCCAGGAACAAGTGATTTTAACGAACGCGCATAACATTCAAGCCTCTGAGCACACTCACTGCGTAGAACGAGTCTCTCTTTCTCCCGGAACACCTCTTTGCAGGAGCCGAAGAATACGTCCGCTCGCGTTCAGGCCCAGTCATTAAAGAGCGAGATATGTTGCGCAGCAAGCCGTTGACGTCACGACGGTCAAAAACGGCACCTCTCATTGGCTAACACCCCACTAGTGTTCTGTGCCCTGATTCGCTAGGGCCACGGCAATATTCAGTTCTTGTTTAATTAAGAGACAATTTTAACGACGCCACTCTTTAATCGATGTAGATTACATTTATATTTTTTAACTTCTGAAAGGAACCTGTGTTGTCTCTTGTAATATATAATAAAGGAGACGAGGCGTGTTGGCTAGAACTTGAGGACTCTTTACTTCGTGCTTGCACTCTCAACTACAAACTACTGTGGCATGCTGGGTAATGAAGTTCTTATTTTATTTTACTCATAACATCACATATTCCCCCCTTTAAAGAAATAATATTACCACATAAAGAAATAATATTTACCCTTAAAAACAAGGTCATGTTACAGTTTTGTTTTGTGTTTTTTTTCAAACAAAAATATCATATCATGGAGATGCAAGCATCAAGACAAACTTTTTTTTTTTTCAACAACTCTCAATTAGCCTCTTAGGCGGCTGAACATGTCTCTTAGGTCTTGACATCCTTTCAACAGCTGGTGACGCTGACACTGCTGTCATATCATGGTCAGCTTGAACCGACCCTGTGTCAGCCAACTCCCCCGACCCAGCTGTGTCCTGCTGAAGTGTGTCTTGAACCGCAGGATCCTCCACTGATGACTGTAGTTGTAGATCCGTGCGATTCCTCCTGAAAGTTAGGTCATTTCCCACCAGGACCTTGGAGGAGCGTGGAGCAATTTCGTCTTCCACCTGTCCCTTCTGTTTCCATGTCCCTGTAGGAATGTCCCTGAGGCGTACAACGTCTCCAGGCTTCAGCACAGGTAGGTGTTTTGCTGAACGATCATCCAGCCTTTTTTGTTTTGCCTTTTGCTCCTCCTTAAACTTTTGGACTCTGTGTGCTCTCTTGGGTGTCAGCAGGTCTTCCGACACAGGTAGGTTGGAACGAATGCGCCGACCCATCAGCATTTGAGCTGGTGACAGTCCATTTTGTAGAGGTGCACTCCGGTAGATTAGCAGATTCTTTTGAAAGTCATCTCTGTCTTGTGATTTTTTCATCATGGTTTTAGTTGTTTTTACAGAGGACCCCGCTAAGCCGTTAGACCTTGGATACATAGGGCTTGACGTGGAGTGATGGAACCCCCATTCTTTGGCAAAGGCAGCAAACTCGTGGCTGGTAAACTGAGGTCCATTGTCTGAAAACAGTTCACATGGGACACCATGTCTGGCGAAGACTGCCTTCAGATAGCTGATGATTGCCTTGCTTGATGTTGACTGCAGAGCACCAACTTCCGGATAATTGGAAAAGTAATCGGTGACTACTATGTAGCTCTTTTCATCAAGGTCAAACAGATCAGTTCCTACCTTAGTAGTAAGTAGTAGTAAGTAGTAAGGTCTGTGGGGTACTGGATGGTTCATCAGCGGCTCAGCTTGTTGTTTTGGCCTGTAGGTGCGACACAGTTCACATGCTGCTGTTGTGCTGGCTAATATCTTGATTGATTCTTGGCCAGTACATCACTTCTCTCGCCCTACGTTTACACTTGACTTCTCCAAGGTGACCTTCATGTATTTTATGGAGCATTTGTTTGCGCAGTGAGGATGGAATTACAAATTTGCTTCCCTTCAGCACTAGGTCATCCACCACCGTACGCTCCGCTCTGCAATTCCAATAATCTTGTATTTTCTCTGGACAATTATTTTTGTTGTCCGGCCACCCTTTCAGTATTGTGCTTTTGAGTTCTCTCATGGTGTTATCTGCGATGGTCTCTTTTCATATTTGTTCTGTTCTGTCCGCAGTCACAGGCAAAGATGACACGACCATGTCCACATATGCCTGTATTTTTGTGCTTTTCTCACTGTCTGCATGTTCTTCTTTGTCTACTGCTCGAGACAAGGTGTCGGCAGCGTACATGTATTTTCCTGGTGTGTATATTATGAGCACGTCGTACTTTTGTAGTCTGATCAGCATACGCTGTAAGCGTACCGGACAGTCATTCAAGGGTTTGTTCATGATGGACACTAAGGGTTTATGATCAGTTTCCACTTCAAACCACTGACCGTAGACATACTGATGGAACACATGCATACAAACTCGCCAACAGTTCTTTCTCAATCTGAGCGTACCTGGACTCGGCGCTTGTCAAGGCTCTCGATGCATACGCGACAGGTGACCACTGCTCATCATGTTGCTGCAGCAGCACTGCTCCCAGACCAAACTGTGATGCATCTGCCAAAATCCTGGTGCTCTTCTCCGGGTCGTAGAACTTTAACACGGGCTCCCTTGTCAAAATCTCTTTCAGTTTTAGAAAGCATTGTTCATGCTGATGGTACCACATCCACTCATTCTTATGTTCAAGCAGACTCCTGAGAGGTGCTGACTGTGTAGACAGTTGAGGGACAAACTTGGCAAGATATGTCACCATTCCGAGGAACCGTCTCACCTCATCTTTGTTGGTTGGTCTGTCCATGTTGTTGATTGCCGAAGTTTTTCTCGGGTCTGGCTTCACCCCCTCTTCGCTCACATCTCCCACGAAGGTAAGTGATTTCACTGCAAACTCATATTTTTCTTTGTTAAGTTTCAGGTTCACCTCCCTTGTCTTGTCGAGCACTTGTCTCAGTCTTTCGTCGTGTCCTTCTCGAGTTGAGCCCCATACTATGATGTCATCCATCATGGTCTCTACTCCAGGTATGTGCTCAAAAATCATGTGAATAGTCTTATGATAGACTTCTGGTGCTGACAAGATACCATACGGCAAACGAAGAAACCTGTAACTCCCGTCTGGGGTGTTGAACGTGCACAGCCGGGAACTCTCCTCATCTAGCCTCAATTGCCAGAAGCCAGACGAAGCGTCAGACTTGCTGAACCATTTAGCTCCAGCAAATTGTGCCATGATTTCTTCTCAGAATCAGAATCAGAATCATCTTTATTGGCCAAGTATGTAGAACACACAAGGAATTTGACTCCGGTATAACACGCTGCATTAGTATCATCATAAACAAGGACATGACAAATAGTATGAAAGGACATTTCGTAATGTAGTGAACCGTAGTGCGGTAGTACAGTGACAACTGTGAGACAAAGTCCAAAGTATTAAGCAGAGCTAAAATGATCAGTGGTAGGATACAATACTATAACAGTTGGTGCAGAAAATCATTGAACCATTTTAAAGTGACCAGTAGCAGTATTTGTTTACAAGAAGTGTGCAATTATGCAGATGTCCTTGAGCGCTTTAAAGTGTCTGGTGCGGTGGAGTATAAATCAGTGACTGTTTAGGGAGTTAATGGCTAGAGGGAAGAAGCTGTGTAAGTGTCTGCTGGATTTGGTGCGCATGGATCGGTAGCGCCTGCCTGAGGGGAGTAGCTGGAAAAGGTGGTGGGCGGGGTGCGGTGGATCCAGTAGGATTTTCCGTGCCCTTGTTTTGATTCTTGCAGTGTGCAAGTCCTCAAGTGTGGGTAGGGCGGTGCCAATGATTTTTTCCGCCGCCCTAACTGTCCGTTGAAGTCGGATTTTGTCCATTTTTGTGGCGGCCCCAAACCAAACCGTGATAGAAGAACACAGGATTGATTCGATGACTGCCGTGTAGAACTGACGTAGCACATCCTGTGGCAGGCCATGCTTCCTCAGCAGCCTCAGGAAGTACATCCTCTGCTGGGCCTTTTTCAGGATGGAGTTGATGTTGACCTCCCACTTCATGTCCTGGGAGACTGTGATTCCCAGGAACTTGAAGGTCTCGACGGTTGACACAGGGCAGTTGGATAGTGTGAGGGGCAGCTGTGGTGAAGGATGTTTCCTGAAGTCCACGATCATCTCTACAGTCTTGAGCGTGTTCAGCCCTAGGTTGTGTCGGTTGCACCAGAGCTCCAGCTGCTCCGCTTGATGTTGGTACGCAGACTCGTCGCCGTCTTTGATGAGACCGATGACCGTGGTGTCGTCTGCGAACTTTATGAGTTTGACAGCCGGGCTTGTTGAGGTGCAATCGTTTGTGTAGAGGGAGAAGAGCAGTGGAGAGAGGACGCATCCCTGTGGGGCTCCAGTGCTAGTGGTGCGGGTTGATGATGTTGTTCCTCCCAGTCTCACCTGTTGTGTCCGTCCCGTCAGGAAGCTGAGGATCCACTGGCAGATCGTAGGGGACACACCGAGCTGGAGAAGAGGAGTTCCGGGATGATGGTGTTGAACGCAGAGCTGAAGTCCACAAACAGGATCCTTGCGTAGGTCCCTGTGCTGTCGAGGTGCTCGAGGATGTAGTGCAGACCTATGTTGACTGCGTCCTCCACAGACCTGTTTGCCCGGGAGGCAAACTGAAGAGGGTCCAGCAGGGGTCCGGTGACGTTCTTTAGGTGGTTCAGCACAAGGCGTTCAAAGGACTTCATGACCACAGACGTCAGAGCGACAGGCCTATAGTCGTTCAGTTCCGATGTTGCCGATTTCTTGGGAACTGGGATGATGGTAGACTGTTTGAAGCAGGATGGGACCTCACACAGCTCCAGGGATCTGTTGAAGATTTGTGTGAAGACCGGAGCCAGCTGGTCAGCGCAGACTTTCAGGCAGGAGGGGGACACTTTGTCGGGCCCCGCAGCTTTCTTGATCTTCTGCTGCTTGAAGAGCCGTCTCACGTCCTGTTCGTGGATCTGTAGGGGAGAGAATGAGGGTGGGGGGGTAGATAGAGTAGTTTCTGGTAGAGGTGGGTGTATGTGCGAAATGGCAGTGTCCTTTTCAAATCGGCAGAAAAACATGTTTAGCTCATCAGCAAGACCCTTATCGTTCACTGTTTAGGGGGATGGGATTCTATAGTTTGTGATTGCTTTCAGGGTTGGTAACTTGAAATGTTCTCTCATGATTGCTTTGTTTAGGTCCCTTGGATCCAGGCATGGTCTCAGCGCACCTGTTTTCTTTTGTACAACAACCAGTGAGCTGACCCATTCAGTTGGTTCATCAATTTTCTTGATGACTCTGAGTTTTTCCATGCGCGTTAATTAGTCTTTCAGCTTTTTTCGAGGCGCAAACGGAACTTTCCTACAAGGGTGCACAACAGGTGTCACATTTTGATCAAGACGGATTTTGTGTAGTCCAGGAAGACATCCAAGTCCTTCAAAACAGTCCTTATACTCGTCCATGAGTACATTCTGAGCATTTTCCGCATCTGAAGATGTCACGACAAACACTCTGTGGACCAGATTGAGCTTTACGCATGCACTGAGTCCCAGGATTGGTTGTACACTCATATCCACAATCAGTAGCTGTGCTCTAATCTGCCGATCATTGTGTTTGAAGGTTGCAATGCATCCACCTCGAACAGGAGCACGTTCTCCAGTGTATCCACTTACTCTAGTTTTTACAGGATGAATTTTGCTCTTTGTCTTCAGTGTTTTGTAGTCTTCCATAGATATTAGGTTTGTGTGTGCACCTGTATCCAACTTGAACGGTATACTTGTGTCATTCACTGTTATCGGCACAATCCATTCTTCTTTTTCTGCTGTACAAGCTTGTACCACATCCACGATAAACTCATTATCGTCATCTTCCTCAACTGTGTGAACTTTCTGTTTTGATGTGGCTTTGCAACATTTTGCATAATGGTTATTCTTTCCACAGTTGTTACAGGATTTTCCAAATGCTGGACAAGATTTTGGCTTGTGGCTGCCTCCACATCTACCACATGTAAATTCTGTAGATTTTCCTTTTTGGTCTTTTTGTTTGGAAAATGTCTTTTTCTTCCGGTGTTCTTTATTTATCGCCTGCGCTGTTGTATCTCCTCTTCGTAGCTCTTTAGCTTGTGCTGGAGTGGTCACTGCTGCCCTACACATACTGACACACTTATCCAATGTAAGTCCAGTTTCTCTAAGCAGTCTTTCTCTCAGTGCATTATCTGATGTTCCACGAACAATCCTGTCTCGCACTAACGAGTCTCTCAGAGTGTCAAATTCACATGTTTTGCTCAGCGTGTGTAGCTCTGCCAAGTATTGATCAAAAGGTACTCCTTGCTGCTGGTCATGTGTGAAAAACGTGTACCTTTCAAAGGTCACATTTTGTTTGGGCACAAAGTACTCTTCAAACTTTGTCATCAGTTCTGCCAAAGTCAAATTAGTTTCATCCAAGCGGAAAACTGTTGGAGATGTCCAAAGCATCTTCTCCAATGACATGCAAAAAAATGTGAGCCTTCAGTTTTTCATCATCACCTCCTGCTCCACTTGCTGCTAAATATATAGGAAATCTTTGCTTAAAACGCTTCCAGTTATCAGCAAGATTACCAGTCAGTTAAATGGAAGAAGGTGGACTCAATTTATCCATGACAGCACAACGGGGTTAAAGGCAGCTTTCTGTAGTTGGTTATCCTTCACGTCAGGCACGAAATTCTCTTTTACTTGTTTAATCTGTCCCGCGTCCTTCGTTTCACTTCGCAGTTCAGAGCCAACGCATGCAGTAGCTAACTCCGCTAGCATGTAGCTTCAACAATCACGCCGGCACTTCGGGCCTTCCTCGCTTCGCGCAGCAACAGCGGGCGCATCTGGGCGGCCGCCGTTAATTTCTGACATCCCACATATGCGCGGTGATTTTTTTCAGCTCTTGCTGTTAATGCGCCCCACTCTTGGCCCTACAAAAAATAAAAAAACGGCAAGGGGAGCAAATGCGCTCACTTCCCGATCGTTACTCGTTGCCGCGGCGACATTTTACAGCACAAGAGACCTGGTGATGTATTTTGAGGGCTTTATTAGTTAATCCCGGCACTTTGCGCCTTCCTCGCTTCGCACAGCCACAGCGGGTGCATCTGGGCAGCCGCAGTTAATTTCTGACATCCTGCATGTGCGCGGTGATTTTTTTCAGCTCTTGCTGTTAATGCGCCCCACTCTTGGCCCTACAAAAAATGAAAAAACGGCAAGGGGACCAAATCCGCTCATTTCCCGATTGTTACTCGTTGCCACGAGGACGTTTGACAGCGCGAGAGATCTGGCGATGTATTTTGAGGGCTTTATTAGTTAATCCCGGCACTTCGGGCCTTCTTCGCTTCGCGCAGCCACAGCGGGTGCATCTGGGCGGCCGCGGTTAATTTCTGACATCCCGCATGTGCGCGGTGATTTTTTTTCAGTTCTTGCTGTTAATGCGCCCCACTCTTGGCCCTACAAAAAATATAAAAACGGCAAGGGGACCAGATGCGTTTACATCCCGACAGTTGTTCGTTGCCGCGGCGACATTTGACAGCACAAGAGACCTGGCGATGTATTTTGAGGGCTTTATTAGTTAATGCCGGCAATTTGGGCCTTCCTCAAGTCGCACAGCCACAGCCGGTGCATCTGGGCGGCCGCGGTGGCCGGATTGATGAAGTGCATGCACGGCCGTCGGAAGTGACGTTGAGCACCGTGGGAGGGGGCCGGCGGGGGGAGAAGAGTGTCCGTGAAACGCGCACGGTGGCCGGATTGATAAAGTGCAGGCGCCGCCGTCGGCTGTGACGTTGAGCAGTGGAGGAGAGGGCCGGCGGGGGTAGAAGACGTCCGTCAAACGCGCACGGCGTAATTTCTGACATCCCGCATGTGCGCGGTGATTTTTTTCAGCTCTTGCTGTTAATGCGCCCCACTCTTGGCCCTACAAAAAATATAAAAACGGCAAGGGGACCAGATGCGTTTACTTCCCGACAGTTGTTCGTTGCCGCGGCGACATTTGACAGCACAAGAGACCTGGCGATGTATTTTGAGGGCTTTATTAGTTAATGCCGGCAATTTGGGCCTTCCTCCAGTCGCACAGCCACAGCGGGTGCATCTGGGCCGCCGCAGTTAATTTCTGACATCCTGCATGTGCGCGGTGATTTTTTCAGCTCTTGCTGTTAATGCGCCCCACTCTTGGCCCTACAAAAAATTAAAAACGGCAAGGGGACCAGATGCGTTTACTTCCCGACAGTTGTTCGTTGCCGCGGAAACGTTTGACAGAGCGAAAGACCTGGCGATGTATTTTGAGGGCTTTATTAGTTCACCCCGGCACTTCCGCCTTCCTCACTTCACGCAGCCACAGCGGGTGCATCTGGGCAGCCGCGGTTAAATTCTGACATCCCGCATGTGCGCGGTGATTTTTTTCAGCTCTTGCTGTTAATGCGCCCCACTCTTGGCCCTACAAAAAATGAAAAAACGGCAAGGGGACCAGGTGTGTTTACTTCCCGACAGTTGTTCGTTACCGCAGCGACGTTTGAAGGCGCAAGAGACCTGGCGATGTATTTTGAGGGCTTTATTAGTTAATGCCGGCAATTTGGGCCTTCCTCAAGTCGCACAGCCACAGCCGGTGCATCTGGGCGGCCGCGGTGGCCGGATTGATGAAGTGCATGCACGGCCGTCGGAAGTGACGTTGAGCACCGTGGGAGGGGGCCGGCGGGGGGAGAAGAGTGTCCGTGAAACGCGCACGGTGGCCGGATTGATAAAGTGCAGGCGCCGCCGTCGGCTGTGACGTTGAGCAGTGGAGGAGAGGGCCGGCGGGGGTAGAAGACGTCCGTCAAACGCGCACGGCGTAATTTCTGACATCCCGCATGTGCGCGGTGATTTTTTTCAGCTCTTGCTGTTAATGCGCCCCACTCTTGGCCCTACAAAAAATATAAAAACGGCAAGGGGACCAGATGCGTTTACTTCCCGACAGTTGTTCGTTGCCGCGGCGACATTTGACAGCACAAGAGACCTGGCGATGTATTTTGAGGGCTTTATTAGTTAATGCCGGCAATTTGGGCCTTCCTCAAGTCGCACAGCCACAGCGTGTGCATCTGGGCGGCCGCGGTGGCCGGATTGATGAAGTGCATGCACGGCCGTCGGAAGTGACGTTGGGCAGCGGAGGAGGGGGCCGGCGGGGGGAGAAGACCGTCCGTCAAACGCGCACGGCGGTCGGCTTGATGAAGGGCGGGCATCGGCCCGTGTAAGTTAAGTTGAGCACCGTGGGAGGAGGCCGGCGGGGGGAGAATAGTGTCCGTCAAACGCGCACGGTGGCCGAATTGATGAAGTGCAGGCACGGCCGTCGGGAGTGACGTTCAGCACCGTGGGAGGGGGCCGGCGGGGGGAGAAGAGCGTCCGTCAACTAAGGGCGGGCAGCGGCCCGTGTAAGTTAAATTGAGCACCGTGGGAGGAGGCCGGCGGGGGGGAAAGAGTGTCCGTGAAACGCGCACGGTGGCCGGATTGATAAAGAGCAGGCGCCGCCGTCGGCTGTGACGTTGAGCAGTGGAGGAGGGGGCCGGCGGGGGGAGAAGACCGTCCGTCAAACGCGCACGGCGGTCGGCTTAATGAAGGGCGGGCATCGGCCCGTGTAAGTTAAGTTGAGCACCGTGGGAGGAGGCCGGCGGGGGGGAAAGAGTGTCCGTGAAACGCGCACGGTGGCCGGGTTGATGAAGTGCAGGCGCTGCCGTCGGCTGTGACGTTGAGCAGCGGAGGAGGGGGCCGGCGGGGGGAGAAGACCGTCCGTCAAACGCGCACGGCGGTCGGCTTAATGAAGGGCGGGCATCGGCCCGTGTAAGTTAAGTTGAGCACCGTGGGAGGAGGCCGGCGGGGGGAGAATAGTGTCCGTCAAACGCGCACGGTGGCCGAATTGATGAAGTGCAGGCACGGCCGTCGGGAGTGACGTTCAGCACCGTGGGAGGGGGCCGGCGGGGGGAGAAGAGCGTCCGTCAACTAAGGGCGGGCAGCGGCCCGTGTAAGTTAAGTTGAGCACCGTGGGAGGAGGCCGGCGGGGGGGAAAAGAATGTTCGTGAAACGCGCACGGTGGCCGGGTTGATGAAGTGCAGGCGCTGCCGTCGGCTGTGACGTTGAGCAGCGGAGGAGGGGGCCGGCGGGGGGAGAAGACCGTCCGTCAAACGCGCACGGCGGTCGGCTTAATGAAGGGCGGGCATCGGCCCGTGTAAGTTAAGTTGAGCACCGTGGGAGGAGGCCGGCGGGGGGAGAATAGTGTCCGTCAAACGCGCACGGTGGCCGAATTGATGAAGTGCAGGCACGGCCGTCGGGAGTGACGTTCAGCACCGTGGGAGGGGGCCGGCGGGGGGAGAAGAGCGTCCGTCAACTAAGGGCGGGCAGCGGCCCGTGTAAGTTAAATTGAGCACCGTGGGAGGAGGCCGGCGGGGGGAAAGAGTGTCCGTGAAACGCGCACGGTGGCCGGATTGATAAAGTGCAGGCGCCGCCGTCGGCTGTGACGTTGAGCAGTGGAGGAGCGGGCCGGCGGGGGGAGAAGACCGTCCGTCAAACGCGCACGGCGGTCGGCTTGATGAAGGGCGGGCATCGGCCCGTGTAAGTTAAGTTGAGCACCGTGGGAGGAGGCCGGCGGGGGGAGAATAGTGTCCGTCAAACGCGCACGGTGGCCGAATTGATGAAGTGCAGGCACGGCCGTCGGAAGTGACGTTCAGCACCGTGGGAGGGGGCCGGCGGGGGGAGAAGAGCGTCCGTCAACTAAGGGCGGGCAGCGGCCCGTGTAAGTTAAGTTGAGCACCGTGGGAGGAGGCCGGCGGGGGGGAAAAGAATGTCCGTGAAACGCGCACGGTGGCCGGATTGATAAAGAGCAGGCGCCGCCGTCGGCTGTGACGTTGAGCAGTGGAGGAGGGGCCGGCGGGGGTAGAAGACCGTCCGTCAAACGCGCACGGCGGTCGGCTTGATGAAGGGCGGGCATCGGCCCGTGTAAGTTAAGTTGAGCACCGTGGGAGGAGGCCGGCGGGGGGAGAATAGTGTCCGTCAAACGCGCACGGTGGCCGAATTGATGAAGTGCAGGCACGGCCGTCGGGAGTGACGTTCAGCACCGTGGGAGGGGGCCGGCGGGGGAGAAGAGCGTCCGTCAACTAAGGGCGGGCAGCGGCCCGTGTAAGTTAAATTGAGCACCGTGGGAGGAGGCCGGCGGGGGGGAAAGAGTGTCCGTGAAACGCGCACGGTGGCCGGATTGATGAAGTGCAGGCGCCGCTGTCGGCTGTGACGTGAGCAGCGGAGGAGGGGGCCGGCGGGGGGAGAAGACCGTCCGTCAAACGCGCACGGCGGTCGGCTTGATGAAGGGCGGGCATCGGCCCGTGTAAGTTAAGTTGAGCACCGTGGGAGGAGGCCGGCGGGGGGAGAATAGTGTCCGTCAAACGCGCACGGTGGCCGAATTGATGAAGTGCAGGCACGGCCGTCGGGAGTGACGTTCAGCACCGTGGGAGGGGGCCGGCGGGGGGAGAAGAGCGTCCGTCAACTAAGGGCGGCAGCGGCCCGTGTAAGTTAAATTGAGCACCGTGGGAGGAGGCCGGCGGGGGGGGAAAGAGTGTCCGTGAAACGCGCACGGTGGCCGGATGATGAAGTGCAGGCGCCGCCGTCGGCTGTGACGTTGAGCAGTGGAGGAGCGGGCCGGCGGGGGGAGAAAACCGTCCGTCAAACGCGCACGGCGGTCGGCTGATGAAGGGCGGGCATCGGCCCGTGTAGTAAGCAAGTTGAGCACCGTGGGAGGAGGCCGGCGGGGGAGAATAGTGTCCGTCAAACGCGCACGGTGGCCGAATTGATGAAGTGCAGGCCGGCGTCGGAGTGACGTTCACAGCACCGTGGGAGGGGGCCGGCGGGGGGAGAAGAGCGTCAGTCAACTAAGGGCGGGCAGCGGCCCGTGTAAGTTAAGTTGAGCACCGGGAGGAGGCCGGCGGGGGAAAGAGTGTCCGTGAAACGCGCACGGTGGCCGGATTGAAAAAGTGCAGGCGCCGCCGTCGGCTGTGACGTTAGACGTGGAGGAGAGGGCCGGCGGGGGTAGAAGACCGTCCGTCAAACGCGCACGGCGTAATTTCTGACATCCTGCATGGCGCGGTGATTTTTTTCAGCTCTTGCTGTTATGCGCCCCACTCTTGGCCCTACAAAAATGAAAAAACGGCAAGGGGACCAGATGCGTTTACTTCTCGACATTTGTTCGTTGCCGCGGCGACATTTGACAGCACAAGAGACCTGGCGATGTATTTTGAGGCTTTATTAGTTAATCCCGGCACTTCCGCCTTCCTCACTTCGCGCTGCAACAGCGGGTGCATCTGGGCAGCCGCGGTTAATTTCTGACATCCGCATGTGCGCGGTGATTTTTTTCAGCTCTTGCTGTTATTAATGCGCCCCACTCTTGGCCCTACCACAAAAAAATAAAAAAACGGCAAGGGGAGCAAATGCGCTCACTTCCGATCTTACTCGTTGCCGCGGCGACATTTGACAGCACATGAGACCTGCGATGTATTTGAGGGCTTTATTAGTTAATGCCGGCA
>JAGPNR010000077.1:2500-5000 GCA_018466805.1 Hippocampus abdominalis
TTAGAAAATGGAGAGATTTGCGGAGCTCCGCCGAAATAGGCCTGCTGTCATCCCAGTTCATCCGCCGCCAGCACCCTCTAGGCGGCCTCGCACTGTATTGCAAGACGCCTGGATCTTGTCTTAGAAAATGGAGAGATTTGCGGAGCTCCGCCGAAATAGGCCAGCTGTCATCCCAGTTCATCCGCCAACAGCACCCTCTAGGCGGCCTCGCACGGTACAGCAAGACGCCCGGATCTTGTCTTAGAAAATGGAGAGATTTGCGGAGCTCCGCCGAAATAGGCCAGCTGTCATCCCAGTTCATCCGCCAACAGCACCCTCTAGGCGGCCTCGCACGGTACAGCAAGACGCCCGGATCTTGTCTTAGAAAATGGAGAGATTTGCGGAGCTCCGCCGAAATAGGCCAGCTGTCATCCCAGTTCATCCGCCAACAGCACCCTCTAGGCGGCCTCGCACGGTACAGCAAGACGCCCGGAGCTTGTCTTAGAAAATGGAGAGATTTGCGGAGCTCCGCCGAAATAGGCCTGCGGTCATCCCAGTTCATCCGCCGCCAGCTCCCTCTAGGCGGCCTCGCACTGTATTGCAAGACGCCTGGAGCTTGTCTTAGAAAATGGAGAGATTTGCGGAGCTCCGCCGAAATAGGCCAGCTGTCATCCCAGTTCATCCGCCAACAGCACCCTCTAGGCGGCCTCGCACGGTACAGCAAGACGCCTGGATCTTGTCTTAGAAAATGGAGAGATTTGCGGAGCTCCGCCGAAATAGGCCTGCGGTCATCCCAGTTCATCCGCCGCCAGCTCCCTCTAGGCGGCCTCGCACTGTATTGCAAGACGCCTGGAGCTTGTCTTAGAAAATGGAGAGATTTGCGGAGCTCCGCCGAAATAGGCCAGCTGTCATCCCAGTTCATCCGCCAACAGCACCCTCTAGGCGGCCTCGCACGGTACAGCAAGACGCCCGGAGCTTGTCTTAGAAAATGGAGAGATTGGCGGAGCTCCGCCGGCAACAGGCCGGCTTTATGCCCGGTTAGTCCGACGTTGGCGCCCCCTAGGCGGACTCGCACGCTGCAGCGAGACGCCTGGATCTTGTCTTAGAAAATGGAGAGATTTGCGGAGCTCCGCCGAAATAGGCCAGCTGTCATCCCAGTTCATCCGCCAACAGCACCCTCTAGGCGGCCTCGCACGGTACAGCAAGACGCCCGGAGCTTGTCTTAGAAAATGGAGAGATTGGCGGAGCTCCGCCGGCAACAGGCCGGCTTTATGCCCGGTTAGTCCGACGTTGGCGCCCCCTAGGCGGACTCGCACGCTGCAGCGAGACGCCTGGATCTTGTCTTAGAAAATGGAGAGATTTGCGGAGCTCCGCCGAAATTGGCCCGCTGTCAGCCCAGTTCATCCGCCAACAGCACCCTCTAGGCGGCCTCGCACGGTACAGCAAGACGCCCGGAGCTTGTCTTAGAAAATGGAGAGATTGGCGGAGCTCCGCCGGCAACAGGCCGACTTTATGCCCGGTTAGTCCGACGTTGGCGCCCCCTAGGCGGACTCGCACGCTGCAGCGAGACGCCTGGATCTTGTCTTAGAAAATGGAGAGATTTGTGGAGCTCCGCCGAAATTGGCCCGCTGTCAGCCCAGTTCATCCGCCAACAGCACCCTCTAGGCGGCCTCGCACGGTACAGCAAGACGCCCGGAGCTTGTCTTAGAAAATGGAGAGATTGGCGGAGCTCCGCCGGCAACAGGCCGGCTTTATGCCCGGTTAGTCCGACGACGGCCCCTCGTCGTCGGCCTGAGAAAGAGCCGTGGAGAGCATGGATGAGGACATAGAAGTATTTCTGAGCTCCGGCGGGAGAGGCCGGCGGCCTGCTCTGGGTGGCTGGAATCACCCTCATATAATCGGATACACTCCGAAGAGCCTCCCGCCTGTTTCTCTGGAGCTCACTCGTTCGAAATAACCTCTCTCATATATTGTACACCTTGTTTTTTGCAGAACGCTCACCTACTAAGCCTTCTGCCCACCTGACCCTACTAGTGCTTGCCTACTACAGCTCCCCTACCGACCGAAACGCGGTACTGCATCACCCTTGGTACCCTCAGCTATACCCTTGGTACCCTCAGCTATACCCTTGGTACCTCCAGCTATACCCTTGGTACCTCCAGCTCGACCCTTGGTACCTCCAGCTCGACCCTTGGTACCTCCAGCTATACCCTTGGTACCTCCAGCTATACCCTTGGTACCCTCAGCTCTACCCTTGGTACCCCCGCCGCCTGGCGGACACGGTCGGTACTGCATTCCCCATTGAAAGTGAATGGGGAATTTTTCTATTTTTTCAATCCGACCGTGAGGCTTCATTCCCGGCCACTCCTGGCCGACGGCCGGCCTCTCCTACGGTGCTCAACATGCGGTCCGCGGGCCATTAACAATAAATGGGGGATTTTTCACCATTTTTTCAATCCGACCGTGAGGCTTCATTCCCGGCCACTCCTGGCCGACGGCCGGCCTCTCCTACGGTGCTCAA
>JAGPNR010000077.1:17500-20000 GCA_018466805.1 Hippocampus abdominalis
CTCCGCCGAAATAGGCCAGCTGTCATCCCAGTTCATCCGCCAACAGCACCCTCTAGGCGGCCTCGCACGGTACAGCAAGACGCCCGGAGCTTGTCTTAGAAAATGGAGAGATTGGCGGAGCTCCGCCGGCAACAGGCCGGCTTTATGCCCGGTTAGTCCGACGTTGGCGCCCCCTAGGCGGACTCGCACGCTGCAGCGAGACGCCTGGATCTTGTCTTAGAAAATGGAGAGATTTGCGGAGCTCCGCCGAAATTGGCCCGCTGTCAGCCCAGTTCATCCGCCAACAGCACCCTCTAGGCGGCCTCGCACGGTACAGCAAGACGCCCGGAGCTTGTCTTAGAAAATGGAGAGATTGGCGGAGCTCCGCCGGCAACAGGCCGACTTTATGCCCGGTTAGTCCGACGTTGGCGCCCCCTAGGCGGACTCGCACGCTGCAGCGAGACGCCTGGATCTTGTCTTAGAAAATGGAGAGATTTGTGGAGCTCCGCCGAAATTGGCCCGCTGTCAGCCCAGTTCATCCGCCAACAGCACCCTCTAGGCGGCCTCGCACGGTACAGCAAGACGCCCGGAGCTTGTCTTAGAAAATGGAGAGATTGGCGGAGCTCCGCCGGCAACAGGCCGGCTTTATGCCCGGTTAGTCCGACGACGGCCCCTCGTCGTCGGCCTGAGAAAGAGCCGTGGAGAGCATGGATGAGGACATAGAAGTATTTCTGAGCTCCGGCGGGAGAGGCCGGCGGCCTGCTCTGGGTGGCTGGAATCACCCTCATATAATCGGATACACTCCGAAGAGCCTCCCGCCTGTTTCTCTGGAGCTCACTCGTTCGAAATAACCTCTCTCATATATTGTACACCTTGTTTTTTGCAGAACGCTCACCTACTAAGCCTTCTGCCCACCTGACCCTACTAGTGCTTGCCTACTACAGCTCCCCTACCGACCGAAACGCGGTACTGCATCACCCTTGGTACCCTCAGCTATACCCTTGGTACCCTCAGCTATACCCTTGGTACCTCCAGCTATACCCTTGGTACCTCCAGCTCGACCCTTGGTACCTCCAGCTCGACCCTTGGTACCTCCAGCTATACCCTTGGTACCTCCAGCTATACCCTTGGTACCCTCAGCTCTACCCTTGGTACCCCCGCCGCCTGGCGGACACGGTCGGTACTGCATTCCCCATTGAAAGTGAATGGGGAATTTTTCTATTTTTTCAATCCGACCGTGAGGCTTCATTCCCGGCCACTCCTGGCCGACGGCCGGCCTCTCCTACGGTGCTCAACATGCGGTCCGCGGGCCATTAACAATAAATGGGGGATTTTTCACCATTTTTTCAATCCGACCGTGAGGCTTCATTCCCGGCCACTCCTGGCCGACGGCCGGCCTCTCCTACGGTGCTCAACATGCGGTCCGCGGGCCATTAACAATAAATGGGGGATTTTTCACCATTTTTTCAATCCGACCGTGAGGCTTCATTCCCGGCCACTCCTGGCCTACGGCCGGCCTCTCCTACGGTGCTCAACATGCGGTCCGCGGGCCATTAACAATAAATGGGGGATTTTTCACCATTTTTTCAATCCGACCGTGAGGCTTCATTCCCGGCCACTCCTGGCCTACGGCCGGCCTCTCCTACGGTGCTCAACATGCGGTCCGCGGGCCATTGACAATGAATGGGGGATTTTTCACCATTCTTTCAATCCGACCAAGAGGCTTCATTCCCGGCCACTCTTTGCCTCTGGCCGGCCCTCTCCTCCGGTGCTCGCTCGACCCTTGGTACCTCCAGCTCGACCCTTGGTACCCTCAGCTCCACCCTTGGTACCCTCAGCTCCACCCTTGGTACCCTCAGCTCCACCCTTGGTACCCCCAGCTCGACCCTTGGTACCTCCAGCCACACCCTTGGTACCTCCAGCTCTACCCTTGGTACCCTCAGCTCCACCCTTGGTACCCTCAGCTCCACCCTTGGTACCTCCAGCTCCACCCTTGGTACCCTCAGCTCCACCCTTGGTACCCTCAGCTTCCACGGGCTGCACCTGCACTCCATCAATCCGACCGCCGCGCACGTTCGTCGGACACTCTCCTCCTCCCGCCCGCCCCCTCCCACGGTGCTCAACTTTAACTTCCACGGGCTGCACCTGCACTCCATCAATCCGGCCAGCGCGCACGTTCAGCGGACACTCTCATCCTCCCGCCCGCCCCCTCCCACGGTGCTCAACTTTAACTTCCACGGGCTGCACCTGCACTCCATCAGTCCGGCCAGCGCGCTCTTTCGTCGGACACTCTCCTCCTCCCGCCAGCCCCCTCCCACGGTGCTCAACTTTAACTTCCACGGGCTGCACCTGCACTCCATCAATCCGGCCAGCGCGCACGTTCAGTCGGACACTCTCCTCCTCCCGCCAGCCCCCTCCCACGGTGCTCAACTCTTAACTTCCACGGGCTGCACCTGCACTCCATCAGTCCGGCCAGCGCGCTCTTTCGTCGGACACTCTCCTCCTCCCGCCAGCCCCCTCC
>JAGPNR010000099.1:0-25266 GCA_018466805.1 Hippocampus abdominalis
CTTGAGTCTGAGTTGGACATCCGCGCCGTGCCATCCAAAAAGACCGGCAGCTTCTTCACTTCCAATAAAGCCGCTCCTGTCGGTTAAATATTACGATGGATCAGGAAACTGCTAACACCAAACAGCAGCATACCTGCTATCAGAAGTGTCACGTTGCGTGGTGGTGGTGGACCCCAAAAAAGCAGGCAAGAGGGAGGAGCAGTGTGTAGTTGACGAATTGTATTAAAACACAGAAACTAAATCCAGAACAAACAAAGTCACAAAAACAAAAAGAATCCAAAGTAGCAAACAAAACCGTAACTCAAGCTAAACCGTAGCAGTTACCAAAACATGACCGGAACAAACATGACAGCAGCAAAAAGCCACAATGACCCGACACCGAGTGGTCGGGCATCAAGTCTTAGGGTTAGGGTTCTTAAAGTGGCACTAATTACACAATGACCAACAGGTGTGCAGCTGCAGGCGGAGCCTCACAGTGCCACCTGTTGGTCACAAACAGATCCATGACACAAATATCATCATAAATTGCATCTATAGGACACCAGGATCAGGACACATTCAATAAAAAACTAACAGATATGCTCAGCTACTACAACGATAAGAAAACATGAATAATGTGTGGTGACTTTAACATTGACTTATGAAACCCAAATGGACACAAAAAAACAACTGACTTTATAAATACAATGTCCAGCAACAGTCTTGTCCCAGTAATCCTGAAACCTAGTAGAATAACAGTTGACACGGCCACATTAATAGATAACATATGTATAAATAAGATTGATCATAAAATGGAAAGTGGAGGAATATGGTGACTTTGATTTTGTGACCCATCCCCTATTGATTCAGTCCTGCAGGTATGCTTTCACTTCCTGGTGTAGTGGTTTGGGCACGCTAATGTAAGTCTTTTGGACTGGTGAATGATCATGAAGAGAAATGTGCATGCGGAGGGTAGGGATGCTGCCGACATCATTTTCATCCCGGGCGAATGCGTTACACTACTCCCTGAGTATTTCCCTCACTGCATTTTGCTGCTCGTTCGTTAAGTGTTCTAACAGTATTGGAGGATCCCATTTCTCACTTGTGTAACTACGGGGAGTTGACGAGCTTTTAAAGTCTGCATCATTTTCATCAGTTTTTGGTAGGTTCACAGGCTGTAGAGTAAGGGTGCGGAAAATATCGATATTAATCGATGCATCGATGCGCACCTGCGCGATGCGAGTGCATCGGCTTATTCACTGGGTACGACGCAATTGATGAAATCGCGATTCATCACGATGCGTTGGTGGGTATCGGTAAAATCCGATGTAAGCGCCGTTTTATTCATGTTAAACGTCACCCCGCTGCTGTTTCCTAGGCGCAATGAATGCACCATCATTATTTTGTGTTGAATACGGACGGAAGCCGTGAGTCACATTCAGTACAGTACACTACAGTAATCCCTCGTTTATCGCGGTTAATGGGGACCAAAACCACCCGCGATAAACGAAAATCCACGAAGTAGCGACCAATTAACATATACAGGTAAAAACAAAAACAAAAAACAACTGCGAGCTTCTGCGACTGTTTGCGGAAAAATAATATTTTTATTTTTTTAATTGTTTTTTTTAATGAATATGTTTGAAAAAAATCCGCGATGCACCGAAGCCGCTATAAACAACCCGCGAAATAGCGAGGGATCACTGTACTAGCGAAACACTATGGAAGTTTGCGCCAGCAGCAGCGAGGAAACTACTATATTTAATGCACCCGCAACATTCAGATCTTATGTTTGGAAATACTACTGCTTCGAAAAGAAAGACGGAAAGCTTGATAAAACCTCCATAATTTGCAAAGAATGTCACACTAGGAAGCCATACAACGGCAGCACCACAAATATGCAGACCCACTTAAAATGATGGCACCACATCACCGACACGTTTCCCACCCTCTACCCCGCCTCCCCGTCCAGTTCCTCGTCGGACACCGGAGAAACTCTTGGCAAACCAGGTCAGGATCAGAAAAAATCGCCTCTTATTTTGGGGTCCCCTTGCAGCTCACTGTGACCGCGCAATGGCTATTGGAGCTCGCAAAATGTATTTAAAAAAACTGCTGGAGATCGCAAATGACGGCGGCCTAAAAAGTACGTTCGAGACAACTGCATTAAAGTTATGGCTGAATACTCTGAGATCGCCACAATAGCACTGTTGCTATTTCCGACATCCTACCTGTGTGAGGTGGGGGTTTTCTGCAGCAACGGCGACTCAAAACAAATTTACGAAGTAGACTGGTCAAAAAGCACACACGTGTCATTGTCTCCTATTACACCGAGATGGGACCGCCTGGTTGCAGAAAATCAAACTCGGGCCTGTGGCGAGTCGTCATTTTCATGCACTTTGATTTTGTGTTGTATCGTATTTTGAAGGCATTAAACATTACCATGGCGATCAGAGTGTGAAATGTTTATCAATTTTTGATACAAGTAGTTTTAATTTCTACTATGCAAGACAATCCTGCTTAAAACACGAGCAAATCTAAAGCGTTCCTGGGTGGGTTTGACTCACCAACCTTTTAGTGATCAGGTGAATGCGCTAACCAATTGCGCCACAGAGACATCTGTTCATGAGACATGTATTCAGTTTCAATTTCTAACGTGCAAGACAATCCTGCCTAAACACAAGCAAAAGGAAAGCAACCCTGGGTGGGGTTGAACCACCAACCTTTCGGTTACCAGTTAATCAAGGATCAAGGTCAAGGTCATCTTTATTGTCAAATATGCTTACATGTGACATGCAGCATAGATGAAATTTCTTTCTCTCACTCCTCTGTGCAATATGCATGCAAACATGCTGTGCATTAAACACACAGCTGAGAAGATAGCAGCTACACTGTATAAAAGACATAATGTACAATCTGAGCGGTATAAACAATATAGACAATATGGACAATACAACGGGATAAACAATGGCACTCACTTGTGGCTAATGTGGTAAAGTAAAGTGAGGTAGTGCGTTGTGCAATACGCAATTCGCAATATGCAGATGATGGATAATGAGGGGAGGGTCATAGTCTGTGACAGGAGGCAGGGGTTGGGCAGAGGCAGAGGGTGGGGAGAGCGGGCAGAGCAGGGAGGGAGTTGAGTCTCCTGACCGCCCGGTGGAAGAAACTGTTTTTGAGCCTGCTGGTTCTGGCGGGAAGGAGACTTTGCAATCTCCTTCCCGACGGCAGCAGGCTGAAGAGGCTGTGGGATGGGTGGGTGGGGTGACCTGCGATCTGGATGGCTTGGCAAGTCAGACGGGAGTGGTAGATGTCCACGAGTGGGGGGAGAGAGACACCAATGATCTTCTCAGCTGCCCTCACGGTGCGCTGCAAAGTCTTTTGGCAGGACACGGTGCAAGCACCATACCACACAGTGATGCAGCTGGACAGGATGCTCTCAATGGTGCCTGTATAAAATGTCTGCATGATGGGGGGAGGGGCTCTTGCTCTCCTCAGTTTGCGGAGGAAGTACAGGCGCTGGTTGGCTTTTTTGGCCAGTGATGATGTATTGTGGCTCCAGGACAGGTCTTCCGAGATGTGCACTCCCAGGAACTTGGTGTTGCTCACTCTCTCCACTGTGGCACCATTGATGGTCAGTGGAGCGTGCTGGGGATGCGTCTTTCGGAAGTCCACAACAATCTCCTTTGTCTTCTCCACATTCAAGTGGAGATTGTTGTCTTTACACCACAAGGCCAGCCTGCTCACCTCACTCCTGTAGATTGTCTCATCGCCGTTGTTGATGAGACCCACCACAGTCGTGTCATCCGCAAACTTAACGAACAGATTGGAGCTGAACGAGGGAGTGCAATCGTGGGTCAGCAATGTGAAGAGGAGGGGGCTCAGCACACATCCTTGTGGGGCACCTGTGTTCATCATGATGGTGCTGGAGGTGTTGCCGCCGACCCGAACAGCCTGTGGTCTCTCCGTCAGGAAGTCCAACAGCCAGTTGCACAGGGAGGTGTTGAGACCCAGGTGGTCCAGTTTGTGGATGAGCTTCTGCGGGATGATGGTGTTGAATGCTGAGCTGAAGTCGATGAACAGCATTCTGACGTGTGAGTTCTTGGTCTCCAGGTGGGTGAGGGCTGAGTGGAGGGCGGTGGAGATGGCGTCTGCTGTCGATCTGTTCTGCCGATATGCAAACTGGTAGGGGTCCAGGGTGGGGGGGAGGGCAGACTTTATGTGCTGCATGACTAACCGCTCGAAGCACTTCATGAGGATGGGGGTGAGTGCGACCGGGCAGTAGTCATTGTAGGTGGAGGGCGACGACTTCTTCGGGACCGGGATGATGGTGGTGGTCTTGAGACAAGTGGGGACAACAGCCTGGCTCAGTGAGGTGTTAAAGATGTCTGTGAAAACATCTGTGAGCTCCTCAGCACAGTCTCTCAGGACGCGACCGGGAATGTTGTCAGGACCTGCCGCTTTCCGTGGGTTTGTACTCCTGAGGGAACGCCTCACACTATCCTGTGAAAGCGTCAGCACCTGGTCACCAGGAGGGGGATCCTCTAACTGTAGTGTAGACATTGTCCAGAGTGTTTGTGCCTCTTGTGGGAAAGTTGATGTGGCCATGGAGTTGTGGAAGGACGCTCTTGGGGTTTGCATGATTGAAGTCTCCAGCCAAGATGAGAAAGGCGTCGGGGTGGGCTGTCTGCTGCTCACTGATGTGCTGATGGAGTTCAGACAGGGCCATACTCCTGCTGTTGGTTGAGCCAGGGGGAATGTATATTGCTACGAGCAATATGGCACTAAATTCCCTCGGCAGGTAGAATGGCCGGCATTTGATAATCATAAAAAAGGTTGGTGAGCAGCGCTTGCAAACCACAACAGCGTCTCGGCACCAGGCATCGTTGATGTAAACACAGAGTCCCCCGCCGCGAGTCTTCCCCCCCTCGACGAGCTCTCTGTCTGCTCGGCAGCACGTTAGCCCGGCTAGCCGAATAGCCCGATCCGGGACACTGTCATTGAGCCATGTCTCCACGAAAACAAAAACGCAGCAGTCACTCACGATTCTGCAAGATGTCCGAAGTAAGCGGATATAGTCCATTTTGTTGTCCAGCGAGCGTACGTTGGCCAGCGTGATGGTCGGGATAGCCGGTCGATGAGGGCTAGCTGCTAGCCTAGCCCGGATACCTCCGCGCTTCCTCCTCTTCTGCTTCCTTAGATTCCGCCCGTGGCGCTTCCACTGTGGGCTGGTTGCAGGGGTGGGGGTCGGTGATTGAGCAGGCCTCCGCAGCAGACCGCAGTCACGCAGCAGATCGCGGTCAAGAAGTTTGTTCGCCTTCGTTGGATTATTGTCTGTTTTTGTAGTTCTGTCGATGGCGAGCAGAAACTCACGATGGTATGCGCGCCTTTGTGCGCAACGCAGTGAAAACAAGGAACATAGAGAACACGAAGAACACTGAATTGCCAGGGGGGAGAGAGAAGCCGCTGCAGGTAGCCGCGCCGCCATGGGGAAAAAAAACAAAACACGCTAACCGATTGCGCCACAGAGGCATTTGTCCACTAGATTGGCATTCAGTTTCGATTTCTAACGTGCAAGAACATCCTGCCTAAACACAAGCAAACATAAAGCATCCGTTGATGGGATTGAACCACCAACCTTCCTGTTAACAGCAGAAGGCGCTAACCGATTGTGCCTTAGAGACATTTGTTTTTC
The DNA here is from genome assembly GCA_018466805.1 of Hippocampus abdominalis. Classification (NCBI taxonomy): domain Eukaryota; kingdom Metazoa; phylum Chordata; class Actinopteri; order Syngnathiformes; family Syngnathidae; genus Hippocampus; species Hippocampus abdominalis. The sequence continues at coordinate 5,672 of JAGPNR010000099.1, forward strand.
AGATATATATTCAGTTTCAATTTCTAACGTGCAAGGAATCCTGCCTAAAAACGAGTAAATGTAAAGCATCCGTGTGTGGGCTTGAACCATCAACCATTTGGTCAACAGCCGAATGTGCTAACCGATTTTGTCCTTAAAACATGTATTTAGTTTTAATTTTTAACGTACAAGACAATCCTGCCTAGAAACACAAGAAATGCAAAGCATCCCTGGGTAGGATTGAACCACAAACCTTTAGGTCTACAGCTGAACGTGCTAACCGATTGCGCCAAAGAGACAGTTATTCCTAAAACATGTATTTAGTTTTAATTTTGTAACGTACAAGAAAATCCTGCTTGAACACAAGCAAACATAAAATGTCCCTGTGTGGGAGTGAACCACCAACCTTTCAGTTTACAGCCAGCCACGCTAACCAATTGCGCCACAGACAAACTTGTTCTTCAGATGTAAATTTAATATTGATTTTTAACGTGCAATACAATCCTGCCTAAAAACACGAGCAAAAGTAAAGCAACCCTGGGTGGGCTTGTACCACCAACCTTTCGGTGATCAGCTGAGTGCGCTAACCAATTGCGCCACAGAGACATTTGTTCTTAAGACATGTATTTAGTTTTAATTTTTAACGTGCAAGACAATACTGCCTAAACAAGCAAACATAATGCGTCCGTGGGTGGGATTAAACCACCAACCTTTCAGGTAACAGCCAAACGCGCTAACCGATTGCGGCACAGAGACATTTGTTCTTCAGATATAAATGCAATTTTGATTTTTAACGTGCAAGACAATCCTGCCTAAAAACACAACAAATGTAAAGTTTTCCTGGGTGGGCTCGAACCACCAACCTTTCGGTTAACAGCCAAAGTCGCAAACCGATTGCGCCACAGAGAGATTTGTTCTGAAAATATATATTCAGTTTCAATTTCTATCATACAAGACAATCCTGGCTAAAAACACGAGCAAATCTATAGCATTCCTGGGTGGGCTTGAACCACCAACCTTTTGGTTAAGAGCCAAAATGCAAACCGACTGTGCCACAGAGACGTTTGTGATAAAGACATGCATTTAGTTTTAATTTTTAACGTGCAAGACAATCCTGCCTAAAAACACATGCAAACACAAAGCGTTCCTGGGTGGGATACAACCACAAAACTTTCGGTGAACATCCGAACGCACTAACCGATTGCGCACAGAGACATTTGCTCATAAGACATGTATTCAGTTTCAATTTCTAACGTGCAAGACAATCCTGCCTAAACACAATCCAAAGTAAAGCAACCGTGGGTGGGGTTGAACCACCAACCTTTCATTTAATAGTCAAGCGTGCTAACCAATTGGGCCACAGAGACGTTTGTTCTTCAGATATAAATTCAATTTTAATTTTAACGTGAAAGACAATCCTGCCTAAAAACAAGAGCAAATGTAAAGCGTTCCTGGGTGGGCTCGAACCACCAACCTTTCGGCTAACAGCCAAACGCGCAAACCGATTGCGCCACAGAGAGATTTGTTCTGATGATATATATTCAGTTTCAATTTCTATCATGCAAGAGAATCCTGGCTAAAAACACAAGCAAATCTAAAGCATTCCTGGGTGGGCTTGAACCACTAACCTTGTAGTTAACAGCCAAGCGTGCTAACCAATTGCACCACAGAGATGTTTGTTCTTCAGATATAAATTTAATTTTAATTTCTAACGTGAAAGACGCTCCTGCCTAAAAACACGAGCAACTCTAAAGCGTTCCTAGGTGGGCTTGAAACACCAGCTTGTCGGATAACAGCTGAACGCGCTCCAAATGCGCCACAAAGACATTTGTTCATAAGACATGTATTCAGTTTCAATTCCTAACGTGCATGACAATCCTGCCTAAACCTAAGCAAAAGTAAAGCAACCGTGGGGGGGTTGAACCACCAACCTTTCAGTAAACAGTCAAACGTGCTAACCAATTGCGCCACAGAGACGTTTATTCTTCAGATATAAATTCAATTTTGATTTCTAACATGCAAGACAATCCGGCCTAAAAACACGACCAAAACTAAAGCATACCTGAGTGGACTTGTACCACCAACCTTTTGGTGATCAGCTGAATGGGCTAACCAATTGCGCCACAGAGACATTTGTTCATAAGACATGTATTTAGTTTTAATTTTTAACGTGCAAGACAATCCTGCCTAAACACAAGCAAACATAATGTGTCCGTGGGTGGGATTGAACTACCAACCTTTCAGTTAACAGCCAAACGCTCTAACCGATTGCGCCACAGAGACATTTGTTTATGAGCTATGTATTCAGTTTCAATTTCTAACGTGCAAGACAATCCTGCCTAAACACAAGCAAAAGTAAAGCAACCGTGGGGTTGAGCCACCAACCTTTCAGTTAGCAGGCAAACATGCTAACCGATTGCGCCACAGAGACATTTGCTCTTCAGATATATATTTAGTTTTAATTTCTAACAAGCAAGACAATCCTGCCTAAAAACACGAGCAAAGGTAAAGCGACCCTGGGTGGGCTTGATTCACCAACCTTTCAGTTGACAGCCTAACATGCTAACCGACTGCGCCACAGAGACATTTGTTCTTCACATATATATTTAGTTTTAATTTCTAACATGCAAGACAATCCTGCCTAAAAACACACCAAACCTAAAGGTACGTGAGTGGGCTTGTACCACCAACCTTTCGGTGATCAGCTGAATGGGCTAACCAATTGCGCCACAGAGACATTTGTTTTTAGGACATGTATTTATTTTCATTTTTAACATGCAAGACAATCCTGCCTAAACACAAGCAAACATAATGCACCCGTGGGTGGGATTGAACCACCAACCTTTCAGTTAACAGCCAAACGCGCTAGCCGATTTCACCACAGTGACATTTGTTCTTCAGATGTGAATTCAATTTTGATTTCTAACGTGCAAGACAATCTCGCCTAAGAACACGAGTAAATCTAAAAAATGTAAAGCATTCCTGGGTTGGCTTGAACCACCAACCTGTTGGTTAACAGCTAAACGCGCTAACCGATTGCGCCACAGAGAAATGTGTTCTTTTTATATATTTTCAGTTTCAATTTCTACCGTGCAAGAAAATCCTGCCTAAAAACACAACAAATGTCAAGCTTTCCTGGGTGGGATCGAACCACCAACCTTTCAGTTAACAGCCAAACTCGCAAACCGATTGCGCCACAGAGAGATTTGTTCTGAAGATATATATTCAGTTTCAATTTCTATCATGCAAGACAACCCTGGCTAAAAACACGAGCAAATCTAAAGCATTCCTGGGTGGGTTTGAACCGCCAACCTTTTGGTTAACAGCCAAACATGCTAACCAACTGTGCCGCAAAGACATTTGTTGATAAGACATGTATTTAGTTTTAATTTTTAACGTGCAAGACAATCCTGCCTAAAAACACATGCAAACGCAAAGCGCCCCTGGGTGGGATTGAACCACAAACCTTTCGGTTAACATCCGAACGCACTAACCGATTGCGCACAGAGACATTTGTTCTTCAGATATAAATTCAATTTTAATTTTTAACGTGCAAGACAATCCTGCCTAAAAACACGAGCAAATCCAAAGCATTCCTGGGTGGGCTTAAACCACTAACCTTGTAGTTACAGCCAAGCGTACTAACCAATTGCGCCACAGAGACGTTTGTTCTTCAGATATAAATTCAATTTTAATTTCTAACATGAAAGACAATCCTGCCTAAAAACACGAGCAACTTTAAAGCGTTCCTGGGTGGGCTTGAACCACCAGCCTGTCGGTTAACAGCCGAATGCGCTAACTAAATGCGCCACAGAGACATTTGTTCATAAAACATGTATTCAGTTTTGGTTTGTAACGTGCAAGACAATCTCACCTAAGCACAAGCAAATGTAAAGCATCCCTTGGTGGCCTCGAAACACTAACCTTTCGGTTAACAACCGAAGGCGCTAACCGATTGCGCCACAGAGACATTTGTCCTCCAGATATATATTCAGTTTCAATTTCTAACGTGCAAAACAATCCTGCCTAAAATCACGAGCAAATGTAAAGCATCCCTGGGTGGGATTGAACCACCAACCTTTCGGCTCACAGCTGGACGTGCTCACTGATTGCACCACAGAGACATTTGTTCTTCAGATATATATTTAGTTTCAATTTCTAACGTGCAAGATAACCCTGCCTAAAATCACGAGTTAAAGCATCCCTGGGTGGGCACGAACCACCAACCTTTCGGTTAATAGTCGAATGCGCTAACCAATTGCACCACAGAGTTCTCTGTTCTGAAGATATATATTCAGTTTCAATTTCTATCATGCAAGACAATCCTGACTAAAAACACCAGCAAATCTAAAGCATTCCTGGGTGGGCTTTAACCACCAACCTTTCAGTTAACAGCCAAACGCGCTAACCGATTGCGCCACAGAGACATTTGTTCATAAGACATGTATTCAGTTTCGATTTCTAACGTGCAAGACAATCCTGCCTAAGCACAAGCAAATGTAAAGCATCCCTGGGTGGCCTTGAAACACTAACCTTTCGGTTAACAGCTGAATGCGCTAATCAATTGCACCACAGAGACATTTGTTCATAAGACATGTAATCAGTTTCAATTTCTAACGTGCCAGACAATCCTGCCTAAAAACACTAGCAAATCTAAAGCGTTTCTGGGTGGGCTTGAACAACCAACCTTTCGGTTAATTGCCAAACGCGCTAACCAATTGCGCCACAGAGACATTTGGTCTTCTAATATATATATATTCAGTTTCAATTTCTAACGTGCAAGACAATCCTGCCTAAAAACACAAGCAAATGTAAAGCGTCCCTAGGTGGGAATGACCCACCAATCTTTCAGTTAGCACCCAAACGCGCTAACCGATTGCGCCACAGAGACATTTGTTCTTCAGATATAAATTCAATTTTGATTTTTAACGTGCAAGACAATCCTGCCTAAAAACACGAGCAAATCCAAAGCATTCCTGGGTGGGCTTAAACCACTAACCTTGTAGTTACAGCCAAGCGTACTAACCAATTGCGCCACAGAGACGTTTGTTCTTCAGATATAAATTCAATTTTAATTTCTAACATGAAAGACAATCCTGCCTAAAAACACGAGCAACTCTAAAGCGTTCCTGGGTGGGCTTGAACCACCAGCCTGTCGGTTAACAGCCGAATACGCTAACTAAATGCGCCACAGAGACATTTGTTCAAAAAACATGTATTCAGTTTTGGTTTGTAACGTGCAAGACAATCTCACCTAAGCACAAGCAAATGTAAAGCATCCCTTGGTGGCCTCGAAACACTAACCTTTCGGTTAACAACCGAAGGCGCTAACCGATTGCGCCTCAGAGACATTTGTTCTTCAGATATATATTCAAATTCAATTTCTAACGTGCGAGACAATCCTGCCTAAAAACAAGAGCAAAAGTAAAGCGTCCCTGGGTGGGCTTGAAACACCAACCTTTCAGTTCACAGCCAACTGCGCTAACCAATTGCGCCAAAGAGACATTTGTTCTTCAGATATAAATTCAATTTTAATTTCTAACGTGCAAGACAATCCTGCCTGAAAACACGAGCAAATCTAAAGCGCTCCTGGATGGGCTTAAACCACCAACCTTTCAGTGATCAGTTGAATGCGCTAACCGGTTGCACCACTGAGACATTTTTTTTTAGATATAAATTCAATTTTGATTTCTAACATGCAAGACAATCCCGCCTAAAAACACCAACAAATCTAAAGCATTCCTGGGTGGGATTGAACCACCAACCTTTCGGTAAACAGCTGAAGGCGCTAACCGATTGCGCCTCAGAGACATTTGATTTTTAGATATATATTCAGTTTCAATTTCTAACGTGTAAGACAATCCTGCCTAAAAACAAGAGCAAATTTAAAGTGTCCCTGGGTGGGCTTGGACCACCAACTATTTGGTCAAATGCCGAATGTGCTAACCGATCGCGTCAGAGAGACATTTGTTCATTAGACATGTCCATCCATCCATTTTCCGAACCGCTTTATCCTCACTAGGGTCGCGGGGGGTGCCGGAACCCATCCCAGCCGTCTTCGGGCAGTAGGCGGGGGACACCCTGGATTGGTTGCCAGCCAATCGCAGGGCACACAGAGACGAACAACCATCCACGCACACACCCATACCTAGGGACAATTTAGAGAGCCCAACGAGCCTGCCATGCATGTTTTTGGAATGTGGGAGGAAACCGGAGCACCCGGAGAAAACCCACGCAAGCCCGGGGAGAACATGCAAACTCCACACAGGGAGGCCGGAGCTGGGATCGAACCCGGTACCTCTGCACTGTGAAGCCGACGTGCTAACCACTGGACTACTGGGCCGCCCCCAGGGAACATTAAAGTCTAATTACTCAGCCGAATTGTCTGCATTAATTCAAGCTTGCAAAATGTTTAAAGGGAGGGATGTCACTATTTGGAATGATAGCCAATATTACTGGGGGTCTGTGCATGTGTTCTGTCGACATTGGGCGATCCGCGGGTTTAAAACAACAACGGGCACGACAGTAACCCACAAATTGTTCCATCCATCCATCCATTTTCCGAACCGCTTCATCCTCACTAGGGTCGCGGGGGGTGCTGGAGCCTATCCCAGCTGTCTTCGGGCAGTAGGCGGGGGACACCCTGAATTGGTTGCCAGCCAATCGCAGGGCACACAGAGACGAACAACCATCCACGCTCACACTCACACCTAGGGACAATTTAGAGTGCCCAACGAGCCTGCCATGCATGTTTTTGGAACGTGGGAGGAAACCGGAGCACCCGGAGAAAACCCACGCAAGCCCGGGGAGAACATGCAAACTCCACACAGGGAGGCCGGAGCTGGGATCGAACCCGGTACCTCTGCACTGTGAAGCCGACGTGCTAACCACTGGACTACCGGGCCGCCCCCACAAATTGTTACTCCAGCAATTGCTGGAAGCAGTACAGCTGCCTAGGACAATCGCTATTTGCAAGTGTGAAGCGCACTTGACAGGCAACGACCCAATCACAATTGGCAAACGCTTGGCGGATCAGGCTGCTCAGTGGGGGTTCCTAAATGACAGAGCAGTAACACGTGACATGCTAGCAATAGAGGCACAGAACACAACACATGATGTTTTGAAATCAAGACAAAATCTAGCGCCTCACACAGAGCGGAAGTATTGGACAGATAATGGACCTAAACTTGACGATGCAGGAATAGAGAAATTGGAAGACGGGAAACCATGGCTTCCAGTCTCTCTCTTCGATGGGCCGCGAGGTTGACACATGGCTTGTCACATGTGTCAACAGGGGGGATATTAGCACAGGTGCACCAATATGGGTTTATGCATTTTTCAAAACATTTTTGTAGACGTTGTGTAATCTGTCTTAAAAACAATGCACAGGGTTATTTGAGACCGAAAAGAGGAACATTCCCAGACCCACCAGAACCATTTCACACAATACACATGGACTACATTGAATTGAACAAAACACAAAGGAAACGATACTGTCTTGTTATTGTTGATGTGTTCTCAAAATGGGTTGAACTTTTTCCGAGTGTTCGCGATGATTCGGGAACCGTCGTGAAAGCATTGTGCGAACGCATTATTCCGACGTTTGGCATTCCATCTGTTATCAGAAGTGACAACAGAACGCATTTTGTGAACAAAGCTGTTACCAGAATAAGTGTATTGTTGGACATTGATTTGAAGCGACACTGTGCGTACCACCCGCAATTGGCTGGACTTGTGGAACGCACTAATGGAACTGTCAAAGCCAGGCTCATTAAGGCAATGAGAGAGACTAAGAGACAATGGCCTGACTGCATTCCCATCGTGGTCACTTCAATGAGAATAGTACCATCACAGGGAATGACACTGTCACCATTTGAAATCCTGCATGGGAGACCATAAAGACTTCATGACCTTGCACCAGCCCCACTGACAATGGGCGCTTGCATCCCCTCACACATGAGAAGACTATTTGATCAGAAAGAGATGCATAGGCACAATGACTTGCCAGCTTGTCCTGCTCCACAGACTTGCCAGGTCCGGGTTGGAGACCAGGTATTCCTCAAGGTGTTGAAAAGACTTCGCTGGGACAGTGAACGCTGGAATGGCCCCTTCCAAGTGATTGCAGCAACAAAAACTGCGAAGGTCAAGGTCGAAGGACGCGACAGCTGGATCCACTAGTCGCAGTGCAAGCTCCTTCGGTTCGAGGTTGAGGGGACTAGCGACGCCAGTCCCAGGAAGGAAAATCAGCACCCAAACACCAGTGCGCCGCCGAAAGACCACAGTGGGAGAGAGGGTTTTCCGTGGCAAACACACCCCTCTCAAGAAAATGGAGCAGACCACAGGAAAGGCAATCATGCGTTGCCTGTGCATCATCATCATCATCGACCTAGGTGCGGTCGCCGTGGGCACACAGGCCCATGAGATTCGACGCCGAGAGGTACGAGGTGACAAACTGACAGGAGGAAAAGACATTGCGATCCTCAGGGTCGAACGTGATGTACTCATGCCGCGATAGATGACGTGTGATATCGCGAGGAATCACTGTCTAGTAATCAGTCTTTTTTTCACGGTTCAGAAACGCCCCGCGAAAGGTGAAAAGCACGAGGTAGAATTTGCGCTCTGGATTTATCCACCACTCAAAAATGTGCAATGTCACACTCTCTACAAGTCTTAGCACAAATAACCAAGGATGAAAAAATAGTTAAATAAACAATAACCATGGATGAAAATAATCCAAGACAGAAAGAAAAATCCACCACTAATGTGATGTTGGTTATGTCACATTTTGAGTTGTAATCTGAACTCATCTAGCTCTCTGAGTAACCTTCATTGTAATTATAAACCATTATTGCATGTGTGTTTGTCTTCTTGTGTCGTGCAGACATCAGCAAAGATGCTTGTCCTGAGCGGCTGGATGCAGAGCCCTCTCACTTTAAAGAGGAAGAAGAACAGCAGACCTGTGACATTAAAAGAGAGGAGGAGCCAGAGCACCCTTGCACGAAAGATGATGACAACAGATCATCAAATGTTGATGATGAGGAGGATGAAGAGTCTGATGGTGATCTGACATGTCACACTGACAACCAACCCTGGACATATGCTCGGTGTGGCAAAACCTTTGCTTATAAGAGTAAAAGACATGTGAGAACCCACACTGGCGGGAATTCTTTCATCTGTTCAGACTGTGGCCGGAAATTTTCTCCTCCGGGAACCTTAAACACACACACCAGAACACACACTGGTGAGAAACATTTTCCCTGCTTAGTTTGCGGCCAAAGATTCTCTTGGAGGGTAAGCTTAAAAATGCGCGTAAAAACCCACACTGGTGAGAAACATTTTCCCTGCTTAGTTTGCGGCCAAAGATTCTCTTGGAGGGTAAGCTTAAAAATGCGCGTAAAAACCCACACTGGAGAGAAGCCTTTTTTCTACTCAGTTTGTGGCCAGAGATTCACTCAATAGGCAAACTTAAAAAGACACATGCAAATACACACAGGTGAGAAACCTTTTTCCTGTTCAGATGTGGCCAAAGATTCTCTCATAAGGGAACATTAAAAAAAGCATGTAAGAACCCATACTCGTGGGAAACCTTTTGCCTGCTTAGCCTGTGGTCAAATATTCGCTCAGAAGGGACATTTAAAAATACATGCAACAACCCACACTGGGGAGAAACCTTTTCTTGCTCAGTGTGTGGCCAAAGATTCTCTCGGAAGGGAACCTTAAAAACACACACAAGACCACACACTGGGGAGAAACCTTTCTCCTGCTCAGTATGTAGTCAAAGATTCTCTCAGAAGGGACACTTTAAAAACACACCCCAGAACACACACTGGTGAGAAACCTACCTTTTGCCTGCTTGTTTTGCGGCCAAATATTCTCTTGTAGGGTAAGCTTAAAAATGCACGTAAGAACCCATACTGGTAAGAAACCTTTTTCCTCCTCAGTTTGTGGCCAAAGATTTTCATGGAACTATCAGATTAAGAATCACAAATGTGATGATGAGGTGACCACTAATCGAGAAGTTTTGTAATGGGAATTTGACATATAACTGCGCTAAATGGAAGTAACTGTTCGTACTATTGAATGCTGACCGTACCTTTGAATGTTGACCAATTATTTTACGGATAAGCGAAGTTGCACTAGTCTGTACTCTGTGTAGCTGCTCAAATTGCTGATTGCTCTGGCCTTCACTACCTTCCAACAAGATCAAATGAGAGCTCAAGACGCGGAGGGGGAAGGGCTCCCTTGGCATATCTGTGAATGGTGTCCCTCCATGTTTTTTTCTTTTCTTTTTCTTTCTTAAATAAACTTTTCTTTTCCTTGAGTGCATTGAAAAGTTGTTGTTTTTTTATTGTTGTAATAAATTAGAAAATCTAGCAATGTTATCATCGTGATAATACTTTTGGATTCTTCCATATAGTTAGTTATTATTTGCCGTTGAGTTGCGGTTTTTAAATGTAGTTTGTTTTAATTCATTTTCAAAGGAGGTTTGCCTGTTTCATTTAGTTCTTAGTTTTTTTGTTTGTTTGGGGGGTTTTTTCACTGTACTGTTCCTTGACTGTACAGCACCCCACCTATCGAGAAATGTGTTTCATCATCTTTTATGGGATGCGATCCTGAATATTATGTTCCATTTTGTCATAAATGTGTGATGGAGCCATGTGTATTGATGTTTGATACTGTGTGTTGCTTGCTGGCCAATAAAGATCAGCCGAGGCTTCTTCAAATCCCCATCTTGTTTGTTTATTGAACATAAAAACATACGCAGAAATAAATAGTCAGACAGTAAAGGTAAGTAAAATTGTAAAAAAGGAAATGAAAACATGCATCATACAGCACAATTATATGTTCAAAAGAGTAGGAAGAAGTAAAACACGTATCGAGTCCTACCCCATGTTATGCATGTATCAATCAGACTTACCTATTTTTACAACTTTTGGTTAGTATAGGAATTGTATACATACGCACTCTTGCACATGTATTTGCCGATTTTCACTTGTATTCATTATGGATGGCATTACTCTACATTTATCAACTTAATTCTGATTTATTATTATATTTAGGGCGGCCCGATGGTCCAGTGGTTAGCGCGTCGACTTCACAGTGCAGAGGCACGCCCTTCGGACGATTCATACGAAAAATCAGACTGGCATTCGCATTTCTTAAATGCCGTAATTAGTAGACCTTTGTGAGTTTTTTCGCCGCCATCTCAAACTTTCATTCGCGCGATTCCTCAGTTTGCGGAGTAAAATAACAAACAACCTTCTTCGCACATAATGTTATCTGTCTCCCCACCCCCAACTCTGAAAACAAAACGAAAGTAAATTAGAAGAAACACACTCACACACCACACCACAAACACACATACAGGCACAGTTAAATCGCGTTGATCACACAGGAGAGATTAGATCACGTACAGTCAACTCGCGTGTGGTGACTTTTGTTTGTTTCATAATGACACAAGTCATGTTGGCCTTTGACTGATGCTTTAGTAGCATGAATGGCAACTGGCAACAACAGTAGCAAGCGGCACCTTGCCTCTTGGGTTATACCATTTTAACTAGAACGGGGGGGATAGTCCCCAAACAACTTTTATGGTCAAACGATTTTTCGAGACAGTACCGTCAAAATGACGCCACGGAAACGACACGCTACCGGTAACGATAGTTACCGTGAATTCCTCAGGCCTGTCGTAGATTTTTTTTTTTTGACTGAGAAATTTCCTTGCGTCCCAAAAACGCACATTATTTGGAAATGTGCGTCCCTCGGGAAAATTATGCGTCTAGGACGCAGGACGCAGAGCTAACGAGATGGCTGCATACTGTGTGCACCTTGTTAAACCGAAAGTAGATAAACTGAAATAATGTTGACCAGACGGTATCGTTTCTCTCTCTCTCTCTCTCTCTCTCTCTCTCTCTCTCTCTCTCTCTCTCTCTCTCTCTCTCTCTCTCTCTCTCTCTCTCTCTCTTATCTGTGGTTTTATTGTTCTTGTTTTGATTGTAAAGTGTACTTGAGTGTTTTGAAAGGCGCTTTTAAATCAAATGTATTATTATTATTATTATTCTCTTGCAATTTGTCTTATCGATCTTTCTCTCTAATTCCTCGCTATCCGTGACACGTGACCCGGAAGTGATCCTTGACAAAACATGCCAAATAATGTATTCAGAGGATTTAAAGAAAAAACAAATGTGAAGGTTCACATAAAGCACTTTTACAAATCAACAACATCAAATAAATTATATTTTCATTGTCATGGCAACCAATGACTCAATATTGGCGCCAGTTACATGCGTTTTCCATACCTTTTGTTATCCATGGCTTACTTGGGTTTTTGTACTTTCTGGAGACTTGAGTTAATGGAAAATGTTTATCATATATGGAGATTATGGTAGACTGAAATGCTTCATATGCAGTATTTGGGTCTTCGTTTGAGTAGACCTCGGACCAGTTTTGTTTTTCTAGGTCTAGCTTAAAAGCAGCGATGGAGCTTTGTGTTTCTAGTCTTATTTCTGATATGTGACCTGTTGGTTTTGTTTTTCTATCAAAATAACTATGGAAAACGGCAAAGACAGGTAGATGGTCACTTATATCATTAATGAGAAGTCCACTTTCCCTTTTATGGTCAATCTTATTTATAAATATGTTTTCTATTAATGTGGCCGCACCAGCTGTTACTCTACTAGATTTTCAGGATTACTGGGAAAAGGCTGTTGCTATACATTGTATTTATAAAGTCAGTAGTTTCAAGAATATGAAAACAATGACGAACATGGGATACAGTGCAAAGGGCCTGTCGGTACTCGCTATGTGAAGCGCCCCGAGATCTTAGTTCAGAAAGGAACCACTAGGTAGCACGTCGACTTCACAGTGCAGAGGTACCGGGTTCGATTCCAGCTCCGGCCTCCCTGTGTGGAGTTTGCATGTTCTCCCCGGGCCTGCGTGGGTTTTCTCCGGATACTCCGGTTTCCTCCCACATTCCAAAAATCATGCATGGCAGGCTGATTGAACACTCTAAATTGTCCCTAGGTGTGAGTGTGGGCGTGGATGGTTGTTTGTCTCTGTGTGCCCTGCGATTGGCTGGCAACCGATTCAGGGTGTCCCCCGCCTACTGCCCAGAGATGGCTGGGATAGGCTCCAGCACCGCCCGCGACCCTAGTGAGGATGAAGCGGTTCGGAAAATGGATGGATGGATGGATGGAACCACTAGGGAGGGAGAGGGAAAAACACCATGCTCGAACTATCCTCTTCTGAGGATAATTAGAGTTCTAGGAGAAAAAATACCTCAGCATGTAAAAAAAGCGTATGACAGTTACAACAAGTCACAAGACATAACATGTAATGAGTGGGCGGATGGATGGGAAGGGAGGGTGTGGGGGGGGGGGCGGTATCGTTCTCACAAGCATAAGCTCGAACCCCTGGTTTAAAAGTACATTTCACTGTAGAGTCCTCAATTCTGGATTTCTCAATTCAGGATTCATGCCTCAATCTGTTCAAAGAGAACTCAAGGCTAAGTGGAAGTTTCAAATGAGCAACCAAATACCACAAGTAGTAAAGATCGGCCATCAACCAGAAGGTCGAGAGCAGTGGTGTCAAACATATGGCCCGCGGGCCGTAACTGGCCCCCAAGGAGGTTCGATCATGCCAGCAGGATAATTTAAAAGTGGAAAAATGCATAAAAGACATGGAATGAATATTTTTAATAAAGTGCAATTCATAGAGTATCCGCTCGGGGACACACTGGGATCAGTAGAAGACAACATTGTTTTGATCAGAGAAGAAGACAACAGCAGCCTCAGTCTGTCACTGAGACGGACACAACACAGCAGACGCTATCAAGGACATGAGAACATTTATGCTTTGTGTTCGTGTATTTGAGTTAGTTTTTCCACTGTTTGTACTCTTGCAAGTATTTTTGGAATATATTTTTTGTTCAGTCCACCCTGCTTCTCCTGCATCCCTGATTGTATGGGGTCCTCTACCCTCATGCCAAATCATGACATCACAAACAATAAAAGAGAGAGTAAATCACAGTTAGCAGGAAATACTTCAAACAGTATCCTCCATTCTTTCTCTCAAGAGTCAGAACAGACCCAACAACAAAGGAGGTACTGATAAATATTGTGGTCATTATTTGAAAACAGTGGATATGAAACGGAGAAATCTAAAAACACAGCTTTAAGGTCGCTTTTTTTCCCCAAATGAAGTTTCACCAATAGATGTCGCCCTTGGCCCTATGAACCTCTCGAAATCCTCGGCGTTGTCCTTGCACACAAAACAACTTTGTCTCGTAACATTCCATTTAATTAAATAGCATAATAAATTTGCAGGTCACAACTTTTCCACAACAGTGTTTTGATCTGTTTTTGGTGAGCTTGTGCAACACACTCACCACTAGCATTTCTTGAGGTACAGCACGGGGGGTTTTCGGACTGGAGAAAGGCCTATACTGAGGCCAAGAGGTTTACGTCGTCAATTTCAGAAATAAATCGAACGATTGACTGAAACGTGTAAATCAGGTTTTTCTGATTATCGCATGACTGAAGTGCATGTAGATGCATCATCTAAACATGGCTGTGGTTATTGTGGTCCACTAAACATGACTGTACAAAATAAACAATTGATTTACCTGAACTGACCTTCGAACCAGCACTGCCTCCATCGAAAGCCAGCTAGTTTACCACTACACTATCAGTGACTGTGACTGTCAAGGCAATTTAGTCATATATGACGTGACAAGTTGTGGTTTTCCCACGAAAAAAAGTAACCATGTGTTTGGTGCTGTATTTTCACACATCAATGAGTAGGTTTTGAACGGGCTCCACCTGCCCCGAAAGCCAGCGACATAACATATTGGGGTTTTCCCATGGAAAAATGTAACCAAGTGTTTGGTGCTGTACTTGCATATGTCACTGCCTGGATATTGATCCAACTCTGACTGCCCCCTAAGCCTGCGAGTTTACAACTAGACTACCAGAGACTGTGAAAGGCAGGGCTTTCCGGTCATATATGACGCAACACAATGGGGTTTTCCCAAAGAAAAAACTTAACATGTTTAAAATGTTGTTTTCACACGATACTGAGCAGGTTTTGAACCTGCGCTGACTGCACTGAAAGCTGGCGGTTTTACCACTACACTACCAGTGACTGTGACTGGCAAGGCACTTTAGTCATATATGACGCAACATATTGGGGTATTCCCATCGAAAAAAAGTAACCAGTTGTTTGGTGCTGTATTTTGAAATGTCACTGAGGGGGTTTTAAACCGGAGCTGCCTAAACTGAAAGCCAGCGGGTTCACCACTACACTACCAGTGCCTGTGACTGGCAAGGCACTTGAGGCAGATATGACGCCACATATTGCGGTTTTCCCCATGGAAAAATCTAACCAAGTGTTTGGTTCTGTATTTTCACCCGTCACTGAGTGAGTTTTGAACCCATGCTGCCTGCGTTAAAAGCCTGCGATTTCACCACTACACTAGCAGTGACTGTGAATAGCTGTGCACTTTGATCTTACAGAATGCAACCCATAGGAGTTTCCCAAAGAAAACAACTAAGTATGTGAAATTTTATCTTCACACGTCACTGCGGGTTTTAAACCAGCAGTGCCTCCATCGAAAGCCAGCTAATTTACCACTACACTATCAGTGACTGAGACTTGAAAGGCACTTTAGTCATATATCCTCCATCCATCCATCTTCTACTAACGCTTATCCGAGGTCGGGTCGCGGGGGCAGCAGCTTTAGCAGGAAGCCCAGACTTCCCTCTCCCCAGCCACTCTTCCAGCTCTTCCCGGGGGATCCGAGGCGTTCCCAGGCCAGCTGGGTGACTAGTCTCTCCAGCGTGTCCTGGTTCGTCCTCGTGGTCTCCTCCCAGTGGGACATGCCGAACACCTCACCAGGGAGGCGTTCAGGAGGCATCCTAATCAGATGCCGGGCACCTCATCTGGCTCCTCTCGATGTGGAGGAGAAGCGGCTCGACTCTGAGCCCCTCCCGGATGACCGAGCTTCTCACCTTATCTCTAAGGGAGAGCCCGGACACCCTGCGGAGAAAACTCATTTCGGCCGCTTGTATCCGGGATCTCGTTCTTTCGGTCACGACCCATAGCTCGTGACCATAGATGAGGGTTGGAACATAGATCGACCGGTAAATTGAGAGCTTCGCCCCTTGGCTCAGCTCCTTCTTTACCACGACAGACCGATACAACGTCCGCATTACAGCAGACGCTGCGCCGATCCGCCTGTCGATCTCTCACTCCCTCCTGCCCTCATTAGTGAACAAGACCCCAAGATACTTAAACTCCTCCACTTGGGGCAAGATCCCCTCCCCGACCCGGAGTGGGCACTCCCACCCTTTTCCGACTGAGGACCATGGTTTCAGATTTGGAGGTGCTGATTTTCATCCCAACCGCTTCACACTCGGCTGCAAAACGCTCCAGTGAGAGTTGGAGAGCCCTGCTGAAGGAGCCAACAGTACCACATCATCTGCAAAAGCAGAGATGCAATACTGAGGCTACCAAAAAGGACTCCCTCAACGCTTCGGCTGCGCCTAGAAATTCTGTCCATAAAGTGATGAACAGAATCGGCGACAAGGGCCCTTGGCGGAGTCCAACCCTCACTGGGAACGATTCCGACTTATTGCCGGCAATGCGAACCAAACTCTGACATCGGCAGTATAGGGACCGAACAGCCCGTATCAAGGGGCTCGATACCCCATACTCCCGAAGCACCCCCCAAGAACCCCCGAGGGACACGGTCAAACGCCTTCTCCACAAAACACATGTGACCGTTGGGCGAATTCCCACATACCCTCGAGGACCCTTCTAAGGGTGTAGAGCTGGTCCACTGTTCCACGGCCGGGACGAAAACCACACTGCTCCTCCTCAATCTGAGGCTCGACTTCCTGACGGACCCTCCTCTCCAGCACCCCGAATAGACCTTACCAGGGAGGCTGAGGAGTGTGATCCCTCTGTAGTTGGAACACACCCTCCGGTCCCCCTTTTTAAACAGAGGGACCACCACCCCGGTCTGCCAATCCAGAGGCACTCTCCCTGATGACCACGCGATGTTGCAGAGGCGTGTCAACCAGGACAGCCCTACACATCCAGAGCCTTGAGGAACTCCGGGGGGATCTCATCCACCCCTGAGGCCTTGCCACCAAGGAGCTTTTTAACCACATCGGTGACTTCGACCACAGAGATTGGAGAGCCCCCCTCTCAGAGTCCCCAGACTCTGCTTCCTCCAAGGAAGGCGTGCTGGTGGAGTTGAGGAGGTCTTCGAAGTATTCCGCCCACCGGCTCACACGTCCGAGTCGAGGTCAACAGCGCCCCATCCCCACTGTACACAGTGTTAGTGGTGCACTGTTTCACCCTCCTGAGACGCCGGATGGTGGACCAGAATTTCCTCGAAGCCGTCCGGAAGTCGGCTTCCATGGCCTCACCGAACTCTTCCCATGCCCGAGTTTTTTGCTTCGACGACTACCGAAGCTGCATTCCGCTTGGCCAGTCCGCTTGGCCAGTCGATGCCTGGCTTCGTGTGTGTGCGATTGGCCGGCTATGTTGACGCTGGTCCGCCTGACAAGAATTTTCGAGATTGTTTTTTTTTCGTACCGAAGACGATGGTACCTTCATTTTGCCTGCTATGCTCAGCGTTTTTGTGATACACGCTATAAAGTCAATGTTAGGGGAAAAAACGGGGGGCTTCATCCCGCCATCACTACTTGTGAGGAAAAGCGTGTGATAAAATGGATGAATTGATAACACAGCAACACATAATTGTGCTATTGATGACTCTTTTCTTTTTACAATTTTATTCATTTTACTTCCGGGCAATTTTATGACCGTCCATGTTTGTATGTTCATAAAGGATCAACTCACCTAACTAACTAATAAGATAAGGACTACTTTCTGACTGGATGAAGGTGCACATGGACATTTGCTCACAATTTTCCATGTCAATGGCCCGTGTTTGTAAGTTGACGGGTTCGTGGTTTTGAGTGGAGAGCTGTTCGCAGGTGTTCCTTCACAGCGCATGTCGACTGACATCCTTTGTCCACATCCCAAAAGTGAGGTGTTTTCTTCACATACATCGTCGTGCGTATTTGAACAGGCAGAGAGAGAGAGAGAGAGAGAGAGAGAGAGAGAGAGAGAGAGGAGAAGAAAAAAAAAAATGAAAAAGAGCGGCCCACTTTCATACGGCTGACTCGGTCAAGCACCACGACAAGTGTGGAGTAGAGTTATATTGCCCTCTACTGGCTCAGTTGTAAAACGGCAATCAACAACTTGAACAAGAGCTCAACTTGACGAATGGTCAAAAAGGAGATATGGAATCCTTTCCCCTAACAGTTCCCCCCCCCCCCCCCCCCATAACATGACCTTATAGCGTGTATCACAAAATAGCAGGCAAAATGAAGGTACCATCGTCTTCGGTGCGAAAAAAAAAAACAATCTCGAAAATTCTTGTCAGGCGGACCAGCGTCACATAGCCGGCTAATCGCCACACACAGGCGCGCACACACGCACATGCAGACGCACGCACGTCACGCGTCTGTTCAGTATTCACGTGAAAGGACACGACCATGGTGACATGCCCTTCCTCCTCACCGACGCCGATCGGAGGAGAGGATACGTCATGATGTTATGGTTTGTGTGATGACATCAACAAGGTTCACACAGGCGCCGGAGACCCCCCCCCCCCCCCCCAACACACACACACACACGTCGGCGTGCCTTTAATAGCAGATGGGCTGCCTGCAAGACACTCTCCAGACAAGGATCCCCTCAACTCTCAACTCAACTCTCAACTCACTGTATTTGTGGAGCACTTTCAAACAGCCATCGCTGCATACAGAGTGCTGTAAGTGCGAGAGACTTTTTTTTTTTGGACCGAAAATGGATCACAAGCACTTCAGACTTACTCCCCGCGCTGTGTGAGTATTCGCTGATGAAATCTTGTTTTCGGGATTGGGCAGAATCAACGCAAACGTGTGTTTTTAACTGTGCGTGTCATCGACAAAGCAGCTTGCACGAAAGGGAAAATACAAAATGAAAGGATTTGCTCTCCAAATATGCACATGTCCCGTCTGTTGACACTCTTGTTTTTTTCACAGTTCTGGCAGCAACCGGTTTGCTCCTCACGGCAGGTGACTGTCAAAAGTGTGTCCAGTATTCAGTGGGTAGTTCCCGTTTCTTAACTCGAAGCATCTTACACTCAAGCTTGCACGAAAGAGAAAATACAAAATGAAAGGATTTGCTCTCCAAATATGCATATTCCCGTTTTTGTTGACATCTTTGTTTTTTTCACAGTTCTGGCAGCAACCGGTTTGCTCCTCACGGCAGGTGACTGTCAAAAGTGTGTCCAGTATTCAGTGGGTAGTTCCCGTTTCTTAACTCGAACCACTCTTTAATCTTTGTGCAGGTGCTGAATCTGAACACCAAGTGACGAGCATCTGTGAACACAGAAACCATTGGAATCGGCTCGTCCACCGCTTAGAGTGCGGTAAGACTTTTGAAACCTTCACTGCTCCCTGATGAGAACTTTTTCCAGATGAACTTTTCACCATGTTGATCGCTGTCTGCCTTGCTGTGACAGGTCTGGACCATCTAATCAGTGTGAAGGACTCGCG
>JAGPNR010000101.1:12500-15000 GCA_018466805.1 Hippocampus abdominalis
CCGACGTTGGCGCCCCTAGGCGGACTCGCACGCTGCAGCGAGACGCCTGGATCTTGTCTTAGAAAATGGAGAGATTTGTGGAGCTCCGCCGAAATTGGCCCGCTGTCAGCCCAGTTCATCCGCCAACAGCACCCTCTAGGCGGCCTCGCACGGTACAGCAAGACGCCCGGAGCTTGTCTTAGAAAATGGAGAGATTGGCGGAGCTCCGCCGGCAACAGGCCGGCTTTATGCCCGGTTAGTCCGACGACGGCCCCTCGTCGTCGGCCTGAGAAAGAGCCGTGGAGAGCATGGATGAGGACATAGAAGTATTTCTGAGCTCCGGCGGGAGAGGCCGGCGGCCTGCTCTGGGTGGCTGGAATCACCCTCATATAATCGGATACACTCCGAAGAGCCTCCCGCCTGTTTCTCTGGAGCTCACTCGTTCGAAATAACCTCTCTCATATATTGTACACCTTGTTTTTTGCAGAACGCTCACCTACTAAGCCTTCTGCCCACCTGACCCTACTAGTGCTTGCCTACTACAGCTCCCCTACCGACCGAAACGCGGTACTGCATCACCCTTGGTACCCTCAGCTATACCCTTGGTACCCTCAGCTATACCCTTGGTACCTCCAGCTATACCCTTGGTACCTCCAGCTCGACCCTTGGTACCTCCAGCTCGACCCTTGGTACCTCCAGCTATACCCTTGGTACCTCCAGCTATACCCTTGGTACCCTCAGCTCTACCCTTGGTACCCCCGCCGCCTGGCGGACACGGTCGGTACTGCATTCCCCATTGAAAGTGAATGGGGAATTTTTCTATTTTTTCAATCCGACCGTGAGGCTTCATTCCCGGCCACTCCTGGCCGACGGCCGGCCTCTCCTACGGTGCTCAACATGCGGTCCGCGGGCCATTAACAATAAATGGGGGATTTTTCACCATTTTTTCAATCCGACCGTGAGGCTTCATTCCCGGCCACTCCTGGCCGACGGCCGGCCTCTCCTACGGTGCTCAACATGCGGTCCGCGGGCCATTAACAATAAATGGGGGATTTTTCACCATTTTTTCAATCCGACCGTGAGGCTTCATTCCCGGCCACTCCTGGCCTACGGCCGGCCTCTCCTACGGTGCTCAACATGCGGTCCGCGGGCCATTAACAATAAATGGGGGATTTTTCACCATTTTTTCAATCCGACCGTGAGGCTTCATTCCCGGCCACTCCTGGCCTACGGCCGGCCTCTCCTACGGTGCTCAACATGCGGTCCGCGGGCCATTGACAATGAATGGGGGATTTTTCACCATTCTTTCAATCCGACCAAGAGGCTTCATTCCCGGCCACTCTTTGCCTCTGGCCGGCCCTCTCCTCCGGTGCTCGCTCGACCCTTGGTACCTCCAGCTCGACCCTTGGTACCCTCAGCTCCACCCTTGGTACCCTCAGCTCCACCCTTGGTACCCTCAGCTCCACCCTTGGTACCCCCAGCTCGACCCTTGGTACCTCCAGCCACACCCTTGGTACCTCCAGCTCTACCCTTGGTACCCTCAGCTCCACCCTTGGTACCCTCAGCTCCACCCTTGGTACCTCCAGCTCCACCCTTGGTACCCTCAGCTCCACCCTTGGTACCCTCAGCTTCCACGGGCTGCACCTGCACTCCATCAATCCGACCGCCGCGCACGTTCATCGGACACTCTCCTCCTCCCGCCCGCCCCCTCCCACGGTGCTCAACTTTAACTTCCACGGGCTGCACCTGCACTCCATCAATCCGGCCAGCGCGCACGTTCAGCGGACACTCTCATCCTCCCGCCCGCCCCCTCCCACGGTGCTCAACTTTAACTTCCACGGGCTGCACCTGCACTCCATCAGTCCGGCCAGCGCGCTCTTTCGTCGGACACTCTCCTCCTCCCGCCAGCCCCCTCCCACGGTGCTCAACTTTAACTTCCACGGGCTGCACCTGCACTCCATCAATCCGGCCAGCGCGCACGTTCAGCGGACACTCTCCTCCTCCCGCCAGCCCCCTCCCACGGTGCTCAACTCTAACTTCCACGGGCTGCACCTGCACTCCATCAGTCCGGCCAGCGCGCTCTTTCGTCGGACACTCTCCTCCTCCCGCCAGCCCCCTCCCACGGTGCTCAACTTTAACTTCCACGGGCTGCACCTGCACTCCATCAGTCCGGCCAGCGCGCACGTTCGTCGGACACTCTCCTCCTCCCGCCAGCCCCCTCCCACGGTGCTCAACTTTAACTTCCACGGGCTGCACCTGCACTCCATCAGTCCGGCCAGCGCGCACGTTCAGCGGACACTCTCCTCCTCCCGCCCGCTCCCTCCCACGGTGCTCAACTTAACTTCCACGGGCTGCACCTGCACTCCATCAGTCCGGCCAGCGCGCTCTTTGTCGGACACTCTCATCCTCCCGCCCGCTCCCTCCCCGGTGCTCAACTTTATCTTCCACGGGCTGCACCTGCACTCCATCAGTCCGGCCAGCGCGCACGTTCGTCGGACACTCTCCTCCTCCCGCCCGCTCC
>JAGPNR010000141.1:0-25010 GCA_018466805.1 Hippocampus abdominalis
TAGTGCCATATTGCTTGGTAGCAATATACATTCCCCCTGGCTCAACCAACAGCAGGAGTATGGCCCTGTCTGAACTCCATCAGCACATCAGTGAGCAGCAGACAGCCCACCCCGACGCCTTTCTCATCTTGGCTGGAGACTTCAATCATGCAAACCCCAAGAGCGTGCTTCCACAACTCCATGGCCACATCAACTTTCCCACAAGAGGCACAAACACTCTGGACAATGTCTACACTACAGTTAGAGGATCCTACAAAGCCCTCCCCCTCCCCCACCTTGGTGCCTCAGATCACACCACTGTGATGCTAATGCCAGCATACAGGCCACTGGTGAAAGTCATCAAACCAGTGAGGAAGCAAGTACGAGTGTGGCCTGAGGGTTCCATAGAAGCACTCCAAGACTGTCTCTTCACCACAGACTGGAGTGTGTTCAAACATGCAACGACCAACTTCAACGAGTACGCGGAGACCGTCACGTCCTACATAAGGAAGTGCACGGATGATGTCACGGTCTCCAGAACCATCACCATCCGGGCCAATCAGAAGCCATGGCTGACAGGTGAGGTCCACAGGCTCTTGAGGGCCAGGAACACTGCCTTCAGAGCTGGAAACGTGGTGGGCCTCAGGACTGCCAGGGCCAATCTGTCACGTGGCATCAGACTGGCCAAGAGACAATATTCAAGGAGGATTGCAGACCAGTTCAAAGACAGCGGAGACACCAGGAACCTGTGGCGGGGGATCCAGACCATCACGGACTACAAGCCCTCTCCGCACGTCTGCGACAGCTCCATCTCTCTGCTGAACGACCTGAACGACTTCTTCGCCCGTTTTGAGACAGACAACAACACCCCAGCACAGAAGACCCCTCCCCCTCCTGGTGACCAGGTGCTGACGCTTTCACAGGATAGTGTGAGGCGTTCCCTCAGGAGTACAAACCCACGGAAAGCGGCAGGTCCTGACAACATTCCCGGTCGCGTCCTGAGAGACTGTGCTGAGGAGCTCACAGATGTTTTCACAGACATCTTTAACACCTCACTGAGCCAGGCTGTTGTCCCCACTTGTCTCAAGACCACCACCATCATCCCGGTCCCGAAGAAGTCGTCGCCCTCCAGCTACAATGACTACCGCCCGGTCGCACTCACCCCCATCCTCATGAAGTGCTTCGAGCGGTTAGTCATGCAGCACATAAAGTCTGCCCTCCCCCCCACCCTGGACCCCTACCAGTTTGCATATCGGCAGAACAGATCGACAGCAGACGCCATCTCCACCGCCCTCCACTCAGCCCTCACCCACCTGGAGACCAAGAACTCACACGTCAGAATGCTGTTCATCGACTTCAGCTCAGCATTCAACACCATCATCCCGCAGAAGCTCATCCACAAACTGGACCACCTGGGTCTCAACACCTCCCTGTGCAACTGGCTGTTGGACTTCCTGACGGAGAGACCACAGGCTGTTCGGGTCGGCGGCAACACCTCCAGCACCATCATGATGAACACAGGTGCCCCACAAGGATGTGTGCTGAGCCCCCTCCTCTTCACATTGCTGACCCACGATTGCACTCCCTCGTCCAGCTCCAATCTGTTCGTTAAGTTTGCGGATGACACGACTGTGGTGGGTCTCATCAACAACGGCGATGAGACAATCTACAGGAGTGAGGTGAGCAGGCTGGCCTTGTGGTGTAAAGACAACAATCTCCACTTGAATGTGGAGAAGACAAAGGAGATTGTTGTGGACTTCCGAAAGACGCATCCCCAGCACGCTCCACTGACCATCAATGGTGCCACAGTGGAGAGAGTGAGCAACACCAAGTTCCTGGGAGTGCACATCTCGGAAGACCTGTCCTGGAGCCACAATACATCATCACTGGCCAAAAAAGCCAACCAGCGCCTGTACTTCCTCCGCAAACTGAGGAGAGCAAGAGCCCCTCCCCCCATCATGCAGACATTTTATACAGGCACCATTGAGAGCATCCTGTCCAGCTGCATCACTGTGTGGTATGGTGCTTGCACTGTGTCCTGCCAAAAGACTTTGCAGCGCACCGTGAGAGCAGCTGAGAAGATTATTGGTGTCTCTCTCCCCCCACTCGTGGACATCTACCACTCCCGTCTGACCCGCCAAGCCATCCAGATCGCAGGTGACCCCACCCACCCATCCCACAGCCTCTTCAGCCTGCTGCCGTCGGGAAGGAGATTGCAAAGTCTCCGTGCCAGAACCAGCAGGCTCAAAAACAGTTTCTTCCACCGGGCGGTCAGGAGACTCAACTCCCTCCCTGCTCTGCCCGCTCTCCCCACCCTCTGCCTCTGCCCAACCCCTGCCTCCTGTCACAGACTATGACCCTTCCCTCATTATCCATCATCTGCATATTGCGAATTGCGTATTGCACAACGCACTACCTCACTTTACTTTACCACATTAGCCACAAGTGCCATTGTTTATGCCGTTGTATTGTCCATATTGTCTATATTGTTTATACCGCTCAGATTGTACATTATGTCTTTTATACAGTGTAGCTGCTATCTTCTCAGCTGTGTGTTTAATGCACAGCATGTTTGCATGCATATTGCACGGAGTAGTGAGAGAAAGAAATTTCATCTTTGCTGCATGTCACATGTAAGCATATTTGACAATAAAGATGACCTTGACCTTGATCCTTCATTAACTGGTAACCGAAAGGTTGGTGGTTCAACCCCACCCAGGGTTGCTTTCCTTTTGCTTGTGTTTAGGCAGGATTGTCTTGCACGTTAGAAATTGAAACTGAATACGTCTCATGAACAAATGTCTCTGTGGCGCAATGGTTAGCGCTTTTAGCTGTTAACTGAAAGTTGGTGGTTCAATCCCATCCACGGACGCTTTATGTTTGCTTGTGTTTAGGCAGGATTGTCTTGCACGTTAGAAATTGAAACTGAATACCAGCCTACTGAACAATGTCTCTGTGGCGCAATCGGTTAGCGTGTTTGGCTGTCAACCGAAAGGTTCGTGGTTCAACCCCACCCAGGCTTGCTTTACTTTTGCTTGTGTTTAGGCAGGATTGTCTTGCACGTTAGAAATTGAAACTGAATACGTCTCATGAACAAATGTCTCTGTGGCGCAATTGGTTAGCGCATTCACCTGATCACTAATAGGTTGGTGGGTCAAACCCACCCAGGAACGCTTTAGATTTGCTCGTGTTTTTAGCAGGATTGTCTTGCATAGTAGAAATTAAAACTACTTGTATCAAAAATTGATAAACATTTCACACTCTGATCGCCATGGTAATGTTTAATGCCTTCAAAATACGATACAACACAAAATCAAAGTGCATGAAAATGACGACTCGCCACAGGCCCGAGTTTGATTTTCTGCAACCAGGCGGTCCCATCTCGGTGTGACACGTGTGTGCTTTTTGACCAGTCTACTTCGTAAATTTGTTTTGAGTCGCCGTTGCTGCAGAAAACCCCCACCTCACACAGGTAGGATGTCGGAAATAGCAACAGTGCTATTGTGGCGATCTCAGAGTATTCAGCCATAACTTTAATGCAGTTGTCTCGAACGTACTTTATGGCCGCCGTCATTCGCGATCTCCAGCAGTTTTTTTAAATACATTTTGCGAGCTCCAATAGCCATTGCGCGGTCACAGTGAGCTGCAAGGGGACCCCAAAATAAGAGGCGATTTTTTCTGATCCTGACCTGGTTTGCCAAGAGTTTCTCTGGTGTCCGACGAGGAACTGGACGGGGAGGCGGGGTAGAGGGTGGGAAACTTGTCGGTGATGTGGTGCCATCATTTTAAGTGGGTCTGCATATTTGTGGTGCTGCCGTTGTATGGCTTCCTAGTGTGACATTCTTTGCAAATATGGAGGTTTTATCAAGCTTTCCGTCTTTCTTTTCAAAGCAGTAGTATTTCAAACATAAGATCTGAATGTTGCGGGTGCATTAAATATAGTAGTTTCCTCGCTGCTGCTGGCGCAAACTTCCATAGTGTTTCGCTAGTACAGTGATCCCTCGCTATTTCGCGGTTTGTTTATCGCGGCTTTGGTGCATCGCGGATTTTTTTCAAACATATTCATTAAAAAAAACAATAAAAAATAAATAAATATTATAAGTTTAAGAAGGTTACTTGGGCAGAAGAATCCGTGTATCATTCGTTCTTTCGTTTTTCAACTGCCAATCGAAAACCAAAAATTAAAAAGGAGACTGACAATTTCGTTTTTCGTTTTCTTAATCCAACATGAAAAACGAATATATGCCTGTTTTTTCATATTTCGATTTTAGGCTCAGATCAAAAATACGAAACGGAAAAACGGGCCACTTGACTGAATTTGATTTTTATATTTCATCGTTTGTATTTACGTGACCCGGAAGTTCTGTGGGCTAATGAGAATTACGAAGTTCTGCGCGCAGCAGTTCAGGTAGTGCAGTGGCGGCATGGCGGCGATGGAACAACACTCTACGATAGTCAAACAGTTATTCAACAGCGGTTTGACCCACGCCGAAATTTCTTCGAAGTTGCAGCAGATGGGCATTCGGCAATGCTCGGAAAAGAGCGTCAGAAGATTCTGTGCTCAGCAAAAACTGAGGAGAAAAGGGCATTTGTCGGATGCGGAGCTGGAAAGTGCGTTGCTTCGATCAATATATGAGGTAGGTTTCTTTCAGATTTACACTTATGGCTACCATGTTGTAAATGTTAGCCATATAGACAACACTAGTCAATGTGTAATCTCGTGACAGACAGGACCATCATATGGCCGGAAATTCATGACCGGCTACCTGTCCACGTTGGGACTGCATGCGGGAGAGGGTCGGGTTGGAAGAACGCTAAGAGAGCTCCATCACCCGTACCATGAATACCGGCGTCAGGTGATGCTTGTCCTTTAGCAATAGAATTGCCAACATTCTAATGATCATAATCATAGGTCCCAGGCCGTCATGTAGGCTATCGTAATTGTTTTAGTTGTTCGGATTGACAGCTGTCTTGTCCTGTGTTTACGTCACTCACGTCTCAGTTGAAGCGACACAAGAGATGATGTTGTTCTTCACTGGATCATATTTATTTATTTCCTATGTCAGTTTATTGTCAACGCCAAATTGCTCTATGTGGAGATGACGTAGTTTACATAGACTCCGAGATTACTGGGCTGGGATAGCTCCGAGCTATGAAAATAATTAATAAGGATGACTACATGGCATAACCAACTATATTTATATCAAACACATGATAGTCTGGGTAGATGATAGTCTGAGAAATACCTGCACGGATAACCTGCTTGCATGTGTATGCAGCTGCAGCTTCATCATTGTATTGACAACATCCACCCTTCTCTGTCTCACGTTCTGAGAACTTTCCTGGACATAACCTATATTCAGATTAGTTTACATTCTGTTATTATTATTTGTAATTGTAATTATTATTTCATTTTTTCCCTAGGGTGCTCGTAATTTAAATCCAACTCCCTACCATGCTGAATATATGGGGCATGAACTTCATCTCGACCAAAACGAAAAGCCTGGGATGTTTGGCGTCGTCCATGTCTTGGCTGTTGATGGCTACAGCAGCAAAATTGTTGCACATTCGACCATGCCAGTGAAAAATAATCTTGTGATTTATGAGGATGTGTACAGGTGAATATATTCACAACCACTGTTATTAATAATAATAATAATACATTTTATTTATAAGCGCCTTTCAGAACACTCAAGGACACTTTACAATCATAACTTTTCTGGCCTGCATTATCTTTTAAATTCACACTCTTATTGATTTAGCTAAAATTATTGCAGTAACAACATTAGCTTGATTTTTTTTCCTATTCCCTCCCAGATCTGCAGTCGTGAATCATGGCATGTGGGACCAAGTTCGGGTTGATCACGGCAGGGAGTTTTACCTGAGTCTTTACATGCAGGAGATGTTGTCAGGCTACAGACACAACCTCAGCAGGCCACCATACCCCCAAACCACATCAACAAGGGGTGAGTGTTGTGTAAAGGATAGTATAATATTAAGATGATTCAGATAAAAAAAAAAAAATTATGAATGTGAAGTTGTTTTTTTGCTGTTGTTTCTCCCTTTCCCTGAAATATACCATTTGGAATTTTGATTAACAGAACCTTCGAGTGGAGAGGATGTGGCCAGAGGTGAACAATTGTGTAAACTATCCACTGAAACGGGCTCCGGTGCACCTGCTTGACCAAGAGGTTGTGAACATGGAGGACAACCTCACGAGATTCTGCATCTCAAACCTGACATGTCAAGTAAGCCAAATTGGACTTCACAGAGTGGTGGGTTCATGGAATGCACACAAGATCCCAGGTATAGATAATTATTTACATTAAGAAATACAGTATTTATCTTTTCCCTGTCCCAATCCATCTGACCTATTGCTTTGATTCCATATCTTAGGTCGAGGAATACCTAATGAATTGGCAGCAGATGGCTGCAGAGCTAGAGTTACGGAGGAGCTGCTGCCATGTGCTTCTGTTGTGGCAAACATGTATGAGCAAGACTTGGGATCTTTGCTAACTTGGAGTCCTTTTGGAGCTGATCCATTTTCCTCAGACGAGGGCAGATGTCATGCAGAACAGCTTTGCAGAGAATTACCCTGATATCTCTCTTCTTTTTAATCATGTGGTCAACAATGATTATGGTCCTTTCCAAGATGCTTTAATCTGTCTAATTAATGCAGCTGCGAGATATGTATGAAAAATAAAAACTTAGTTGTGCTTGCTCACAGCCTGTGATGTTCTTGAGTAACTGAATAAAAAATGATTCGTTCTCTTTTCTACATTTTGAAGACGTAAGTGATTAATATGTTACAAATCTGTCATGTGTCCCTATGTTGTAAGATGAATAATTTGGCAAATAATGTATTTCTTTGAATAATTTTATTTAACATTTCAAGTCTTACACAGGTATAGAAAAATATTACATTTGTGTGTTGAGACTCGGCTGTAATATAAAAAGTGTAGCAACACAACTAAGTCCTCGGTGTATAAAATTATCAATACTTGTGGAACACATTAACAAATAAAACATAAAACTGCAAATATGAGATACCTGAGCACAACTGTCAAGAGACACTGGGAATAGATAAAATAATTAGATGCACAGACATTTCAAGTCAAAATTGCTTTGAATGCAAAAAACAGTTAAGTGGAAAACAATCTGAACAATTCACAGCATGACTATATACTGTGTAGTTTAACTAGTACAGTGTGTTTTCCAGCACAGCCAATGCATCAGACAGTCCGGAGAGTTTTTGCATATTGAGGTCAAACTCATCCCCTCGACATTTTGGGCAAGTTGTAGAATTTTTCTGCCATTGTTCAATGCAGATCCTGCAGCCAACAATGCTGTGGCAACACGATGACACAATGGGCTCAACCACTTGACCTGCAAATGTGATTCAGAAAAAAAATTTTTTAAATACAGAAAGTGCAAAATTATCTTTTTTCTTTTTGCACATGGGTAGTTGAGCTGCACAGACATCTGTCTATAAAGACAAAACGTTCATTTACGTACTAGATATTTACTAACTGCAACACACAATCTTTTGGTGGTCGGATAGTTCAGTCAACAGCATAACACGGCAGAAAAACGCTATTCGAAAATAGGCAACCAAACGCGGCAACGCAGTAGCTGTTACCGTTTCAAACACGTTACGCGGTCTATGTTACATTAAGCATTAAAGTTAGCAATTGCAGCGAAAGTCGTGTAACTTGAGTCACCCCAAGTGCCAAAATGGCTGCTGTGAATCAGTCGACACATCTCAAATTAGCGTGTTTAAGTGCGATGAGCGGTGCAACATGGGTGCAATTTCACAAAAAAGTTATTTGTCAAAATATTTACCTGGAAAATTCTGCTGATTTTGTCAGCATTCACTCCTTCAGGGTGACACGCTTGGCTCCTCGAAACAAGACACAGCTATCGATGGCTGCGATAGGTACCTCTCGTAGTCTGATGGTAATTCTCATTAGCCCACAGAACTTCCGGGTCACGTAAATACAAACGATGAAATATAAAAATCAAATTCAGTCAAGTGGCCCGTTTTTCCGTTTCGTATTTTTGATCTGAGCCTAAAATCGAAATGTGAAAAAACAGGCATATATTCGTTTTTCATGTTGGATTAAGAAAACGAAAAACGAAATTGTCAGTCTCCTTTTTAATTTTTTGTTTTCGATTGGCAGTTGAAAAACGAAAGAACGAATGATACACGGATTCAGAAGCAGGACATATTTGATTTATAGCATGGAACATGGGATGAATTTTAACGTATATTTTGTGAAACATACATGGGATAAGGAAACAAAAATATCTTAAGTGACCACACGGGCAAATAAGCGTGCCCCTATTCTGTCAATGGAAGAAACCCACAATAGTCTAAAGCAGTGTTTTTCAAACTTTTTTGGGCTAAGGCACACTTCTTTCATTGTTAAAATCTCGCGGCACAAAACTAGCTAAATGTGAAAAAAAAAAAACGCTTATTTGAATAATGAACGTGTTATATTGTTACTATAACCGTTTTTAACAATGAAGAATGACGTTCTAACAGCTTGAATTGGAATCAAATGAACACAAAGAAAAAAGTATTTTCTCATCTTTCATATTTAATGTTTCACCGTCGTCCTGCATTCATGCGTCACAAATTCGCTTGTCTCTCGTCTAAACACAAGATAATTGGCTAGCTGTTGCTGCTCCCTAGCGGTATGGGAGGGTACTACACGATTACTTTCTGGGCGATAGGCACACAGGCATACAAATTGGATATTTTCCCGCGGCACACCTGACAATGTCTCGGGGAACACCAGTGTGCCGCGGCACAAGGGTTGAAAAACACTGGTCGAAAGTAATAAAAAAATGAAATACAGTATCAGACATTCCTTTTGACTTTAAACTGCAATACAATTATTTTAATTCATGATGATGGATTAATTAAACTGACCCAGACAAAAATTACATTAGCCTAAATGTAATATTGGGTGGGTTTTCTCCTGGTACTCCAGTTTCTCCCCATAGTACCAAAAACATGCATGGACGATGTGATTGTGAGCGCAAATGGTTGTTCGTAAATGTGTGCCCTGTGATTGGCTGGCAAGTAGTTCAGGGTGTACCCTGCCCCAGCATGCCCACGATCCTCGTGAGGATAAGCGGATCAGAAAATGGATGGATGGATGTTTTTATGGGACCTTTGACTTCCTACTGAGATATTTTTTTTTCTAAACTGGACAGCACATTTTGTTCCAACCTTCTGCACTGCGCTATGAATAAATGTATTTCACTCAGCAGGAGATTGTTGAACGTCATGGTCTACTCCAGGGGTGGCCAACCCGTGGCTCGCGAGCCTCATGCGGCTCTTTGGCTGGTTCAATGCGGCTCCCGGGCTTTCACACGACAAGCATTGAAAACGCCTCGGCAGTGGCGATGCCGTTCAAACGAAGGCGCTAAATACACAGAACGTACTACACTGAGCACTCAAGTAGCAAATGACACTCCACATGGTCTGCTTCTGTTGATTTTCTCCAGGTATTTGCACCTTTCAAAAAGGAATGCATGGCATATCCAATGAAGACTAAATTGTCCAAGTATGAATGTAGCATTTCGATTGATTATAGAGTATGCGCATTGCAACTCACTGGCGACCAGTCAAGGGTGTACCCAATGTCTTGCCTGAAATCAGCTGGAATAGGCTCCAGCTCTCCCGCGATCCAAATAAAGACAAGTGCTATAGGATTTAGGAAATAGAGAGATGAAAAGTAGTATGTAATCCATCTACTAGGATGGAGGTTATATGTCCGGCTGGATGGTGACCAAGTAAATAATTTGCCAATTGTATCCACTTCCATTCCATCCATCCATTTTCCGAACCGCTTTATCCTCACTAGGGTCGCGGGGGGCGCTGGAGCCTATCCCAGCAGTCTTCGGGCAGTAGGCAGGGGACACCCTGAACTAGTTGCCAGCCAATCGCAGGGCACACAGAGACGAACAACCATCCACGCCCACACTCACTCCTAGGGACAATTTAGAGTGTCCAATCAGCCTGCCATGCATGTTTTTTGGAATGTGGGAGGAAACCGGAGCACCCGGAGAAAACCCACGCAGGGCCGGGGAGAACATGCAAACTCCACAGAGGGAGGCCGGAGCTGGAATCGAACCCGGTACCTCTGCGCTGTGAAGCCGACGTGCTAACCAATGGACTACCGGGCCGCCTGTATCCACTTGTTGTCATTGTAAATGTACCCACTTTGGTTATTTTCTGTTGTCCTGAACCATTGTCTGACTTCATATTACGTACCTGAATTTTGCTGTTTTGGGGACAATCAGAGTAATGAACACCAACCTGACATATGCCCTCCCTGCCCCAAACACCCCAAAGCCCCTCCCTTAGCTGTTTCTCATTCTGATGGAATGTTCCCAATGGAGTCATGGCCATCAGTCTTCAGGGGTACCAGAAAGGCCTTGACTTGTCCAAGGGTTTTTACAAGATAATTTTTTTTAAACTCATGCCAGCATTCATCTTGCATGGCAGTCTCTCAGATAAGCTTCTTTTATGCTGGAAAGAAATACACAAAGTAATTCTTAAATTGAATCAGTTACCTCACTACCGGCAGCATCCATCCATCTGTTGTTCTAATTAGGGTTGAGACTTTGGGCAAGAGTTGGGTTACATCCTGGACTGGTGCAAAAGCATATTAGTTAATTCAAAATTGCTTCAGTATTATAAAATTTAGTCTTGAACAAGTAATGTCTGACCTTGCTGGTTTGCAGCTATGGCTTTCTAGCACTGAAAACAGCTCTGAACAATAACAACACACATTACACACACATTACACATATATATATATATATATACATATACACATATACATATATAAATATACATTAAATACATTTTAAACAAAGCATGCAGAAATGTCTTCCCGCAGTGTGGGTATTTTATGGGAATTGTATCTACAGTTTGCAGCAGCTAAACCAAAGAGCTAATCTCGCATGCACCATTCAGATGAACATAATGACTTGACGCTGTGGTAGGAAATTCAATACAGCAGCAGACACAAATTAAATAATGGGATAAATGGTGGACGAAATTGGATTTTAGGTAATGTGAGCCGACAATAATTTGACTGTTATCTTGGTAGTGGTTCCATTTTAAGCGCGTGCACGATAATGACAACCAGTGCCGGTGACGTTTTCTTTACATGATACTGTATTGTTGAGTTTTTATTGAGAGTCAGAAAGAATTGCTAGTTACAATTCCTCACTTTCATGTACAGTCGATAGAGGTGGCGATTAGGGTGTGTGTTTGGGGGTTTATGAAAATATTTTCTGAGGACATCAATACATTAGTTTGTATGTATAGTTTTACTGCTAAAAGTGAAGCCCTGGAAATATGTACATTACATGGTTAGCAAACAGAACAGCGGACAAACAAATACGACAACATGTTGTTGTAACTTGTGATACTCAATGTTATAGCTGGAAAACTGCGAGGGGGGAAAAAAAAACAGTACTGTACAGCTCTGGACATTTGTTGAAATTTTGCCCAAGCAAACTAATTCCAACTTACTTGCAAAGTTACTGACAATCGTATTGGAAACATTCAGAGAAGAAAGCAAATAAATAAGATGAACAATACATTGCTGCGCCTGGCTAACGACCCGTTCAGAGTGTACCTGTCAGGATACTGTTTTTGGATTCCGGAAATGTAGGCTCAAAGTGCGATGACAAAAATATTTCTTGACAGAAAAGCACACTGACAAAGTACAAAGAGAAATCACTGGTCACAAGGAGCCAGGAAAAACAATGCATAAAGAAAAGCGCTTGCAAAAGGCAAGGTACTTGGGACCACCGAGAATAAACAAACAAAATGTCAAGAAGCCAATAACGCGAAGCCAAAGAGCAAGAGCAATAAGAACAAATAACAATACTTACAAACTAGAGTCTATGAATAACGAGAGCGCCTGTGCAAAGTATCAAGAGCCCTCCGCACCCCCAAAAAACAAATTGGAACCCAACAGCAAGCAAGGTCAATTAATGTGACAGAGAGTAGCAGAAGAAAGAGTCCTTAAATACAGGGCTAGTGATGACAGGGAACAGGTGCGCCAATTGGAGGGAAAAGCCCTTCACTCCAGACAGACAGACATGATAGTAGCCCACCTCACGCGTTAAGTCAGCTGGGATAGGGTATATCTCACTCAACAAAGTGGTCCAGAAAATGGACTGTACAATGTACTGTGAACTGCACATCCATGCCCTGGACTTACATAATTATGTTCATGTCATGGAGCTTCAAAATGAATATTTGCTGCATGAGCTCCGCAAATGAGGTAAGATTTTTAGATCTGGAACAATTGCCAATGACATGTAAAACCTTAAAAGCAAACTGCCAACAAAATATTGCTCAAGCTTCGCTCTTGCTGCTCAATCAAAGAAAATGGAGCGTGGAGGGGCTGACAAGACTAAAGAGCAATCAAATCAAGTTCAATTGCCTGGTTCTTCTGCTGGTGGCAACAAATGCAGTGAATGCAAAGAACCACTCCCCAGAATCATCCACTTCGACCAGGACACACAAAAAAAAGCACATGATCAATAGTGGCGCTTCAGCGACTCTGTCTTGCGACGCGAAAGAAAAAAGGCTTTTCCAGGCTAATGCCCGCTCTTCATGCCATATACTCCAAATGTATAATTGGAGTGGATTATATGATGCAGCTATTCAGGCTCCCACCGCCAAGCCTGCCAGCTTCTGATTCAGCTCTTCTAGAAAGTTGTTGTTATTCCGGAAATGTGTATTTACGGCTAGTTGAACACAAACACAACAGTGAATCCTGCCACAACATGTTCAACAAACGGGGCAGATAAAAAGAGCAGCTTCATTGATGTATAAAAGCACTCAGGAAATTCACCACACACAACCAGCCCAACCAAACGCATGTACACACACAGACACACACGTACGCACGCAAAGAGGGTCTCCTTTATTTATATTTACCTCACGTGGCTGTTGTTTACGAAAACTGCTGGAAAGTAGATAAGGTGGAGTATAATACTCAAGAGTCCTGAATCCAATTACGTTTTCATTTCCAACATCGTATCCTCAGTCAATGAGTTTAATTTCCTTTATGGCAAGGCCAGAATTAAGAATTGAACCCTGAACTTCAGAACTGTCAGGCGGATGCGCAAACAAACAAGCACGCCCTGCTAACCACAAGGGCACCTAGCTGCTGATGATTATTATTTTATTTATTTGAATGTTATTCTCGTAAAGGAAATTCAATATATCATCTGCTATGTTTTTTGGTTGCTGTTGCACACCATAACTGCAATGATGAGCATGGAGTTCACTTCATCCTTATTGTATTGGCATGAACTAGAAGAACTAGAATAGCAAAGTAGAACTATGTCAAGCAAAGTTGGGAAAAAAGAAAGGAAAAGTGGGAAAATGTCACATAAAAAAAAAACACCGGCTGTGCTGTTAGGGGTATGCATACGAGAATAGCACCTCAAGCGGTTGGCAGGCTTATTGCACACTGGCATGAATATAATTATCTCAAATCAGCGCAGAGCTAGTTAAGCTTCTTTCAGATCAAATCATCAAATTAATCTTGCTCATATCTCAAACTCAAGAGGTTGGTAATTACCGCATTGGCCCGTATATAAGACGGCCCTGATTATAAGACGACCCCTCTTTTTCAAGATTCAAGTTTGAAAAAAGACTTTTTGAACACCAAATTCATTTTTATACAAAAAATAATTACAGTACATCTGAAACAAATTATTATAACAATACATTTGAGAGAAAAAGCATGTTATTTTGCCTCATTCAAATCTTAATATCTGAACATTTAAATATGCAAACTAAAGTGCAATCGCATTCGTAAATGAATGGCTTCTGGTTTTTGAAATGTAAATTATATCATAACTTCTCCTCAGCTGCCGGTTAACCTGGCCGATCTTTAAGCCACTTTTCTTCCTTTTATACCACTAATTACGTAACGACCAACAGTTGTGCAGCTGCAGGGAAAAGCCCCACAGTGCCACCTGTTGGTCACAAACCGAAACATGACAGGATTCATCCTTCAAAGAATAAATCGATAACAAGATTTACTTAACACTGACATTGCAACAATGCGCACATGCACAGATAGCCGTCAAACCTTTCAGTGGCACTGGCCTTTTGCGTGTGTAGACATATTTTCAAAGACCGACATGGAAACAACTAAAAACAAAAATATTAGTCACCATTAGCTCCTGTGTGCCTCAATGAAACGTGGCCATTTGGCATAATCCAATAAGCCTTCATTATATTGCCTGAGGCATTCACTCAACCGCCTTGACTATTCCGGAGTATTCAACGTGACATTTTTCCCTTTGCAGCCAAAACAGATGTGGGGCAAGAAGGCCTGGCTCTCAGTCTGCGCTCTAATTCACCCAAAAGGTGTTTTCTCTCAGGTTGAGGTCAGGACTCTGCGCAGGCCAGTCATGTTCATCCACGTGATACTCTGTCATCAATGTCCTTCTGTACCTTGTTTTATACAACGGTGCACAGTCATGTTGGAAAAGGAAGGGGCCAGCTCAGCTGTTCCCACAAAATTGGGAGTATGGGAATTTCCAAAATCACTTACAGCAGGGGTGTCAAACTCATTTCACATGGTGGGCCACATACGGCCTCGGTAGATGTCAAGTGGGCCGGACCATTAAAAATTATACCATACTCTGCTATAAATAACCAAAATAATATGTCTTTCCTTTGTTTTGGTCTAAAGAAGCACAAGAACATTCTGAAAACTTTGAAATTTAATGAACATATCTTTTACAGAACATTTCATGAAGCACCTAAGATTTCCTTAAACAAAGGTGTAATTTACTTTTATCATTCACATATATGCATTGCAACTGATCCCACTGATTATACAAAGGCACAAAACTTTAACAATTAATTGGTATTGAAAAATATAGTAATACACTTTTTAAACGAGATTTATAAAGAAAGGTATTTTTAAACCATTTACACAAGCATATAAAATCTAAATGTAATCCCTGGCTACACCTTACAAACTAAGGAGAGTGCTATAATATGTGTAAAGAATAAAGTATTCACATGTCCTTGATAGCGGCTGCTGTGTTGGGTCTGTCTCAGTGACAGACTGAGGCTGCGGTTGTCTTCTTCTCTGATCAAAACACTGTTGTCTTTTCCTCTGATCAAAACAGTGTGTCCCTCTAGCGGATATTCCACGAACTGCACCTTATTAAAAATATTCTTTCCGTGTCTTTTATGCATTTTTTCACTTTTAAATCATCCTGCCGGCCTGATCAAACGTCCGTGCGGGCCGGATACGGCACGCGGGCCGTATGTTTGACACCCCTGATTTACAGCATACATACTTGGTACCGTATTTTTCGGATTATACGTCGCTCCGGATTATAAATCGCACCAGCCAAAAAATGCATAATTTAGAAGGAAAAAACATAAATAAGTCGCACTGGAGTATAAGTCGCATTTTGGGGGGAAATTTATTTGATAAAATCCAACACCAAAAACATACATGTCATCTTGAAAGGCAATTTAAAATAAAAATAAAATAGAGAACAACAGGCTGAATAAGTGTACGGTATACTAACGTTACATGACTGACATGCCTTATAATGTCAGTAACGACGTAACATATTAAGAGTTATTCAGATAACTCTAGGATAGAGAACATGCTAACAAGTTTACCAAACTATCAGTTTCACTCCAAATCTCTAAATCCAATGAAATCTTCATGCTCTGTGTCACTTTTAAACAACTCCCCCAGCTCGGGAGGTAGACGATGCGCCGCTTCCTCTTCTAAATCGCTTACGTCAGACTCATCGTCGATTTATCAACACAGGCTGAGAGCGCCCTCTTGTGGCTTCATGTGAAAATAACATGTGAAATGATATAATCATATGTTAATAATTTCACACATAAGTCGCTCCAGAGTATAAATCGCACCCCCGGCCAAACTATGAAAAAAAACTGTGACGTTATATGCTGAAGTATTCAACATATAGAGAGTTTTTGGACAATTCCATGCTCCAAACTTTGAATAGTCAAAATTTCTCACGAACACACTCATAAACCTTGTGGGCAGCCTTCACAAAAGAGCTGAAGCTGGCATGGCGGAAAAACGTGGACCCATGTCATTTCCAACCCTATGGATTACAAATGCGATGTTTCTTCAATCCGTTTAGGAATCAATGCAGGTGAGTGACTATTTTTGGCAATATCATGTAATAAGCAGAGGAAGGAAGTGATATTCCGCAGACAGCAGCGCATCGCTCGTCTTTATG
This sequence comes from Hippocampus abdominalis, assembly GCA_018466805.1. Lineage (NCBI taxonomy): Eukaryota > Metazoa > Chordata > Actinopteri > Syngnathiformes > Syngnathidae > Hippocampus > Hippocampus abdominalis. Next base: position 16,282 of record JAGPNR010000141.1, read on the forward strand.
AGGTTTGCAGATGTTTCACCAGAGACTCTTTAACACTTAGCAGCAGTGGCGCATCACTTTAAGCACACCCAGAACTGTGACGCTGGCAGCAGGGAAGCGGCGGAATTATTGTTCCCCCTATCTGCTGGTCAGCACCATTGCCACATAAAAGCAAATGAACCAGTGGTCCAGCGTCTATCCTTGAGGAGTAATGTACCAACCACTACCGCGATTTTATTAGCGGATATATCCGCGGACGTTTGTGTGTGACGGTGATTAGATGGCAGTGAAGGAAGGAAGGCAGCAAAGAAATCACGACTGCTCAGACGCATGATATGCGACTCAGATCATGGCAGACGGTCACTTTTCCTCATGCAATTCAGAGATCTGAAGGCCACGAAAACCACCCATACAAACATTTGGTGAACGGTAGCAAACTTTATGCATTCTGTTTCAAGTCCACCACTGTCACTAGTTAACACCCTCTTACACGTAGCTATTAGACGTCGCACTTCTCCCTTACATCCCATCCATTTCTGCTGTTTGTTTTGTTTTTTTCTTTCTTTTTATTCTATATCCGACAGGCGAGCAGGAGTAACGCAGGAGCGGTCGCTATTCATTGCCGACACTCGTACGAGTGACCCCTACTATCAACACACTGATAATAAAGTGATTAAAGACAGAGCAAATGAAGAAAGGCCCGGTGATGCAATACTTTGCCCTTAGCATAAAAATAAAATGAAGCCTATGTATCTTTTCAGTTGATATCCAGTATGACAGGTTGTATTAGAAATTCACCAGAACAGGTGAGATCAGATAAAAATGTTTCTGCAGATAGCATCAAAGGCTATTCCTGAATGCGGAGCTCTCCCTAACAGCCGCTCTGCTATTCATCAAACCTTATGGGCGGCACGTTGCAGGGATGTTCTCTGCAACCTCACCCCTTCCATGCACGGAATACAATGACAAAAATAATACTCTTGATATTTCCCAGTGTCTTACAGTAAGTTGGCAAATAGTCATCGTGGAGCACAATTGGCTGAGAGCAAGCTTTCACACATCCGTGTTCATTTTCAAGGGTTCAGAATTTCCATGTTATGCAATGGTATTATTGTAAAAGGCGACAAATGACTTGGCAATTTTCAAATCGGAAAGGCTGCAATTTAACTCATTCACTCCCAGACATATTTATATGTCTTTTCAGACTTCACACATTCAATCCCATGTACTTAGGTTTTCTTTTTTCCTAGCTTTTTTTCCCCAAGATTGAAGGTCTTTTTTTTAATTTTTTTTTTATTTTAGACAGGTCTGAAAATGGCTGGTACTGGATGAGTTTTAAAGGACTTTTTTTTTTTAAACGGGTCTGAAAATGGCCGATACTGAATGAGTTAAAAAGAAAAAAAAAACTGCTTCATTTTGGTCAGTCGGTAGGCTTTATTTTTTTATATACAATACAGTATATTTATATTGTATTCATTTCTTAAATTAAATTAAACAAATCTGTATTACTGTTGTAATCTGATTTATGGGGGGGGGGGGGGGGGAGATAACAGTCTTTCATTTGATTGTATTGGTCATTTGCCTTTATTTTAGCATAAACCTTAGTTATAAATCCCAAATATTTTTGTGTAATAAATCTGATAATATTTTTTTGTAATACAGATGAATTTGAAAAGAACAATTGCATATTAAATCACAATGCCGACATTGATGGGAAAAAATGGGATTAGTGTTTGGAAAATTCGATCAATCCTAGTTATGAGTTTATTGCAACAATAGTTTCCTTCATGTTGAATTGCTTTGGACACTATGTTTCATAACTCGGTGACTTCTTCCCATGTGTGATAAGTTGCATAGCATGTTGCTGATCAGTGCTACGACTCACTTTGGTAATTAGTATCAGAAAAAAAAGGGCTCTCTTGTTTAAGCTTCAAACAAAGCTTGCATAAGACCGCTATTGCAAGATCTGTGCTGATGAAGTCAAATAAAGTTAAAAGAGTTTCTATCTACCAACTTGAGTGGTTCTCTGGGGGCGGGGGGATTCAATTCCATCTGCAAGTATCAAGTTGTTTTCCTTTCTATTCTCATGTGGTTGAGTTAAGAGTAAGTGGATTTCGTGACTGGGGATCCAGAGGAAACGTCTCACGCATTGTACCCAACGGCAACAAATAAATATTTGATGCATTGGTTTTATCTATGATAATGCCTGACTGCGATTCAATTAAGTGAATTCTTTATTTGCATTACATCTTAACAGGAAGTGCAAGTGTGTGAATAAAAGAGGTTATATAATGCCAACGTGTCTTTAATGTGTGTGTAGGAGTCATTTAGAGGTACAGTACTTTATACTGTACTTGCACATGACGCTGTCAGCGCTCCAACGACCGTGAGCAACAGGCCTTGAACTACTCACGACCTCACTTTGCTTCAAAGCAACAGTGACATCTACTAGAGTATGAAGGATGCTCAAGACAGAGGCACTGTTGATAAATAGTAGATTGTCCTAGACCAGTGGTTCTTAACCTGGGTTCGATCGAACCCCAGGGGTTCGGTGAATCAGTGTCAGGGGGTCGACGGAGCCTCTGCTGTGGAGGTTAAGACACACCCGACTCAACATGTCAATTTGTTATGACACACCCACTTGGCCATCACTGGCTGCAGATGATCACATTACATTACTTGTCCAATCGGTACTGCGGGAAATTTGGTTCGCTCAGTAGTCAACACACGTTGACTACTGTGTCAGCTGTCATAATACAGTGAAACTCCTCTACAACGAAATCATGTCTGCAGCAAGAAGTTTTTCACAACAGGGGGGTTTTCACTGTAGCAAATGTGAAACAGGAAAGTGGGAATGGTGTTAATGCATGAAGATTTTTTCACACTAGGGGGTATTTTCACCCATGTAGATTTCGTTGTAGAGGAGTTTCACTGTAGTACGTCATGTGATTTAAAAAAAATGTTTTGATACATGCTATGTCGAGCAAAAAAACCCCCAAAAAACAAAGTGGTCAGACGAATATGTACCGCATGGATTCCCATGCATAACGGAACGTGATGGGACTCAGCATCCTAACTGCATGTTTTGTCATGCCAAGTGTTCCTTCAGTTTTGCCGGTGCGAGACAAGAGTTGCTCACTACTCTTGTCTCGCACCGGCAAAACTGAAGGAACACTTCTTGAATCTGATTTTTATTTTTCAGTAATGAAGGGTTTGATGAATGTGCATGTGAACTGGTTGGGTTCGGTACCTCTAATAAGGTTAAGAACCACTGTCCTAGACTATGTACGATTTCTGGAGAAATTTCGTGTGAATGCTGAAATGCAAAAATTTGAATCATGATTTGCATTTGGTAATGTTGGTACAGGCTCCAGCTAACCTACGGGCCACAACCCTAACGACGATAAGCAGTATAGATATATGAATGTAAATGGATGCCATGACCCAAACGTATGCAAATGCTGTGGTGAAACACTCCCATTTGTAATGTACATACATTGGCAGATGTTAGTTTCTGCATTAATTGCATGTATAGTATATTATGTACTGTACTTAATATGAAGCCTGTACTTAAACACAGCCCAGAATCCTAATCAAACACTATAGTAGCGGATGTCATTATGAATCTTCTATGAATTTACTTCTCTGACTTTGAATATTTTGATCACTGTAATTGTCTTTTTTTTATTAACAGACCCACAAAACAATCAATGATATGACGAACTGAAAATCACAAAGATGAGGCTGTCTCTTACTGAAGTTGCAAGTAGGCAGAGTTCAGTGTCCTGCCTTCCAGTTCCATTTCAGTTAAATTACATATGCATGGCCCCCAAAAAAAAACACCAAAAAAAAGGAGCACCATTTCAGCCATTTTAAAGCGTTCTCAATAATTTACACAGTGCTTCTGAAACTCTTTCCTCTTCTCTAGTTTGTTTCCAATGCACTACCCCACAACCCTAAACAACCCTGTACAAACAAATACGGTACGTACACAACACAAAGACACTTTAGGCCTGATATTTACTCTCTCCTAAGAGCAGTTCAGAGCCACTCTTGCTAAGCATGACTTGTGCTGCATTCACCCACAATTTGGAAACGATAGAATTCTTTTCCGTAACTCAGTAATATGTATGTCTTCCAATAACATTTCTTATTCCATGAGTACAAACTTCATTTTGTGCGAGTGGTGTTCACCACGGTGAAACATATCAGCGTTGCATCAAGCAGAAAATGTTCTTTTAAATACACTGACACTTTGATACGTTTTGCCAAAGGAATCTGTTAAGAGTGGACAAACGCGCACTGTAGCGGCCGCAATTTGGGATTGAAGGTGCATCGATTAAGTGACAACTAGTCAACAACCAAATTTATGGATTATTATTTTTGATAATTGGTGAATCGTTGAGATCCCCTTTTTTGATTAATAAATCGTCCAAATGCTCAGAAATTCAGCTTCTCAGCAGTAAATATTGTCTAATTTCTGGAGTCCATAAAAAGATTGATCAAACAAAGTAACCAACATTTTCTAGGGCAATTTCAAAAGTAGAATCCAAATATCTCATGAGTTTTTCTCTATATGATGCCATTTTTTGTCATTTTAATTTTTTGACAAAAATTCGATCTCTGCACAGTTGTAAGGTATATTAAATCAGTGTAGGGGTAGAAGAGCACTTGAATTTACTTTCGTTTTGCATGGTGGTAATTGGAGGACCCCAAAAAGCAGGGAGGCAGGGAGGAGCAGGGTGGACTGACCAAGGTGTATTCAACAAAAAAATGCAAACAGGAGTACACTGGAAAAACATTAACTCAAAGTACTCGAACAAAGTCCTGGTAATCACAAGGAACCAAATTAACAGACAAAACTATGACAGAAAACAAAACATGACAGGAGCACACAGATACTCACAACTCACAATGACCCAACCAAGACTAACAGAACTCAGGGAACTAAATCCAAGCAAAGTAACGAGACATCTGGACAAGACACAGAGGGTTGAGGCACGGATGACGAGAACACGTGGCGACAAGAAGGGGCACATGAGGGAACAAAACCAAACTGAAACCAGACAAAACATAACAGTACCACGTGGACGTGGCTCGGCTCAATGTGGACGTGGACGGGGCTCGACGTGACGAGAATATGGGACGGCTTGACCTTTTTTTTGTTTGTTTTGAGTCAGGGTTTTATTTTGCGATGGTTCAAAGCAGAGGTCTGAACTATCGCAACACTAAATATCCGTGGCCATGAAATTATTAAGCTTAAAACGTTTATGCATCTTTTATTGATCAGGTAAGGACTCTAGTTGACAACAATGTACAGTTGTACATTATGTCTCCTAAGAAAAGGACTTTACTGGTGTTAATATTGACTGAATTATATGTGCACATTTGCAATATAATAAGAGGTTTTGATAAAGAGACAAATATGTACCGGTATTTTCCAAAGTTTCGCTACTACAAATATTTGTTGTGGCTGCAGTGCCGCATGTGATAGGCCTGACTGCAGACACCTCTGGGAAATCATCCAATTTCCTGTTATATCACATCGACCAGAAGCGGAAAATTTAAGATGTGTGGTGTGTTGTGTTTTGTGTAAGGGGGGGGGGGGCTTTGTGGTGAGGGAGAGAGGCTGCTCGGTAGTTATTCAGCGTGGCTGTATCTTGCAGCCTCCCTCAGTCAGAAGTGGGTCAGATCACATGACACCTGCTTTTGTACGAACTTCCTCAAATGTCAGGTTGCTGACATGCATGTACAATCAGGAGACAAGACAAAATTATAGAGAGGAATCTCCAATTGGCAGAAGGATACTACTCAGCACGCAACATGTTAGTGCTCAATATATCACTTCATCTTGCAAATATACAATAATAAAGCATACGAATCAAATGGATAATACTTTTCATTTTCACACCAAATTTGAGCAATCTCCCGCTGACATTTCTATCAAAGTCATCAAAGGTTCAGTCATTGAATGTGCCTAAGATTATCCTAAGGCGGGGTGTGATAAGAGTGATTGTTCCTCCAAAATCAGCTTGGAGACCCGTTGTATTTGCCAAATAGGAGATTCAATATTTATGATAACATTTGATCGCAGAGTTTGGGTGATCCACAGACTCAGTGATTGTGACATGAAACAAAATGATAGCCAATTAGGAAATGACCTGAAGCTGACACAGTTGCCAGACACAAATCAAGGAGCTGCTGTTTGTGTTGTATAACGTGTCACCCAAGTCATTCACTGCAAAAAAAAAAATTTAATAAAAAAAAAAGTTTGCATTCCCACATGCATGCATGTTCGCAACCTGATATTCCTGCTTCAAGATGACTTTGAGTGAGAGGTGGTGGAGGACACCCTAGATTGGTCACCAGTGAATCGCAGGGCACAAATAGACAATACACCAATCACATTCATGTCTATGAACAATAGAAATGCTACAATAACCTATTATGCACGGTTTGCCATTTTGCGAGGAAACTGGAGCAGCCAGAGACAGATTCAAACACATATTAACAAACTGTAGGGCATATGTGCCAGTCATCAGGTCACCATACTGCCATCCATCCCACTTGTACTCATATAGGGCGGCCCGTGTTATGGGGAGCTGGCAAGAGCCCGGGAACACCCCTCGGCTGACACACGCCTAATTGCAGGGCACTAACTAGACAAATATCAGCAATTTAGGAATTAGTTAACCTAACACACATGCTTTTGTAGTGTATATGAAAGTCAGAGCACCTTGAGAGACACTCAAACCCAGGTCTACTCAGAGGCAGATGTGCTAACCATGTACTTTATAAGGCATTGGTGTGCTCCTTTTTCTTTTACTTTTTCCCCATATTTGCAGTCTAGGTCGTTCCTACTCCTTGCAGGTTGCTCATTTGGCACAGTGACCCACCCACCCCCAAACCTTTCAACATTTCCTCCCCACCACATTTACATACCTGAGATAGTTACATGGCGCGTTCGGTTCTGCTCGCGCTGGTCTCGGTTGGGCAGATCAAGTCAAGCAGCATCCTCAGCAAACAAGTACTGACCCGCACCCAACTATCGCGTCCAAACTAAAGGTCAGAGAAGCTGCACACAGCGAACACGGACAGCTGATGCGGAACGATAGAGCATGGTCACGACGGTGAAGGCGAGGAAGAGCTTTTACGCGCGCGGAAAAAAAAAAAAGAATCACAACATTCGACTTCTTGAGCACTCGGAGAGGATGAACAGCTGCTGGGGAAAGCAGTGAAGACAAGAAAGTGAAAGCTGAAAAAAAACACGACCCAAGTGAAGACTGCGAAGGGGGAGGCGCATAGAAAATGGGAGCCGCCCTCAACGGACTGCTTTGCATCCTTCACGACGCACAAAACTGCAGCGTTAGGATGTACAGTAATACATTGTTACAAATTACTAAAATATTGCAGTATGAAGAAAAACATTACTTTATTTTATTATTATATTATTATATTTTTTGATTGAGCACATACACCAGTTCAAGGTTTTTGTATTGTATAAAACAAAGTACAGTAAACTGAACTGGTTTTATAAAGTGGAATTACTGACGTCACAACTATTGCGTGCCTGAGCTGTGCCTTTAAGGGGCGTAGTGTAGCAAGTGACGTCAGGATCATGGGCAGTAATAGTTAGTCACTGGGGAAAGTAAATTCCTAGTGTGTTTTACATACTTGGCCAACAAAGCAGATTCTGATTCTAATAGTTTGTATGAGCGTCCGGACGTGTGTTACGGCCGACTTTTGCTGCTTGTGAGTCTTTTCATTGTGCATTTGTGTTTTTGAGTACTTTGTCGGTCAATAAAAAAGCTTGAAATTGCATCATCTCTCTCTCTTTAGATTTTTCTTCGGAACAGCAGCACACATAAAACTAGCTAGTAACTTAAATTTTGGATTGAAACACACAGCCTCCGCACCCACAAAAATAAAAAAACAAGGGGAAAAAAACAAGAAAATCGACCAAGTGATAGCTCTCATCCCCAAACCAAGTTCAAGAAGTGCACCACGGCAGGTTTTCCAGTGTGCTGAGCGCCACAAACTATATGTTAGGGTGTTAATTTAAATAACCCTTTTAATAATTACAAAGGATATCATAAAAAAAAAAACCTACTTGATTGGTGTATCCAATTTGAAGGCCTTTGACGGGTATAAGTATATCAGTAAAGGCAATATGACACTCATCAAGAGCATAAGGTCAGGTGTACATATGTCCGGAGAACATACAAGGACCAATTAGGATGATGGTTTTGTTCAGGATGCAACACTTAACCCTGGAGAACCCAAGACCCCTTTTCTTCTTTGGAAATGATGATTTTACATTAAATTGCTGCTATATGTTCACTGAACACCAAAATACGTACTGTATATGTTTTTTCAAATACTTAATAATTTAATCCTAATTTAGGATTAGGGTAAAATTTGACCCTTTGGGATTTAAGGGTAGCATTTGAGTAGCAGAATTTATAAGGTCCCAAGTTGACCCCGGGTTCTCCAGGGTTCTTAAGCAAAGAAGGCGATGTGATTTTAGTGATACATGCTCCAGTAGGCCCTCCTCAACACAGCCCACTGAGCTACAGTAATTGATTGCGCCTCAATCTCTGTCTCTTAATCTACTTACTGTTCCAAAACTAGTCCGTGCAGATACGACATAGTGGACCTGGCTGACCAAACAAGGCTGAGTGGGGTGTGATTAGAATAGAACTTGGATTTTATCAATCCATCATCCATGTTCCACTCTGTTTGCAATCATT
>JAGPNR010000156.1:2500-5000 GCA_018466805.1 Hippocampus abdominalis
CCCGCGCCCGAGCTTCCGTGCGCACCGCGGCGGCCTTCCTACTCGTCGCGGCCTAGCCCTCGCGGCGTTCCTCTGCCGGCGACGGCCGGGTGGGCCCGACGCTCCAGCGCCATCCATTTTCAGGGCTAGTTGATTCGGCAGGTGAGTTTGTTACACACTCCTTGGCGGGTTCCGACTTCCATGGCCACCGTCCTGCTGTCTATATCGACCAACACCTTTTCTGGGGTCTGATGAGCGTCGGCATCGGGCGCCTTAACCCGGCGTTCGTTCATCCCGCAGCGCCAGTTCTGCTTACCAAAAGTGGCCCACTGGGCGGCTCGCATTCCACGCCCGGCTCCACGCCAGCGAGCCGGGCCTCTTACCCATTTAAAGTTTGAGATAGGTTGAGATCGTTTCGGCCCCAAGGCCTCTAGTCATTGGCTTTACCGGATAAAACTGCTATTCGAGCGCCAGCTATCCTGAGGGAAACTTCGGAAGGAACCAGCTACTAGATGTCGATTAGTCTTTCGCCCCTATACCCAGGTCGGACGACCGATTTGCACGTCAGGACCGCTGCGGGCCTCCACCAGAGTTTCCTCTGGCTTCGCCCTGCCCAGGCATAGTTCACCATCTTTCGGGTCCTATCGCGCGCGCTCATGCTCCACCCCCGACGCGGCGGGCGAGGCGGGCCGGTGGTGCGCCCGGAGACGTCGTAACCCCGCCGCGCGGGGCCGGATCCCACCTCGGCCGGCGCCGCCGCCGCCCTCACTTTCATTGCGCCGGGTCGGGTTTCATCGGGCCCTCCGACTCGCGCGCGCGTTAGACTCCTTGGTCCGTGTTTCAAGACGGGTCGGGTGGGCTGCCGACATCGCCGCGGACCCCTGGCGCCCGTCAGAACGTGGGCCGGTCCCCGCCCTGGCGGCGCGGCGCGCCCGGCGCGCACTGGGGCAGTGCGCGCGCGGAGCGCCGCGCCGGGGGCGGGGGCCCCGGCCGTGATCGAGGGCGCAGCGGTACATCCCACGACCCCGGGGAAGCGGCGAGGTAGGGACCGGGGAACGCTGTAGAGCGCGGGGGCTGACGCGCGGGGAGAGCCCCCCGCCCCCCCGAGGGGGGGCGGGATAACCCAGGTCCCGCGCGGGCCGCCCGCGCCACCGTCGTCCCAAGCCTTTCCAAGCCAACCCGGAGCCGTCGCGGCGCACCGCAACGGGGAAGTGCGCCCGGCCGGGTGGCGGACGGGACCCCGGGGGCGCGGGGGCCGCCCCCCCCTCTCCGCCAAGGGAGGAAGGGCGGGACGGACGAACCCGCGCGCCGACCAAAGGCCCGCCGCCGCGCCCTGCCGGGTTGAATCCCCCCGCGGACTGCGCGGTCCCCACCCGTTTACCTCTCAACGGTTTCACGCCCTGTTGAACTCTCTCTTCAAAGTTCTTTTCAACTTTCCCTTAAGGTACTTGTCCGCTATCGGTCTCGTGCCGGTATTTAGCCTTAGATGGAGTTTACCACCCGCTTTGGGCTGCATTCACAAACAACCCGACTCCGAGAAGGCCTCGCCCCGCGCCGGGGCCGCTACCGGCCTCACACCGTCCTCGGGCAGAGCCTCCATCAGAAGGACTCGGGCCCCCACAGGGCGGCGCCGGGCAAAGCGACCTTCTGTACGCCACATGTCCCGCGCCCTCCGCCGGCGGGGATTCGGCGCTGGGCTCTTCCCTGTTCACTCGCCGTTACTGAGGGAATCCTGGTTAGTTTCTTTTCCTCCGCTTAGTAATATGCTTAAATTCAGCGGGTCGTCTCGTCTGATCTGAGGTCGTAGTCGAATGGGGGGGTGGGCGGGGGCGAGCGAGCGAGCCGCATCGCCTCCCGACATCGGGGTCGGCCGGACCCGCGCCTCGCCGGGCCGCGGACTCCTACGGTGCCGCGCGGTGCGTCGCGGCGGACTGCGCGGCGGGGGACGGATCCTCCATCGGCAGCCGCCGCGAGCCACGGCGGCCTCGCGGTGGTCGGGCCCGTCGAGGGCGCGGGCGGTCGGGGTCTGCACTTAGGGGGACGAGGGCCGGTGCCATCCTCCCCCACCTGTGACAGGGGGGGGAAGGGTAGGCGTGGCCCGCGACGCCCCAACCGCGGGAGGGGGGCGGGGAGCCCCGATCCCGATAGATGGCAAGGCGACGCTCAGACAGGCGTGGCCCCGGGGGAACCCGGGGCCGCAAGGTGCGTTCGAAGTGTCGATGATCAATGTGTCCTGCAATTCACATTAGTTCTCGCAGCTAGCTGCGTTCTTCATCGACGCACGAGCCGAGTGATCCACCGCTGAGAGTCGTACGTTTTCGTTCGGTAAGTGGGACGGCCAAGTTCAGAGACTGGGGTTTATCAGGGGGACGACGGTGCCCCGGGCGCTCAGATCCACCCCGCCGGAGAGGCGGGGCGGGGACGGAGACATTGAACCCCCCGCTCGCCGCCGAAGGTGGCGAGAAGGTTGGGTACCGGCGGCGGGGTTTTAAGGTGCCGAGGTCGGCCGGGTCGCGATGTC
>JAGPNR010000156.1:7500-12500 GCA_018466805.1 Hippocampus abdominalis
GACGCTGCCCGCGGAGCCGGACCCGCGTGGGTTTGGGTCTGATAAATGCGCGCGTCCCCGGAGGTCGGCGCTCGTTGCATGTATTAGCTCTAGAATTGCCACAGTTATCCAAGTAACGGCGGAGCGATCAAAGGAACCATAACTGATTTAATGAGCCATTCGCAGTTTCACTGTACGGGCCGTGTGTACTTAGACTTGCATGGCTTAATCTTTGAGACAAGCATATGCTACTGGCAGGATCAACCAGGTAGCCCCCACCGTGGATGTGGGACGGGGGTGGGAGGATGCGGGAGGGGCGGGGTGGGCTCCCCGCGCCCTCCGCGGGTGTGCGGATAAGGTAGGTCCGACGAGGAAGGGTGTCGAGAAACGATGCGTTCGCCGGGAAGCCGTCGCCCCGACCCGACTGCCACCTTCCGGCCAAAGGAGGGTGGGCGGCGACGGGGGCGGCGGATCCGGTAGTAGGACCGCTGGGGGAACCGCGCGAGCGCGGGTGGTCGGCTCGGCCTCGCCGCCGATAGGTTCGCGCGCGCCGGACGCAGCCGGTGCCGCTGGAGTCGACCCGCAGGCCGGAGGAACCGTCCGCCCGAACGCCGGCGCGAAGCCGGAGCCGGCGGGGGCCCTCCGAAGGCGGGTCATGGTTGCGTATCGGTCGGTGGTTATCAGTGGTGTATTGTTATGGTGCACGTCAATTCCTTTAAGTTTCAGCTTTGCAACCGTACTCCCCCCCGGAACCCAAAGACTTGGTGGTTTCCCGGGCCGGCTTCATTACCCCGGTTAGTCCGACGTTGGCGCCCCCTAGGCGGACTCGCACGGTGCAGCGAGACGCCTGGATCTTGTCTTAGAAAATGGAGAGATTTGCGGAGCTCCGCCGAAATAGGCCCGCTGTCATCCCAGCCCAGTTCATCCGCCAACAGCACCCTCTAGGCGGCCTCGCACGCTACAGCAAGACGCCCGGAGCTTGTCTTAGAAAATGGAGAGATTTGCGGAGCTCCGCCGAAATAGGCCTGCTGTCATCCCAGTTCATCCGCCGCCAGCACCCTCTAGGCGGCCTCGCACTGTATTGCAAGACGCCTGGATCTTGTCTTAGAAAATGGAGAGATTTGCGGAGCTCCGCCGAAATAGGCCAGCTGTCATCCCAGTTCATCCGCCAACAGCACCCTCTAGGCGGCCTCGCACGGTACAGCAAGACGCCCGGATCTTGTCTTAGAAAATGGAGAGATTTGCGGAGCTCCGCCGAAATAGGCCAGCTGTCATCCCAGTTCATCCGCCAACAGCACCCTCTAGGCGGCCTCGCACGGTACAGCAAGACGCCCGGAGCTTGTCTTAGAAAATGGAGAGATTTGCGGAGCTCCGCCGAAATAGGCCTGCGGTCATCCCAGTTCATCCGCCGCCAGCTCCCTCTAGGCGGCCTCGCACTGTATGCAAGACGCCTGGAGCTTGTCTTAGAAAATGGAGAGATTTGCGGAGCTCCGCCGAAATAGGCCAGCTGTCATCCCAGTTCATCCGCCAACAGCACCCTCTAGGCGGCCTCGCACGGTACAGCAAGACGCCCGGATCTTGTCTTAGAAAATGGAGAGATTTGCGGAGCTCCGCCGAAATAGGCCTGCGGTCATCCCAGTTCATCCGCCGCCAGCTCCCTCTAGGCGGCCTCGCACTGTATTGCAAGACGCCTGGAGCTTGTCTTAGAAAATGGAGAGATTTGCGGAGCTCCGCCGAAATAGGCCAGCTGTCATCCCAGTTCATCCGCCAACAGCACCCTCTAGGCGGCCTCGCACGGTACAGCAAGACGCCCGGAGCTTGTCTTAGAAAATGGAGAGATTGGCGGAGCTCCGCCGAACAGGCCGGCTTTATGCCGGTTATCCGACGTTGGCGCCCCCTAGGCGGACTCGCACGGTGCAGCGAGACGCCTGGAGCTTGTCTTAGAAAATGGAGAGATTTGCGGAGCTCCGCCGAAATAGGCCAGCTGTCATCCCAGTTCATCCGCCAACAGCACCCTCTAGGCGGCCTCGCACGGTACAGCAAGACGCCCGGAGCTTGTCTTAGAAAATGGAGAGATTGGCGGAGCTCCGCCGGCAACAGGCCGACTTTATGCCCGGTTAGTCCGACGTTGGCGCCCCCTAGGCGGACTCGCACGCTGCAGCGAGACGCCTGGATCTTGTCTTAGAAAATGGAGAGATTTGCGGAGCTCCGCCGAAATAGGCCAGCTGTCATCCCAGTTCATCCGCCAACAGCACCCTCTAGGCGGCCTCGCACGGTACAGCAAGACGCCCGGAGCTTGTCTTAGAAAATGGAGAGATTGGCGGAGCTCCGCCGGCAACAGGCCGGCTTTATGCCCGGTTAGTCCGACGTTGGCGCCCCTAGGCGGACTCGCACGCTGCAGCGAGACGCCTGGATCTTGTCTTAGAAATGGGAGAGATTTGCGGAGCTCCGCCGAAATTGGCCCGCTGTCAGCCCAGTTCATCCGCCAACAGCACCCTCTAGGCGGCCTCGCACGGTACAGCAAGACGCCCGGAGCTTGTCTTAGAAAATGGAGAGATTGGCGGAGCTCCGCCGGCAACAGGCCGACTTTATGCCCGGTTAGTCCGACGTTGGCGCCCCCTAGGCGGACTCGCACGCTGCAGCGAGACGCCTGGATCTTGTCTTAGAAAATGGAGAGATTTGTGGAGCTCCGCCGAAATTGGCCCGCTGTCAGCCCAGTTCATCCGCCAACAGCACCCTCTAGGCGGCCTCGCACGGTACAGCAAGACGCCCGGAGCTTGTCTTAGAAAATGGAGAGATTGGCGGAGCTCCGCCGGCAACAGGCCGGCTTTATGCCCGTTAGTCCGACGACGGCCCCTCGTCGTCGGCCTGAGAAAGAGCCGTGGAGAGCATGGATGAGGACATAGAAGTATTTCTGAGCTCCGGCGGGAGAGGCCGGCGGCCTGCTCTGGGTGGCTGGAATCACCCTCATATAATCGGATACACTCCGAAGAGCCTCCCGCCTGTTTCTCTGGAGCTCACTCGTTCGAAATAACCTCTCTCATATATTGTACACCTTGTTTTTTGCAGAACGCTCACCTACTAAGCCTTCTGCCCACCTGACCCTACTAGTGCTTGCCTACTACAGCTCCCCTACCGACCGAAACGCGGTACTGCATCACCCTTGGTACCCTCAGCTATACCCTTGGTACCCTCAGCTATACCCTTGGTACCTCCAGCTATACCCTTGGTACCTCCAGCTCGACCCTTGGTACCTCCAGCTCGACCCTTGGTACCTCCAGCTATACCCTTGGTACCTCCAGCTATACCCTTGGTACCCTCAGCTCTACCCTTGGTACCCCCGCCGCCTGGCGGACACGGTCGGTACTGCATTCCCCATTGAAAGTGAATGGGGAATTTTTCTATTTTTTCAATCCGACCGTGAGGCTTCATTCCCGGCCACTCCTGGCCTACGGCCGGCCTCTCCTACGGTGCTCAACATGCGGTCCGCGGGCCATTAACAATAAATGGGGGATTTTTCACCATTTTTTCAATCCGACCGTGAGGCTTCATTCCCGGCCACTCCTGGCCGACGGCCGGCCTCTCCTACGGTGCTCAACATGCGGTCCGCGGGCCATTAACAATAAATGGGGGATTTTTCACCATTTTTTCAATCCGACCGTGAGGCTTCATTCCCGGCCACTCCTGGCCTACGGCCGGCCTCTCCTACGGTGCTCAACATGCGGTCCGCGGGCCATTAACAAAATGGGGGATTTTTCACCATTTTTTCAATCCGACCGTGAGGCTTCATTCCCGGCCACTCCTGGCCTACGGCCGGCCTCTCCTACGGTGCTCAACATGCGGTCCGCGGGCCATTGACATGAATGGGGATTTTTCACCATTTTTTCAATCCGACCGTGAGCTCTCTTCCCGGCCACTCCTGGCCTACGGCGGCCTCTCCTCCGGTGCTCAACATGCGTCCGCGGGCCATTGACAATGAATGGGGGATTTTTCACCATTCTTTCAATCCGACCAAGAGCTTCATTCCCGGCCACTCTTTGCCTCTGGCCGGCCCTCTCCTCCGGTGCTCGCTCGACCCTTGGTACCTCCAGCTCGACCCTTGGTACCCTCAGCTCCACCCTTGGTACCCTCAGCTCCACCCTTGGTACCCTCAGCTCCACCCTTGGTACCCCCAGCTCGACCCTTGGTACCTCCAGCCACACCCTTGGTACCTCCAGCTCCACCCTTGGTACCCTCAGCTCCACCCTTGGTACCCTCAGCTCACCCTTGGTACCTCCTCCATCAATCCGCTCCACCCTTGGTACCCTCAGCTCCACCCTTGGTACCCTCAGCTTCCACGGGCTGCACCTGCACTCCATCAATCCGACCGCCGCGCACGTTCGTCGGACACTCTCCTCCTCCCGCCCGCCCCCTCCCACGGTGCTCAACTTTAACTTCCACGGGCTGCACCTGCACTCCATCAGTCCGGCCAGCGCGCACGTTCGTCGGACACTCTCATCCTCCCGCCCGCCCCCTCCCACGGTGCTCAACTTTAACTTCCACGGGCTGCACCTGCACTCCATCAGTCCGGCCAGCGCGCCGTCGTCGGACACTCTCCTCCTCCGCCAGCCCCCTCCCACGGTGCTCAACTTTAACTTCCACGGGCTGCACCTGCACTCCATCAGTCCGGCCAGCGCGCACGTTCGTCGGACACTCTCCTCCTCCCGCCCGCCCCCTCCCACGGTGCTCAACTTTAACTTCCACGGGCTGCACCTGCACTCCATCAGTCCGGCCAGCGCGCACTTTCGTCGGACACTCTCCTCCTCCCGCCAGCCCCCTCCCACGGTGCTCAACTTTAACTTCCACGGGCTGCACCTGCACTCCATCAGTCCGGCCAGCGCGCACGTTCGTCGGACACTCTCCTCCTCCCGCCCGCCCCCTCCCACGGTGCTCAACTTTAACTTCCACGGGCTGCACCTGCACTCCATCAGTCCGGCCAGCGCGCACGTTCGTCGGACACTCTCCTCCTCCCGCCCGCCCCC
>JAGPNR010000156.1:22500-24971 GCA_018466805.1 Hippocampus abdominalis
AGCGATCAAAGGAACCATAACTGATTTAATGAGCCATTCGCAGTTTCACTGTACGGGCCGTGTGTACTTAGACTTGCATGGCTTAATCTTTGAGACAAGCATATGCTACTGGCAGGATCAACCAGGTAGCCCCCACCGTGGATGTGGGATAGGGGGGGGGGGGATGTGGGAGGGGCGGGGTGGGCTCTCCGCGCCCTCCGCGGGTGTGCGGATAAGGTAGGTCCAAGAAGAAAGGGTGTCGAGAAACGATGCGTTCGCCGGGAAGCCGTCGCCCCGACCCGACTGCCACCTTCCGGCCAAAGGAGGGTGGGCGGCGACGGGGGCGGCGGATCCGGTAGTAGGACCGCTGGGGGAACCGCGCGAGCGCGGGTGGTCGGCTCGGCCTCGCCGCCGATAGGTTCGCGCGCGCCGGACGCAGCCGGTGCCGCTGGAGTCGACCCGCAGGCCGGAGGAACCGTCCGCCCGAACGCCGGCGCGAAGCCGGAGCCGGCGGGGGCCCTCCGAAGGCGGGTCATGGTTGCGTATCGGTCAGTGGTGGTCAGTGGTGGTGCAGGTGGTGGTGCTGGTGCTGGGTGAGGTGCGAAGGTGGAGGGCGGACGCCCGGAGGAGTACTTAGAAAATAGAGCGAATGGCGGAGCTCCGCCGGCAACAGGCCGGCTTTATGCCCGGTTAGTCCGACGACGGCGCCCCCTAGGCGGCCTCGCACTGTACGGCGAGACGCCTGGAGCTTGTCTTAGAAAATGGAGAGATTTGCGGAGCTCCGCCGGCAACAGGCCGGCTTTATGCCCTCTATGCTTGTCTTAGAAAATAGAAAATTTTGCGGAGCTCCGCCGGAAGAGGCCGGCTACTCGCCCGGGGTATCCGCCCGGAGCGCCTCGTCATCGGCCTGAGAAAGCGCCGTGGAGAGCATGGATGAGGACATAGAAATATTTTCGAGCTCCGGCGGGAGAGGCCGGCGGCCCGCTCTGGGTGGCTGGAATCACCCTCATATAATCGGATACACTCCGAAGAGCCTCCCGTGTGTTTCTATGGAGCTCACTCGTTCAAAATAACCTGTCTCATATATTGTACCGATAGTTTTTTGGAGAACGCTCACTTACTAAGCCTTCTGCCTACCTGACCCTACTAGTGCTTGCCTACTACAGCTCCCCTACCGACCGAACGCGGTACTGCGTCACCATTGGTACCCTCAGCTATACCCTTGGTACCCTCAGCTATACCCTTGGTACCTCCAGCTATACCCTTGGTACCTCCAGCTCGACCCTTGGTACCTCCAGCTATACCCTTGGTACCTCCAGCTATACCCTTGGTACCCTCAGCTCTACCCTTGGTACCCCCGCCGTCTGGCGGACACGGTCGGTACTGCATGTCCCATTGAAAGTGAATGGGGAATTTTTCTATTTTTTCAATCCGACCGTGAGGCTTCCTTCCCGGCCACTCTTGGCCTACGGCCGGCCTCTCCTATGGTGCTCAACACGCGGTGCGCGGGCCATTAACAATGAATGGGGGATTTTTCACCATTCTTTCAATCGGACCGAGAGGCTTCCTTCCCGGCCACTCTTGGCCTACGGCCGGCCTCTCCTACGGTGCTCAACATGCGGTCCGCGGGCCATTGACAATGAATGGGGGATTTTTCACCATTCTTTCAATCCGACCGTGAGGCTTCCTTCCCGGCCACTCTTGGCCTACGGCCGGCCTCTCCTACGGTGCTCAACACGCGGTCCGCGGGCCATTAACAATGAATGGGGGATTTTTCACCATTCTTTCAATCCGACCGAGAGGCTTCCTTCCCGGCCACTCTTGGCCTACGGCCGGCCTCTCCTACGGTGCTCAACATGCGGTCCGCGGGCCATTGACAATGAATGGGGGATTTTTCACCATTCTTTCAATCCGACCAAGAGGCTTCCTTCCCGGCCACTCTTGGCCTACGGCCGGCCTCTCCTACGGTGCTCAACACGCGGTCCGCGGGCCATTAACAATGAATGGGGGATTTTTCACCATTCTTTCAATCCGACCGTGAGGCTTCCTTCCCGGCCACTCTTGGCCGACGGCCGGCCTCTCCTACGGTGCTCAACATGCGGTCCGCGGTCCATTGACAATGAATGGGGGATTCTTCACCATCCTTTCTATCCGACCAAGAGGCTTCCTTCCCGGCCACTCTTTGCCTCTGGCCGGCCCCCTCCCACGGTGCTCAACTCTAACTTCCACGGGCTGCACCCGCACTCCATCAATCCGACCGCCGCGCCCGTTCGATGGACACTCTTCTCCCCCCGCCGGCCCCCTCCCCTGGTGCTCAACTTAACTTCCACGGGCCGCGCCCGCACTTCATCAGGACACATTGATCATCGACACTTCGAACGCACCTTGCGGCCCCGGGTCCCTCACGGGGCCACGCCTGTCTGAGCGTCGCCTTGTCATCTATCGGGATCGGGGCGCCCGCCCCTTTCCCGCGGTTGGGGTGTCGCGGGCCA
>JAGPNR010000030.1:0-23514 GCA_018466805.1 Hippocampus abdominalis
TATGACATTGTGGAAATTGTAAAATAAGGGCGACAATTTCTCACTTTCACACACAGCAAGTGTGCGTTTTATTTTTCACTCAACTCTCGAGCCAAACAGGTAACGGCTGACAATCCGTTTCCCTAGCAACAAAACTAAACATGGCGGTCCTTAAAGGGACCGCAATTACTTTAGGTATTTGCAGTTCGTGGTGAATTGTGAATTGCGAAGTCACTACACACGTCCCCCCAGAATTCAACACAACAAAAATAGACAAACTAAAGTTCAAGTCGTGGGGGGCGAATCCGACGGCCGTAGCGGCTACGCAGGACGGGGGAGTGAGGAAGCGCGTCCGCAGGGGGCGGGGGCGGAGGAAAAGTGGAAACTGGAGACGGGGGAGTCATGGGGGAGGGGACAGAGGGGAGAAGGCTAGGAGAGTGTCCAGTGGGAGGACGACCTCGCCTCGGAGGTTGAGCCACTTCAACCGGCCTGGCCAAGTCCAGGTGAGCTGGCTTAAGGCGGTCCACCGAGACCCGCTCGGGTTTACCCCCCATGTCAATGACAAAATGTTTCTGTCCCGCCTCTAAAACCCGGAAGGGGCCTTCATAAGGAGGGCGCAATGGCCCTCTGTGCCCATCAACACGAATGAACACATAACTAGCTGACAGGAGGTCCCTGGGCACGTGAGAGCCTGGAACACCGTGGCAGGAAGTGGGCAGAGGGGCAAAAAGTCTGGCATTGTCCAAGAGGGTGGAGCGTTGCGCTGTGGCCGACCAAGGGGTAGAAGCAGTTGGCACAAAATCCCCTGGCACCCGTAGAGGCTGGCCATAAACCAGCTCCGCAGAGGAAGACTGCAGATCCTCTTTAGGCGCTGTCCTGATGCCCAGCATGACCCACGGGAGCCTGTCAATCCAGTTGCCGTCCTTCAAGGTGGCACGAAGAGCAGCCTTCATTGACCGGTGGAAACGCTCGCAAAGGCCGTTGCTCTGTGGGTGATACGCTGTGGTGCGGTGCAACTTCACCCCCAAGCTGTCTGCCACTGCAGTCCAAAGTTCAGAAGTGAACTGCACGCCGCGATCTGAGGAAATGTCCGAAGGGGCGCCAAACGGGATATCCAGGTGCCAATAAATGCCCGTGCCACGTCGACTGATTTAATGGATGACAGCGGGGCGACCTCCGCCCAACGTGTGGTGCGGTCGACCATAGTTAACAGGTGAGTGTACCCCTGAGAAGGGGCAGGGGGCCTACCAGGTCGACGTTCACATGGTCGAAACGTCGCTCAGGCACGTGAAAATGTTCCAAAGGGGCCTTGGTGTGGCGGTGCACCTTGGCTCGCTGGCACACCATGCAGGCACGAGCCCAATCTCTTACATCCTTCTTCAGGCCGTGCCACACAAACTTGGCGCCACCAGTCTTTGAGAGGCCTTGGTCCCCGGGTGAGAGAGTCCATGGACAGCATCGAAAACCTGGCGCCGCCAGCTCAAGGGAACCACCGGCCGAGGTGTGCCTGTGGAAACGTCACAAAGCAAAGTGGTGCCGGAGCTGTCAAAGACCATGTCCCTCAGGTGCAAACCTGTAGTGGACGACCGGCACTGCTGCACTGTGGTGTCGGTAGCCTGGTCCTTCGCCATACTGCAGTAGTCGAGACCCAGGTGGACCGCTCCAGTCATGGCCCGGGAGAGGCAGTCAGCAACACAGTTGTCTTTCCCTGCCACGTGCTGAACGTCTGTAGTGAACTCTGAGACATAGGTCAGCTGGCGTTGCTGTCGGGCGGACCATGGTTCTGTGGCCTTGGACATGGCGAAGGTCAAAGGTTTGTGGTCGACGTAAACCGTGAACTGGCGGCCTTCCAGCATGTGCCGAAAATGGCGGATGGCGAGGTACATCCCCAGCAGTTCACGGTCGAAAGTACTGTACTTCCGCTCAGGGAGGCGCAGCTGCCTACTGAAAAAGGCGAGAGGCTGCCAGGTACCGTCCACCCACTGTTCAAACACCGCCCCCACCGCGTAGTCAGAAGCGTCCGTGGTCAGTGCCACAGGGGCGGAAGAGGAGGGATGTGCCAGCATCGTAGCCCGTGCCAGAGCTGCTTTAGTGTCCGTAAAAGCCCTGACCCTGCTTTCAGTCCAGTCCACAGTGTGCTTGGGCTTCTTGCCTTTAAGGGCCTCATAAAGAGGCCGCATAGTGCGAGCTGCCCCCGGGATGAAACGATGATAAAAGTTCACCATGCCAAGAAATTCCTGCAGGGACTTCACAGTGACTGGCGTGGGAACGCTGCGACGGCTTCCACCTTAGACGGGAGAGGAACTGCGCCTGCCTCCGTGACCCTGTGCCCCAAGAAGTCAATGGTGGAGAGGCCAAACTGGCACTTTGCCGGGTTGATGATAAGTCCGTGTTGACTGAGCCGTTGAAAAAGGGTTCGGAGGTGTGCCATGTGTTCTGCCGTGGAAGAACTCGCTACCAGGATGTCGTCAAGGTACACGAAAACAAAGGAAAGGTCCCGCAGCACAGAGTCCATCAGACGTTGGAAGGTCTGAGCAGCGTTCTTAAGTCCAAACGGCATGCGCAGAAACTCAAATAATCCAAAAGGTGTGATGACTGCTGTTTTAGGGATGTCAGGGGGGTGAACGGGCACCTGATGGTAGCCCCTAACGAGGTCGACCTTGGAGAAAATCACCTTGCCGGCTAGGTGAGCTGAGAATCCTGGATGTGTGGCACAGGGTAGCGGTCGGGCGTCGTAGCGTCGTTGAGCCGTCGATAGTCACCACAAGGGCGGCAGCCGCCACCGGGTTTAGGGACCATGTGGAGAGGAGAGGCCCAAGGGCTGTTCGAGCGGCGGACAATCCCCAGGCGCTCCATGTTGTTGAACTCCGTCTTGGCCACAGCCAGCTTGGCCGGGTCCAGGCGCCGGGCGCGGGCGTAGACCGGTGGGCCCGTGGTGGCGAGGTGGTGTTCCACCCCGTGTCTGGCAGTCGCAGAGGTGAAGGTGGGCTGTGTGAGTGCAGGGAATTCGGCGAGTAGGCGATGGAAAGCGTCTGTGAGGGGGAGGATGCTGGAGAGTCGGATGACTTCAGCCGGGCCGAGTGTACACTCGTAAGAACAAAAAGTGGCAGCGTCTATCAAACGTTGATTTTTCATGTCCACTAAAAGTCCATGAGCGCACAAAAAATCCGCCCCCAAAAGCGGTACATCGACACGCGCTGTAACAAAGTTCCAACCAAAACGCTGCCCGCCGAAGCACAGTTCCACAAACCTCATGCCGTAGGTGCGGATGGGGCTCCCATTAGCAGCTGCCAAAGGGGGGCCGTGGCTGTCAGCTACCATGTCGATCTGCGATGCGGGCAAAATGCTGCGTTGCGCCCCTGTGTCGCAGAGGAAACGCCGTCCAGAGATAGAGTCGCAGATGAAAAGTAGCCTGCCAACGTTGCCGACGCTCATGGCCACTAATGAGCGCCAGCCACGGCGTTTCCCGGCCCGCCGAACGAGCACGGCGAGCGGCACTTCCTGGCCTTCGGTCCAAACTTGGCGTGGTAAAAACATAAACCAGTAGCCGGCGCGGGTGAGGCACAGCCGCTGCGACGAGCGCGTAATTATCGGGGGCACCAGCGGCAGCCACGGGGAGGAGAGCCGCTGCACAGTGTTGCTGGCTGGCCAGGAAAATTTATCAGCCTCCGCAGCTAGCTCTCTACAGTCAGTGATAGCAGTGTTCGCTAAAGCTGCCCTCACCTGTGCGGGTAATTGGCGCAGAAAAGGTGAAGAAAAAGAAAGTCCGGTTTGTGCTCGCCCAGCAGCTCGAGCATGCGATCCATTAACTCGGAGGGTTTGCCGTCCCCCAGGCCGTGGAGAGAGAAAAGTTTGCTGGCTCGTTCAGCGTCGGAAAGTTCAAAGGTTTTCAATAAGTGAGCCTTCAGCGCATCATATCGTCCGTCTGTCGGAGGAGACTTGAGGAGACTCACGACCCTGGAAGCCGTCGAGCTGCCCAGCGCGGAAACAACGTAGTAATATTTAGTAATGTCCGCAGTGACGTCGCGTAGGGCGAACTGGGCCTCGGTCTGAGCGAACCAAGCAGACGCAGATGATTCCCAAACTCGGGAGCTTGAGCGAAACAGCGTTCACGGACATCTTCGCGGTCTGGAATCGTCCAGCAAAAAACGTCGAGGGTCACCAGTGTGGAAATTGTAAAATAAGGCGACAATTTCTCACTTTCACACACAGCAAGTGTGTCGTTTTATTTTTCACTCAACTCTCGAGCCAAACAGGTAACGGCTGACAATCCGTTTCCCTAGCAACAAAACTAAACATGGCGGTCCTTAAAGGGACCGCAATTACTTTAGGTATTTGCAGTTCGTGGTGAATTGTGAATTGCGAAGTCACTACAACATCCTATATGTGCGCGGTGATTTTTTTCAGCTCTTGCTGTGAATGCGCCCCACTCTTGCCCCTACAAAAAATGAAAAAACGGCAAGGGGACGAGATCCGCTCACTTCCCAATCGTTGTTCGTTGCCGCGGCGACGTTTGACAGCACGACAGACCTGGCAATGTATTTTGAGGGCTTTATTAGTTAATGCCTGCACTTTGGGCCTTCCTCGCTTCGCGCAGCCACAGCGGGTGCATCTCGGCCGCTGCGGTTAATTTTTGACATCCTGCATGTGCGTGGTGTTTTTTTTTCAGCTCTTGCTGTTAATGCGCCCCACTCTTGGCCCTACAAAAAATAAAAAAATGGCAAAGGGACCGTATGCGTTTACTTCCTGACAGTTGTTCGTTGCCGCGGCGACGTTTCACAGCACCAGAGACCTGGCGATGTATTTTGAGGGCTTTATTAGTTAATCCCGGCACTTTGGGCCTTCCTCGCTTCTTGCAGCCACAGCGGGTGCATCTCGGCGGCTGCGGTTAATTTCTGACATCCTGCAGTGAGCGGTGATTTTTTTCTGGTCTTGCTGTTAATGCGCCCCACTCTTGGCCCTACAAAAAATTAAAAAATGGCAAAGGGACCGTATGCGTTTACTTCCTGAAAGTTGTTCGTTGCCGCGGCGACGTTTGACAGCGCGAGAGACCTGGCGATGAATTTTGAGGGCTTTATTAGTTAATCCCGGCACTTTGGGCCTTCCTCGCTTCGGGCAGCCACAGCGGGTGCATCTCGGCGGCTGCGGTTAATTTCTGACATCCTATATGTACGCGGTGATTTTTTTCAGCTCTTGCTGTGAATGCGCCCCACTCTTGCCCCTACAAAAAATAAAAAAATGGCAAAGGGACCGTATGCGTTTACTTCCTGACAGTTGTTCGTTGCCGCGGCGACGTTTGACAGCGCGAGAGACCTGGCGATGAATTTTGAGGGCTTTATTAGTTAATCCCGGCACTTTGGGCCTTCCTCGCTTCTTGCAGCCACAGCGGGTGCATCTCGGCGGCTGCGGTTAATTTCTGACATCCTGCATGTGCGTGGTGATTTTTTTCAGCTCTTGCTGTTAATGCGCCCCACTCTTGGCCCTACAAAAAATAAAAAAATGGCAAGGGACCGTATGCGTTTACTTCCTGACAGTTGTTCGTTGCCGCGGCGACGTTTGACAGCGCGAGAGACCTGGCGATGAATTTTGAGGGCTTTATTAGTTAATCCCGGCACTTTGGGCCTTCCTCGCTTCGGGCAGCCACAGCGGGTGCATCTCGGCGGCTGCGGTTAATTTCTGACATCCTATATGTGCGCGGTGATTTTTTTCAGCTCTTGCTGTGAATGCGCCCCACTCTTGCCCCGACAAAAAATGAAAAAACGGCAAGGGGACGAGATCCGCTCACTTCCCAATCGTTGTTCGTTGCTGCGGCGACGTTTGACAGCACGACAGACCTGGCAATGTATTTTGAGGGCTTTATTAGTTAATGCCTGCACTTTGGGCCTTCCTCGCTTCTTGCAGCCACAGCGGGTGCATCTCGGCGGCTGCGGTTAATTTCTGACATCCTATATGTGCGCGGTGATTTTTTTCAGCTCTTGCTGTGAATGCGCCCCACTCTTGCCCCTACAAAAAATGAAAAAACGGCAAGGGGACGAGATCCGCTCACTTCCCAATCGTTGTTCGTTGCTGCGGCGACGTTTGACAGCACGAGAGACCTGGCGATGAATTTTGAGGGCTTTATTAGTTAATCCCGGCACTTTGGGCCTTCCTCGCTACTTGCAGCCACAGCGGGTGCATCTGGGCGGGTAAATTTCTGACATCCTGCATGTGCGTGGTGATTTTTTTCAGCTCTTGCTGTTAATGCGCCCCACTCTTGCCCCTACAAAAAATAAAAAAATGGCAAAGGGACCGTATGCGTTTACTTCCTGACAGTTGTTCGTTGCCGCGGCGACGTTTGACAGCGCGAGAGACCTGGCGATGAATTTTGAGGGCTTTATTAGTTAATCCCGGCACTTTGGGCCTTCCTCGCTTCGGGCAGCCACAGCGGGTGCATCTCGGCGGCTGCGGTTAATTTCTGACATCCTATATGTGCGCGGTGATTTTTTTCAGCTCTTGCTGTGAATGCGCCCCACTCTTGCCCCTACAAAAAATGAAAAAACGGCAAGGGGACGAGATCCGCTCACTTCCCAATCGTTGTTCGTTGCTGCGGCGACGTTTGACAGCACGAGAGACCTGGCGATGAATTTTGAGGGCTTTATTAGTTAATCCCGGCACTTTGGGCCTTCCTCGCTACTTGCAGCCACAGCGGGTGCATCTGGGCGGAAGCCGTAAATTTCTGACATCCTGCATGTGCGCGGTGATTTTTTTCAGCTCTTGCTGTGAATGCGCCCCACTCTTGCCCCTACAAAAAATGAAAAAACGGCAAGGGGACGAGATCCGCTCACTTCCCAATCGTTGTTCGTTGCTGCGGCGACGTTTGACAGCACGACAGACCTGGCAATGTATTTTGAGGGCTTTATTAGTTAATGCCTGCACTTTGGGCCTTCCTCGCTTCTTGCAGCCACAGCGGGTGCATCTCGGCGGCTGCGGTAAATTTCTGACATCCTATATGTGCGCGGTGATTTTTTTCAGCTCTTGCTGTTAATGCGCCCCACTCTTGCCCCTACAAAAAATGAAAAAACGGCAAGGGGACGAGATCCGCTCACTTCCCAATCGTTGTTCGTTGCCGCGGCGACGTTTGACAGCACGACAGACCTGGCAATGTATTTTGAGGGCTTTATTAGTTAATGCCTGCACTTTGGGCCTTCCTCGCTTCGCGCAGCCACAGCGGGTGCATCTCGGCCGCTGCGGTTAATTTTTGACATCCTGCATGTGCGTGGTGATTTTTTTCTGGTCTTGCTGTTAATGCGCCCCACTCTTGGCCCTACAAAAAATTAAAAAATGGCAAAGGGACCTTATGCGTTTACTTCCTGACAGTTGTTCGTTGCCGTGGCGACGTTTGACAGCGCGAGAGACCTGGCGATGAATTTTGAGGGCTTTATTAGTTAATCCCTGCACTTTGGGCCTTCCTCGCTTCGGGCAGCCACAGCGGGTGCATCTCGGCGGCTGCGGTTAATTTCTGACATCCTATATGTGCGCGGTGATTTTTTTCAGCTCTTGCTGTTAATGCGCCCCACTCTTGGCCCAACAAAAAATGAAAAAACGGAAAGGGGACCAGATGCGTTTACTTCCCGACAGTTGTTCGTTGGTGCGGCGACGTTTGACAGCACGACAGACCTGGCAATGTATTTTGAGGGCTTTATTAGTTAATGCCTGCACTTTGGGCCTTCCTCGCTTCTTGCAGCCACAGCGGGTGCATCTCGGCGGCTGCGGTTAATTTCTGACATTGTGGAAATTGTAAAATAAGGCGACAATTTCTCACTTTCACACACAGCAAGTGTGTCGTTTTATTTTTCACGCAACTCTCGAGCCAAACAGGTAACGGCTGACAATCCGTTTCCCTAGCAACAAAACTAAACATGGCGGTCCTTAAAGGGACCGCAATTACTTTAGGTATTTGCAGTTCGTGGTGAATTGTGAATTGCGAAGTCACTACACACGTCCCCCCAGAATTCAACACAACAAAAATAGACAAACTAAAGTTCAAGTCGTGGGGGGCGAATCCGACGGCCGTAGCGGCTACGCAGGACGGGGGAGTGAGGAAGCGCGTCCGCAGGGGGCGGGGGCGGAGGAAAAGTGGAAACTGGAGACGGGGGAGTCATGGGGGAGGGGACAGAGGGGAGAAGGCTAGGAGAGTGTCCAGTGGGAGGACGACCTCGCCTCGGAGGTTGAGCCACTTCAACCGGCCTGGCCAAGTCCAGGTGAGCTGGCTTAAGGCGGTCCACCGAGACCCGCTCGGGTTTACCCCCCATGTCAATGACAAAATGTTTCTGTCCCGCCTCTAAAACCCGGAAGGGGCCTTCATAAGGAGGGCGCAATGGCCCTCTGTGCCCATCAACACGAATGAACACATAACTAGCTGACAGGAGGTCCCTGGGCACGTGAGAGCCTGGAACACCGTGGCAGGAAGTGGGCAGAGGGGCAAAAAGTCTGGCATTGTCCAAGAGGGTGGAGCGTTGCGCTGTGGCCGACCAAGGGGTAGAAGCAGTTGGCACAAAATCCCCTGGCACCCGTAGAGGCTGGCCATAAACCAGCTCCGCAGAGGAAGACTGCAGATCCTCTTTAGGCGCTGTCCTGATGCCCAGCATGACCCACGGGAGCCTGTCAATCCAGTTGCCGTCCTTCAAGGTGGCACGAAGAGCAGCCTTCATTGACCGGTGGAAACGCTCGCAAAGGCCGTTGCTCTGTGGGTGATACGCTGTGGTGCGGTGCAACTTCACCCCCAAGCTGTCTGCCACTGCAGTCCAAAGTTCAGAAGTGAACTGCACGCCGCGATCTGAGGAAATGTCCGAAGGGGCGCCAAAACGGGATATCCAGGTGCCAATAAATGCCCGTGCCACGTCGACTGATTTAATGGATGACAGCGGGGCGACCTCCGCCCAACGTGTGGTGCGGTCGACCATAGTTAACAGGTGAGTGTACCCCTGAGAAGGGGGCAGGGGGCCTACCAGGTCGACGTTCACATGGTCGAAACGTCGCTCAGGCACGTGAAAATGTTCCAAAGGGGCCTTGGTGTGGCGGTGCACCTTGGCTCGCTGGCACACCATGCAGGCACGAGCCCAATCTCTTACATCCTTCTTCAGGCCGTGCCACACAAACTTGGCGGCCACCAGTCTTTGAGAGGCCTTGGTCCCCGGGTGAGAGAGTCCATGGACAGCATCGAAAACCTGGCGCCGCCAGCTCAAGGGAACCACCGGCCGAGGTGTGCCTGTGGAAACGTCACAAAGCAAAGTGGTGCCGGAGCTGTCAAAGACCATGTCCCTCAGGTGCAAACCTGTAGTGGACGACCGGCACTGCTGCACTGTGGTGTCGGTAGCCTGGTCCTTCGCCATACTGCAGTAGTCGAGACCCAGGTGGACCGCTCCAGTCATGGCCCGGGAGAGGCAGTCAGCAACACAGTTGTCTTTCCCTGCCACGTGCTGAACGTCTGTAGTGAACTCTGAGACATAGGTCAGCTGGCGTTGCTGTCGGGCGGACCATGGTTCTGTGGCCTTGGACATGGCGAAGGTCAAAGGTTTGTGGTCGACGTAAACCGTGAACTGGCGGCCTTCCAGCATGTGCCGAAAATGGCGGATGGCGAGGTACATCCCCAGCAGTTCACGGTCGAAAGTACTGTACTTCCGCTCAGGGAGGCGCAGCTGCCTACTGAAAAAGGCGAGAGGCTGCCAGGTACCGTCCACCCACTGTTCAAACACCGCCCCCACCGCGTAGTCAGAAGCGTCCGTGGTCAGTGCCACAGGGGCGGAAGAGGAGGGATGTGCCAGCATCGTAGCCCGTGCCAGAGCTGCTTTAGTGTCCGTAAAAGCCCTGACCCTGCTTTCAGTCCAGTCCACAGTGTGCTTGGGCTTCTTGCCTTTAAGGGCCTCATAAAGAGGCCGCATAGTGCGAGCTGCCCCCGGGATGAAACGATGATAAAAGTTCACCATGCCAAGAAATTCCTGCAGGGACTTCACAGTGACTGGGCGTGGGAACGCTGCGACGGCTTCCACCTTAGACGGGAGAGGAACTGCGCCTGCCTCCGTGACCCTGTGCCCCAAGAAGTCAATGGTGGAGAGGCCAAACTGGCACTTTGCCGGGTTGATGATAAGTCCGTGTTGACTGAGCCGTTGAAAAAGGGTTCGGAGGTGTGCCATGTGTTCTGCCGTGGAAGAACTCGCTACCAGGATGTCGTCAAGGTACACGAAAACAAAGGAAAGGTCCCGCAGCACAGAGTCCATCAGACGTTGGAAGGTCTGAGCAGCGTTCTTAAGTCCAAACGGCATGCGCAGAAACTCAAATAATCCAAAAGGTGTGATGACTGCTGTTTTAGGGATGTCAGGGGGGTGAACGGGCACCTGATGGTAGCCCCTAACGAGGTCGACCTTGGAGAAAATCACCTTGCCGGCTAGGTGAGCTGAGAAATCCTGGATGTGTGGCACAGGGTAGCGGTCGGGCGTCGTAGCGTCGTTGAGCCGTCGATAGTCACCACAAGGGCGGCAGCCGCCACCGGGTTTAGGGACCATGTGGAGAGGAGAGGCCCAAGGGCTGTTCGAGCGGCGGACAATCCCCAGGCGCTCCATGTTGTTGAACTCCGTCTTGGCCACAGCCAGCTTGGCCGGGTCCAGGCGCCGGGCGCGGGCGTAGACCGGTGGGCCCGTGGTGGCGAGGTGGTGTTCCACCCCGTGTCTGGCAGTCGCAGAGGTGAAGGTGGGCTGTGTGAGTGCAGGGAATTCGGCGAGTAGGCGATGGAAAGCGTCTGTGAGGGGGAGGATGCTGGAGAGTCGGATGACTTCAGCCGGGCCGAGTGTACACTCGTAAGAACAAAAAGTGGCAGCGTCTATCAAACGTTGATTTTTCATGTCCACTAAAAGTCCATGAGCGCACAAAAAATCCGCCCCCAAAAGCGGTACATCGACACGCGCTGTAACAAAGTTCCAACCAAAACGCTGCCCGCCGAAGCACAGTTCCACAAACCTCATGCCGTAGGTGCGGATGGGGCTCCCATTAGCAGCTGCCAAAGGGGGGCCGTGGCTGTCAGCTACCATGTCGATCTGCGATGCGGGCAAAATGCTGCGTTGCGCCCCTGTGTCGCAGAGGAAACGCCGTCCAGAGATAGAGTCGCAGATGAAAAGTAGCCTGCCAACGTTGCCGACGCTCATGGCCACTAATGAGCGCCAGCCACGGCGTTTCCCGGCCCGCCGAACGAGCACGGCGAGCGGCACTTCCTGGCCTTCGGTCCAAACTTGGCGTGGTAAAAACATAAACCAGTAGCCGGCCGCGGGTGAGGCACAGCCGCTGCGACGAGCGCGTAATTATCGGGGGCGCCAGCGGCAGCCACGGGGAGGAGAGCCGCTGCACAGTGTTGCTGGCTGGCCAGGAAAAATTTATCAGCCTCCGCAGCTAGCTCTCTACAGTCAGTGATAGCAGTGTTCGCTAAAGCTGCCCTCACCTGTGCGGGTAATTGGCGCAGAAAAAGGTGAAGAAAAAGAAAGTCCGGTTTGTGCTCGCCCAGCAGCTCGAGCATGCGATCCATTAACTCGGAGGGTTTGCCGTCCCCCAGGCCGTGGAGAGAGAAAAGTTTGCTGGCTCGTTCAGCGTCGGAAAGTTCAAAGGTTTTCAATAAGTGAGCCTTCAGCGCATCATATCGTCCGTCTGTCGGAGGAGACTTGAGGAGACTCACGACCCTGGAAGCCGTCGAGCTGCCCAGCGCGGAAACAACGTAGTAATATTTAGTAATGTCCGCAGTGACGTCGCGTAGGGCGAACTGGGCCTCGGTCTGAGCGAACCAAGCAGACGCAGATGATTCCCAAAACTCGGGGAGCTTGAGCGAAACAGCATTCACGGACATCTTCGCGGTCTGGAATCGTCCAGCAAAAAACGTCGAGGGTCACCAGTGTGGAAATTGTAAAATAAGGCGACAATTTCTCACTTTCACACACAGCAAGTGTGTCGTTTTATTTTTCACGCAACTCTCGAGCCAAACAGGTAACGGCTGACAATCCGTTTCCCTAGCAACAAAACTAAACATGGCGGTCCTTAAAGGGACCGCAATTACTTTAGGTATTTGCAGTTCGTGGTGAATTGTGAATTGCGAAGTCACTACAACATCCTATATGTGCGCGGTGATTTTTTTCAGCTCTTGCTGTGAATGCGCCCCACTCTTGCCCCTACAAAAAATGAAAAAACGGCAAGGGGACGAGATCCGCTCACTTCCCAATCGTTGTTCGTTGCCGCGGCGACGTTTGACAGCACGACAGACCTGGCAATGTATTTTGAGGGCTTTATTAGTTAATGCCTGCACTTTGGGCCTTCCTCGCTTCGCGCAGCCACAGCGGGTGCATCTCGGCCGCTGCGGTTAATTTTTGACATCCTGCATGTGCGTGGTGATTTTTTTCAGCTCTTGCTGTTAATGCGCCCCACTCTTGGCCCTACAAAAAATAAAAAAATGGCAAAGGGACCGTATGCGTTTACTTCCTGACAGTTGTTCGTTGCCGCGGCGACGTTTCACAGCACCAGAGACTTGGCGATGTATTTTGAGGGCTTTATTAGTTAATCCCGGCACTTTGGGCCTTCCTCGCTTCTTGCAGCCAAAGCGGGTGCATCTCGGCGGCTGCGGTTAATTTCTGACATCCTGCAGTGAGCGGTGATTTTTTTCTGGTCTTGCTGTTAATGCGCCCCACTCTTGGCCCTACAAAAAATGAAAAAAACGGCAAAGGGGACCGTATGCGTTTACTTCCTGAATCGTTGTTCGTTGCCGCGGCGACGTTTGACAGCGCGAGAGACCTGGCGATGAATTTTGAGGGCTTTATTAGTTAATCCCGGCACTTTGGGCCTTCCTCGCTTCGGGCAGCCACAGCGGGTGCATCTCGGCGGCTGCGGTTAATTTCTGACATCCTGCATGTGCGCGGGTGATTTTTTTCAGCTCTTGCTGTTAATGCGCCCCACTCTTGGCCCTACAAAAAATAAAAAAATGGCAAAGGGACCGTATGCGTTTACTTCCTGACAGTTGTTCGTTGCCGCGGCGACGTTTGACAGCGCGAGAGACCTGGCGATGAATTTTGAGGGCTTTATTAGTTAATCCCGGCACTTTGGGCCTTCCTCGCTTCTTGCAGCCACAGCGGGTGCATCTCGGCGGCTGCGGTTAATTTCTGACATCCTGCATGTGCGCGGTGATTTTTTTCAGCTCTTGCTGTTAATGCGCCCCACTCTTGGCCCTACAAAAAATAAAAAAACGGCAAAGGGACCGTATGCGTTTACTTCCTGACAGTTGTTCGTTGCCGCGGCGACGTTTGACAGCGCGAGAGACCTGGCGATGAATTTTGAGGGCTTTATTAGTTAATCCCGGCACTTTGGGCCTTCCTCGCTTCGGGCAGCCACAGCGGGTGCATCTCGGCGGCTGCGGTTAATTTCTGACATCCTATATGTGCGCGGTGATTTTTTTCAGCTCTTGCTGTGAATGCGCCCCACTCTTGCCCGACAAAAAATGAAAAAACGGCAAGGGGACGAGATCCGCTCACTTCCCAATCGTTGTTCGTTGCTGCGGCGACGTTTGACAGCACGACAGACCTGGCAATGTATTTTGAGGGCTTTATTAGTTAATGCCTGCACTTTGGGCCTTCCTCGCTTCTTGCAGCCACAGCGGGTGCATCTCGGCGGCTGCGGTTAATTTCTGACATCCTATATGTGCGCGGTGATTTTTTTCAGCTCTTGCTGTTAATGCGCCCCACTCTTGCCCCTACAAAAAATGAAAAAACGGCAAGGGGACGAGATCCGCTCACTTCCCAATCGTTGTTCGTTGCCGCGGCGACGTTTGACAGCACGAGAGACCTGGCGATGAATTTTGAGGGCTTTATTAGTTAATCCCTGCACTTTGGGCCTTCCTCGCTTCGGGCAGCCACAGCGGGTGCATCTCGGCGGCTGCGGTTAATTTCTGACATCCTGCATGTGCGTGGTGATTTTTTTCAGCTCTTGCTGTGAATGCGCCCCACTCTTGCCCCTACAAAAAATAAAAAAACGGCAAAGGGACCGTATGCGTTTACTTCCTGACAGTTGTTCGTTGCCGCGGCGACGTTTGACAGCGCGAGAGACCTGGCGATGAATTTTGAGGGCTTTATTAGTTAATGCCGGCACTTTGGGCCTTCCTCGCTTCTTGCAGCCACAGCGGGTGCATCTCGGCGGCTGCGGTTAATTTCTGACATCCTATATGTGCGCGGTGATTTTTTTCAGCTCTTGCTGTGAATGCGCCCCACTCTTGCCCCTACAAAAAATGAAAAAACGGCAAGGGGACGAGATCCGCTCACTTCCCAATCGTTGTTCGTTGCTGCGGCGACGTTTGACAGCACGAGAGACCTGGCGATGAATTTTGAGGGCTTTATTAGTTAATCCCGGCACTTTGGGCCTTCCTCGCTTCTTGCAGCCACAGCGGGTGCATCTCGGCGGCTGCGGTTAATTTCTGACATCCTGCATGTGCGCGGTGATTTTTTTCAGCTCTTGCTGTTAATGCGCCCCACTCTTGGCCCTACAAAAAATGAAAAAACGGCAAGGGGACGAGATCCGCTCACTTCCCAATCGTTGTTCGTTGCCGCGGCGACGTTTGACAGCACGACAGACCTGGCAATGTATTTTGAGGGCTTTATTAGTTAATGCCTGCACTTTGGGCCTTCCTCGCTTCTTGCAGCCACAGCGGGTGCATCTCGGCGGCTGCGGTTAATTTCTGACATCCTATATGTGCGCGGTGATTTTTTTCAGCTCTTGCTGTTAATGCGCCCCACTCTTGGCCCTACAAAAAATGAAAAAAACGGCAAGGGGACCGAGATCCGCTTTACTTCCCAATCGTTGTTCGTTGCCGCGGCGACGTTTGACAGCACGAGAGACCTGGCGTATGTATTTTGAGGGCTTTATTAGTTAATCCCGGCACTTTGGGCCTTCCTCGCTTCTTGCAGCCACAGCGGGTGCATCTCGGCGGCTGCGGTTAATTTCTGACATCCTATATGTGCGCGGTGATTTTTTTCAGCTCTTGCTGTTAATGCGCCCCACTCTTGGCCCTACAAAAAATGAAAAAAACGGCAAGGGGACGAGATCCGCTCACTTCCCAATCGTTGTTCGTTGCCGCGGCGACGTTTGACAGCACGACAGACCTGGCAATGTATTTTGAGGGCTTTATTAGTTAATGCCTGCACTTTGGGCCTTCCTCGCTTCGCGCAGCCACAGCGGGTGCATCTCGGCGGCTGCGGTTAATTTCTGACATCCTGCATGTGCGCGGTGATTTTTTTCAGCTCTTGCTGTTAATGCGCCCCACTCTTGGCCCTACAAAAAATGAAAAAAACGGCAAGGGGACGAGATCCGCTTTACTTCCTGACAGTTGTTCGTTGCCGCGGCGACGTTTGACAGCACGAGAGACCTGGCGATGTATTTTGAGGGCTTTATTAGTTAATGCCTGCACTTTGGGCCTTCCTCGCTTCTTGCAGCCACAGCGGGTGCATCTCGGCGGCTGCGGTTAATTTCTGACATCCTATATGTGCGCGGTGATTTTTTTCAGCTCTTGCTGTTAATGCGCCCCACTCTTGGCCCTACAAAAAATGAAAAAACGGCAAGGGGACGAGATGCGTCACTTCCGACAGTTGTTCGTTGCTGCGGCGACGTTTGACAGCACGAGAGACCTGGCGATGTATTTTGAGGGCTTTATTAGTTAATGCCTGCACTTTGGGCCTTCCTCGCTTCTTGCAGCCACAGCGGGTGCATCTCGGCGGCTGCGGTTAATTTCTGACATCCTATATGTGCGCGGTGATTTTTTTCAGCTCTTGCTGTTAATGCGCCCCACTCTTGGCCCTACAAAAAATGAAAAAACGGCAAGGGGACGAGATCCGCGTTTACTTCCCAATCGTTGTTCGTTGCCGCGGCGACGTTTGACAGCACGACAGACCTGGCAATGTATTTTGAGGGCTTTATTAGTTAATGCCTGCACTTTGGGCCTTCCTCGCTTCGCGCAGCCACAGCGGGTGCATCTCGGCGGCTGCGGTTAATTTTTGACATCCTATATGTGCGCGGTGATTTTTTTCAGCTCTTGCTGTTAATGCGCCCCACTCTTGGCCCTACAAAAAATGAAAAAACGGCAAGGGGACCGAGATGCGTTCACTTCCCAATCGTTGTTCGTTGCCGCGGCGACGTTTGACAGCGCGAGAGACCTGGCGATGAATTTTGAGGGCTTTATTAGTTAATCCCGGCACTTTGGGCCTTCCTCGCTTCGGGCAGCCACAGCGGGTGCATCTCGGCGGCTGCGGTTAATTTCTGACATCCTATATGTGCGCGGTGATTTTTTTCAGCTCTTGCTGTTAATGCGCCCCACTCTTGGCCCTACAAAAAATGAAAAAACGGCAAGGGGACGAGATCCGCTCACTTCCCAATCGTTGTTCGTTGCCGCGGCGACGTTTGACAGCACGACAGACCTGGCAATGTATTTTGAGGGCTTTATTAGTTAATGCCTGCACTTTGGGCCTTCCTCGCTTCGCGCAGCCACAGCGGGTGCATCTCGGCGGCTGCGGTTAATTTCTGACATCCTGCATGTGCGCGGTGATTTTTTTCAGCTCTTGCTGTTAATGCGCCCCACTCTTGGCCCTACAAAAAATGAAAAAACGGCAAGGGGACGAGATGCGTTTACTTCCCGACAGTTGTTCGTTGCTGCGGCGACGTTTGACAGCACGACAGACCTGGCAATGTATTTTGAGGGCTTTATTAGTTAATGCCTGCACTTTGGGCCTTCCTCGCTTCTTGCAGCCACAGCGGGTGCATCTCGGCGGCTGCGGTTAATTTCTGACATCCTATATGTGCGCGGTGATTTTTTTCAGCTCTTGCTGTTAATGCGCCCCACTCTTGGCCCTACAAAAAATGAAAAAACGGCAAGGGGACCAGATGCGTTTACTTCCCAATCGTTGTTCGTTGCCGCGGCGACGTTTGACAGCACGACAGACCTGGCAATGTATTTTGAGGGCTTTATTAGTTAATGCCTGCACTTTGGGCCTTCCTCGCTTCTTGCAGCCACAGCGGGTGCATCTCGGCGGCTGCGGTTAATTTCTGACATCCTATATGTGCGCGGTGATTTTTTTCAGCTCTTGCTGTGAATGCGCCCCACTCTTGCCCCTACAAAAAATGAAAAAACGGCAAGGGGACGAGATCCGCTCACTTCCCAATCGTTGTTCGTTGCCGCGGCGACGTTTGACAGCACGACAGACCTGGCGATGTATTTTGAGGGCTTTATTAGTTAATCCCGGCACTTTGGGCCTTCCTCGCTTCGCAGCCACAGCGGGTGCATCTCGGCGGCTGCGGTTAATTTCTGACATCCTGCATGTGCGCGGTGATTTTTTTCAGCTCTTGCTGTTAATGCGCCCCACTCTTGGCCGACAAAAAATGAAAAACGGCAAGGGGACGAGATCCGCTCACTTCCCAATCGTTGTTCGTTGCTGCGGCGACGTTTGACAGCACGACAGACCTGGCAATGTATTTTGAGGGCTTTATTAGTTAATGCCTGCACTTTGGGCCTTCCTCGCTTCTTGCAGCCACAGCGGGTGCATCTCGGCGGCTGCGGTTAATTTCTGACATCCTGCATGTGCGCGGTGATTTTTTTCAGCTCTTGCTGTTAATGCGCCCCACTCTTGGCCCTACAAAAAATGAAAAAACGGCAAGGGGACCGAGATCGTCACTTCCCAGTTGTTCGTTGCTGCGGCGACGTTTGACAGCACGACAGACCTGGCAATGTATTTTGAGGGCTTTATTAGTTAATGCCTGCACTTTGGGCCTTCCTCGCTTCGCGCAGCCACAGCGGGTGCATCTCGGCGGCTGCGGTTAATTTTTGACATCCTGCATGTGCGCGGTGATTTTTTTCAGCTCTTGCTGTTAATGCGCCCCACTCTTGGCCCTACAAAAAATGAAAAAACGGCAAGGGGACGAGATCCGCTCACTTCCCAATCGTTGTTCGTTGCCGCGGCGACGTTTGACAGCACGAGAGACCTGGCAATGTATTTTGAGGGCTTTATTAGTTAATGCCTGCACTTTGGGCCTTCCTCGCTTCGCGCAGCCACAGCGGGTGCATCTCGGCGGCTGCGGTTAATTTCTGACATCCTATATGTGCGCGGTGATTTTTTTCAGCTCTTGCTGTTAATGCGCCCCACTCTTGGCCCTACAAAAAATGAAAAAACGGCAAGGGGACGAGATGCTTTGGGCACTTCCCAATCGTTGTTCGTTGCCGCGGCGACGTTTGACAGCACGACAGACCTGGCAATGTATTTTGAGGGCTTTATTAGTTAATGCCTGCACTTTGGGCCTTCCTCGCTTCGCGCAGCCACAGCGGGTGCATCTCGGCGGCTGCGGTTAATTTCTGACATCCTGCATGTGCGCGGTGATTTTTTTCAGCTCTTGCTGTTAATGCGCCCCACTCTTGGCCCTACAAAAAATGAAAAAACGGCAAGGGGACCAGATGCGTTTACTTCCTGACAGTTGTTCGTTGCCGCGGCGACGTTTGACAGCACGACAGACCTGGCAATGTATTTTGAGGGCTTTATTAGTTAATGCCTGCACTTTGGGCCTTCCTCGCTTCTTGCAGCCACAGCGGGTGCATCTCGGCGGCTGCGGTTAATTTCTGACATCCTATATGTGCGCGGTGATTTTTTTCAGCTCTTGCTGTGAATGCGCCCCACTCTTGCCCCTACAAAAAATGAAAAAACGGCAAGGGGACGAGATCCGCTCACTTCCCAATCGTTGTTCGTTGCTGCGGCGACGTTTGACAGCACGACAGACCTGGCATGTATTTTGAGGGCTTTATTAGTTAATGCCTGCACTTTGGGCCTTCCTCGCTTCTTGCAGCCACAGCGGGTGCATCTCGGCGGCTGCGGTTAATTTCTGACATCCTGCATGTGCGCGGTGATTTTTTTCAGCTCTTGCTGTGAATGCGCCCCACTCTTGGCCTACAAAAAATGAAAAAAACGGCAAGGGGACGAGATCCGCTTTACTTCCCAATCGTTGTTCGTTGCCGCGGCGACGTTTGACAGCACGACAGACCTGGCGATGTATTTTGAGGGCTTTATTAGTTAATGCCTGGCACTTTGGGCCTTCCTCGCTTCTTGCAGCCACAGCGGGTGCATCTCGGCGGCTGCGGTTAATTTCTGACATCCTATATGTGCGCGGTGATTTTTTTCAGCTCTTGCTGTGAATGCGCCCCACTCTTGCCCTACAAAAAATGAAAAAAACGGCAAGGGGACGAGATCCGCTCACTTCCCAATCGTTGTTCGTTGCTGCGGCGACGTTTGACAGCACGACAGACCTGGCAATGTATTTTGAGGGCTTTATTAGTTAATCCTGCACTTTGGGCCTTCCTCGCTTCGCGCAGCCACAGCGGGTGCATCTCGGCGGCTGCGGTTAATTTTGACATCCTGCATGTGCGTGGTGATTTTTTTCAGCTCTTGCTGTTAATGCGCCCCACTCTTGCCCTACAAAAATAAAAAAATGGCAAAGGACCGTATGCGTTTAGGGCTTCCTGACAGTGCATCTCGTGCGGTCGTTGCCGCGGCGACGTTTGACAGCACGAGAGACCTGGCGATGAATTTTGAGGGCTTTATTAGTTAATGCCTGCACTTTGGGCCTTCCTCGCTTCTTGCAGCCACAGCGGGTGCATCTGGGCGGCTGCGGTTAATTTCTGACATCCTGCATGTGCGTGGTGATTTTTTTCAGCTCTTGCTGTTAATGCGCCCCACTCTTGGCCCA
The DNA here is from genome assembly GCA_018466805.1 of Hippocampus abdominalis. Classification (NCBI taxonomy): domain Eukaryota; kingdom Metazoa; phylum Chordata; class Actinopteri; order Syngnathiformes; family Syngnathidae; genus Hippocampus; species Hippocampus abdominalis. The sequence goes on from JAGPNR010000030.1 coordinate 19,750, forward strand.
ACAAAAAATGAAAAAACGGAAAGGGGACCAGATGCGTTTACTTCCCAATCGTTGTTCGTTGCCGCGGCGACGTTTGACAGCGCGAGAGACCTGGCGCTGTATTTTGAGGGCTTTATTAGTTAATCACGGCACTTTGGGCCTTCCTCGCTTCGCGCAGCCACAGCGGTGCATCTCGGCGGCTGCGGTTAATTTTTGACATCCTATGTGCGTGCGGTGATTTTTTTCTGCTCTTGCTGTTATGCGCCCCACTCTTGCCCCTACAAAAATTAAAAAAACGGCAAGGGACCAGATGCCGTTTTACTTCCTGACAGTTCGTTGCTGCGGCGACGTTTGACAGCACGAGAGACCTGGCATGTAATTTTGAGGGCATTAGTTAATCCCGGCACTTTGGGCCTTCCTCGCTTCGCAGCCACAGCGGGTGCATCTCGGCCGGCTGCGGTTAATTTCTTGACATCCTGCATGTGCGTGTGATTTTTTTCAGGTCTTGCTGTTAATGCGCCCCACTCTTGGCCCTACAAAAAATTAAAAATGGCAAAGGGACCAGCGTGGCACGTTTGACAGCACGAGAGACCTTGTATGAGGGCTTTATTAGTTAATCCTGCACTTTGGGCCTTCCTCGCTTCTTGCAGCACTTTGGGCCTTAATTTTGACCTCGCTTCGCGCTGTTAATGCGCAGGCCACAGGAAAGGGACCGATGCGGACAGTTGTTCGTGCATCTGGCGGCGTTAATGCCTGCGGTTCCTCGCTTCTTGCAATTTCGGCGGCTGACATCCTGCATGTGCGCGGTGATTTTTTTCAGCTCTTGCTGTTAATGCGCCCCACTCTTGCCCCTACAAAAATGAAAAAACGGCAAGGGGACGAGATCGTAGCGCTTTACTTCCTGACAGTTGTTCGTTGCCGCGGCGACGTTTGACAGCACGAGAGACCTGGCGATGTATTTTGAGGGCTTTATTAGTTAATGCCGGCACTTTGGGCCTTCCTCGCTTCTTGCAGCCACAGCGGGTGCATCTCGGCCGCTGCGGTTAATTTCTTGACTGCATGTGCGTGGTGATTTTTTTCAGCTCTTGCTGTTAATGCGCCCCACTCTTGCCCTACAAAAAATGAAAAAACGGCAAAGGGACCTTATGCTCACTTCCCACAGTTGTTCACGTTTGACAGTGGCGATGAATTTTGAGGGCTTTATTAGTTAATGCCCGCACTTTGGGCCTTCCTCGCTACTTGCAGCCACAGCGGGTGCATCTGGCGGCCGTTAATTTCTGACATCCTGCAATTTTTTTTCAGCTCTTGCTGTTAATGCGCCCCAACAAAAAATGAAAAAACGCCAGATGCTTTACTCCCAATCGTTGTTCGTTGCCGTGGGCGACGTTTGACAGCGCGAGAGACCTGGCGATGAATTTTGAGGGCTTTATTAGTTAATGCCTGCACTTTGGGCCTTCCTCGCTTCGCGCAGCCACAGCGGGTGCATCTCGGCGGCTGCGGTTAATTTCTGACATCCTGCATGTGCGTGGTGATTTTTTTCAGCTCTTGCTGTTAATGCGCCCCACTCTTGGCCCACAGAAAGGGGACCAGATGCGTTTACTTCCCGACAGTTGTTCGTTGGTGCGGCGACGTTTGACAGCACGACAGACCTGGCAATGTATTTTGAGGGCTTTATTAGTTAATCCCGGCACTTTGGGCCTTCCTCGCTTCTTGCAGCCACAGCGGGTGCATCTCGGCGGCTGCGGTTAATTTCTGACATCCCGCATGTGCGCGGTTGATTTTTTTTCAGCTCTTGCTGTTAATGCGCCCCACTCTTGGCCCCTAACAAAAATGAAAAAACGGCAAAGGGACCAGATGCGTTTACTTCCCAATCGTTGTTCGTTGCCGCGGCGACGTTTGACAGCGCGAGAGACCTGGCGCTGTATTTTGAGGGCTTTATTAGTTAACCCTGGCACTTTGGGCCTTCCTAACTTCGCGCAGCCACAGCGGGTGCATCTCGGCGGCTGCGGTTAATTTCTGACATCCTGCATGTGCGTGGTGATTTTTTTCAGCTCTTGCTGTGAATGCGCCCCACTTTTGGCCCTACAAAAAATGAAAAAACGGAAAGGGGACCAGATGCGTTTACTTCCCAATCGTTGTTCGTTGCCGTGGCAACGTTTGACAGCGCGAGAGACCTGGCGATCAATTTTGAGGGCTTTATTAGTTAATCCCGGCACTTTGGGCCTTCCTAACTTCGTGCAGCCCCAGCGGGTGGATCTGGGCGGCCGAGGTTAATTTCTGACATCCTGCATGTGCGCGGTGATTTTTTTCAGCTCTTGCTGTTAATGCGCCCCACTCTTGGCCCAACAAAAAATGAAAAAACAGAAAGGGGACAGGATGCGTTTACTTCCCAATCGTTGTTCGTTGCCGCGGCGACGTTTGACAGCGGGATAGACCTGGCGATGTATTTTGAGGGCTTTATTAGTTAATCCCGGCACTTTGGGCCTTCCTCGCATCGTGCAGCAACAGCGGGTAACACTGGGGGGCCACCGTTAATTTCCGACATCGCGCATGTGCGCGGTGTTTTTTTTCAGCTCTTGCTGTTAACCTGCCCCACTCTTGGCCCTACAAAAATGTAAAACGGCAAGGGGACCAGATCCGCTCACTTCTCGATCGTTACTCGTCGCCGTGGCGACGTTTGACAGCACGAGAGACCTCAACTGAAAAGCTTGGTCTACAGGTTTACTGTGATACAAGTTGGACATCAAATGAGACAGACAGAAGAAGCACATCCTGTTATTGTGCCAACCGATGTGAAGGAAGTTCTTTCATCTCATGGGGAAGTGTTGAACTGTGAATGTTATGTTATACATTTTTATTGTTTTACCAAGTGAGCTAATAGCGAGTGGGGGTGTTGAGGATGTGTGTTGTATATAGCGCTCTTACTCACTGTTATTGTGAAGGGACATACCGGATGTACATGTGAGCGCAACTTCCGCCTTTGTTTAAGCTGACGCTATGTTCATGGCCACGGTTCGTGCTGCCAAGTTGTTCTGGAAAAATAATAAATATGCCTGAAGTGATCATCTAAATGTGTCTTATTATTGCACATTCTGTGTGATTCGCAGCACCCCCTCCTTAACATAAGTGATCAAATACATGTGTGTACATACAATTGTGTGGACATGTCATTGACTAAATATGCGCTAAAACGTGATCAACCTTTGTTCTGAATCAGCTTCTTATTACTGGTTACGACAGGACTCTCTTCTCATTCATTCCCACAGCTTCAATGTGCTTTAAACTGTGTGGACACTGACTGTCGGCCGCGCGGACAACGGCCGTCTCAAGAGTTCCGTTTGGTCGTCCCAATCCATTCAAACGAGACAAGTCATTGGATAAAAGCTGGTTTTGTCCCGCCCATTGGACGCTCAACGTCTCTGGGAGTCTATGGACAGTGGGCGTGCAGAAACTCAGCTTTTCTTCATAATGATTGGATGATCTCGCTGAAGCTGAATCGTTATTGATTGACAGCGAATGAGCCAATGATCTTATGGTGAAGGCATCCTTTCATTTTTTTGGAAAAGGAACGGAGAGTCGAATTCACGAATGAATAAACGGACACAATTTATGATGAAAGGCCGAAATTGAGCTTCCCCTCCCTGACAGACCAGCTTCCGCCACTGTTTTCGTCCAGTGACGTCATCAGCCAATTTGAGCGCTTGTTGCACCTGGTCACGTGACGATTTCCGCTCACCAAGGACACCCCCCAAAATCAGCTTCGTTTCGTTGGTCACGTGACTTTTC
>JAGPNR010000035.1:0-23336 GCA_018466805.1 Hippocampus abdominalis
TTTTTTTTTTAAAGGATGACAATCCAAGTACAATCCTTTTTGATTATCATTCAAGTATGGTCTCACAAATACATATACTGGAACACCCTGAAAGATTGAATCCCGACAAGATTATTTTTTTTGAAAAAAAAAAATTCAAAACAACACTGCTTTAAATCTGTAGGTTGCACTCTCAGATTTAGTTACAGCCTCCCAAAAAGAATTGAGGTGCACTCTAACCGATGAATTTAGTGTGATCTTAGCAGAAACCAGTTTGACTGTTCTCATTTATTTGGAGGTATTGGAAAAAGTGGTATCCAATGGGATGAATACAAACGGGTTTGCCTGCCCACTTCTCAATTCTTGCATGTGTGTGGGTGTGGGGGCGACCATGATGCGGGGTCGGGTGAGTCACGATAAGATATACTTCCTCCAAAGAAAAACCAAGGAAGAGATGAACTAAGCATGTTCCAAAACATGCTATAGCTGTTTTCAACACACATAATTCAAGATGCTTCGTCGTCTATTTAGTATTAGGAATTGCAAATGAATATGCTGCCAAAGATTGGAATGGCCTTACAATTTTGGCAGTTAATACATTTAATCTGCCTCAAAAGCAAAGCAAAGCAGATGAGCCTCGGTTCTTATGGAACAAATTACGACTAAAGAGTGAGGAGATTTCACATGAAAACCTTTTGAGTTGCCTCCCGGATTGTGGGATAGCCTCTTGTGAAGAAAGTGTTCTTCAAGATGTTGTTTCATTGCGGGTGCTTACCTATGAAAACCAACCACTGTCCAAAACTTACCTCGAGCTGCTAAATGTCAAGTCCAAGGTATCTTTGACCTGGCAAGCAGATCTGGGGACATTTTATGCTGGTGTAGACAATGTCCTCACCCTTTTAAAGTTTGTCAATGAGCAACCTTCTTGGCAAAGAGCAAACATCTTTGTACATATTAACATTGCCTCTGTGAATGACTAATGAGCCTCCCACCTCCTAAATAAACATAAAACACACGAGCACAGAGGCAAGAAAAGACTCTTCCACAGCCTGCTAAGTCGAGGCCCAACCACCTTTTTGGTGTTGCTGTTTTCGGATTCAACTGAACTGAAATCATATTGGAGGATAAAGTCATCGCACCGAAATTTCACTTCAGCAGGCTGTATCAGAGCTTTAACAGGATGGACAGCGTGCAGACTGGAATAACGTCATGCCAGGATGGGTGTGGCGTTTCCCGCTTGGCACTCGCTTCTTTAAACCGGTGTGCGCGAGTATAGTCGCAGGCTGACACAAATTTTCACACCGGACGCTGATACTGATGTCATCATGCATGTAATTATCTGACTGCAGGATCCGCATCACTGTGTGAAAGCACATCAAGTTGCAGAAATATCTTTTTTTTGGGTTTTGTGTCAAAAGGGTAATTACTGAATTTGTCACAGCTCTGATGGAGCTATGTTGGAGGAAGATGGAAAGGGGGTTTATGAAGGGAAATTGGCATTTTAAATGTTTGTATGCAAATAGTTGGCTCACCTATCCATCCCTCAGCCATCGTGGAGTGGGGAAAATCTGATTTGGCGAGTCCCATAGACTCGAAAAGTTACCGATAGCTTCACAAATAGGCACTCGATTTGAGTGCACTTTCTTATTTGTTTGTGTAATATTGCTCTGTGAGGGTGTCCGGGCTCTCCCTTAGAGATAAGGTGAGAAGCTCGGTCATCCGGGAGGGGCTCAGAGTCGACCCGCTTCTCCTCCACATCGAGAGGAGCCAGATGAGGTGGCTTGGGCATCTGATTCGGATGCCTCCTGAACGCCTCCCTGGTGAGGTGTTCCGGGCATGTCCCACCGGGAGAGACCCCGAGGACGACCCAGGACACGCTGGAGAGACTATGTCACCCAGCTGGCCTGGGAACGCCTCGGTATCCCCCGGGGAGAGCTGGAAGAAGTAGCTAGGGAGAGGGAAGTCTGGGCTTCCCTGCTAAAGCTGCTGCCCCCGCGACCCGGCCCCGGATAAGCGGTAGAAGATGGATGGATGGATGGATGGATGCTCTGTGATTTGGAGAAGTCACACATTTGGTGACGATGAGTAGCTGCTCGCTTCTATCATGTCTCCTTTAACAATGCGCAAGTACACCGATTGCTCGTCATAAGTCCCCCGCATATTTTCCATGCAACATACTTAGCACACGTTAGCATGTTTCAAATGACGTGTGACTTGAGATGACAGACCTAATTTATTTATTTCTCACCGTTAATGGGATATTTATGAAAGACGATTTTCTGTCCTTTCAGATTTAATGACATCACAAAATGATGAACATTACACCCCGTCACACAAACAGCTGAAAGCACATAAAATGCATTTGGCCAGAGTCATCCTAAGAGTGCACTGGGTGTGTCAGTTGGGCCGGGTTGCTGTGTTGTGAAATTCATATCAGCCCTCGTTTAAGAAGTGACGTTAGCCAGGGCAACACTTACACATGCAAATCAGTAGAGTGCCAGGTAATAACGCTATCAGACATAACATTGGCATGTGACTCAATGGCGCACACAGCAGCAACATAGCACATCTCGTCAAAAGTTGAGGGTGCATTTATTCGAACCACCAGCAGGGGGTCTGACAGTGAGTGGGTTTCTTCGGATTAAGACAGGAGGTATGCAAGCACACACACTGATTTTTTGATTTGCATAGGGGTGAGAAGGCTTCTTTATTCTTGCAGAGGCATTTCTAATAATCAGCCTCTTGATATCTTTGGAGGTTGTCAGCTGATTGCCAAGAGCAGCTAAGAACAGCTTCGGTTACGGACCACCCTATCTGTTCACGCCACATGCACACACGCGCGGGCACACACACACACACACACACACACACACACACACCACACACACGGGTCTGATTTAAGAGCACGCTGATGTCAATTCATGTTTTTTTTTTTTGGAAACAAACCATGCGCTGACTTTAATAGCAGGGGTGTATCTACCCCGGTCAAGGATGACGCCTCGTACTGATGTCCAAAAAACGTTTAATGGTGGAACACCGTGAAAACTAAAACACATTTCAAGCAACAATATCAACATTACAATAATACCTTTTACAAGACATTAATAAATAAACACAAACATGACATACCGTGTGCACCTTGGTAAACCGAAAGTAGATAATTTCAAATACAAATCGACCAGATTTGTGGAGGTTCGTTTCTCCCACAATCTCTTTCTTTCTCTCTCGCTCTCTCTCTGTCTCTCTCTCTCGTAAATTGTCTTCTCGATCTTTCTAATTCCTCGCTATCCGCGGCACGTGACCCGGAAGTGATTCCTGACAAAACACCCCAATAACATATGAAAATAAAACAATGTGAAAATTCACATAGAAATAAAGCACTTTACAAATCAACAACATCAAAATTATATATTCATATATTCGTTGTCATGGCAACCACTGACTCGATGTTGCCGCCAGTTACAAGGGTGTCAAACTCATTTGTGTCGCGGGCCACGTTGGAGTTATGTCTTCCCTTGGAGGCCATTATGACAGTGAAACCACAAAACGTTTCATCGTCTGATCGTAATATTACTAGTACACACACAAAAAATGGATTATTAGTTTTGTAATCAGTCAAGTCAACTATAAGTTTGTTCAATTATTGTTCCAATGAGTGTAAACTGGATAACAATATGATTGCAAAATCTCAACCTTATTTATGACACATGACAATTTGACATTTCAATACAGTTTTTAGCAAGGATCATGCAATTTGACACACATGATTTGCTTTCACGGGCCACATAAAATGACGTGGCGGGGCGGATTTGGCCCCCGGGCCTTGAGTTTGACACCTGTGCTCTACAGTGATCAGCTGGAGGATACTGGTGCATTCGGGCAACTCTGGAGGATTGCAGACTTGCAATTCTACAAGTAGCCCAAAAAACTGAGCGCGTGCAAACAGAAACTCCAGATCGAAAATGTCTTCTTGATATAAAATAAATAAATAAATAAAGATTGTGTAAGTGGTTACATGGACACGAGTGACAACTCAATCTTCGGAGAACTGACAGAAATATCAGCATCGGAACATTTTAAATGCTAAATTAAAATTGTACAATTTATGATGGTCTTTTGTGTTTTGGTTTGACTTGCAACCAATAAAAATGTGCAGATAGATAGATAGATAGATAGATAGATAGATAGATAGATAGATAGATAGATAGATAGATAGATAGATAGATAGATAGATAGATAGATAGATAGATAGAGTGTTGAAAGACACTATACAAATCTAAGCTGTTTTTATTATCATAGAAGTTAAATATAGCATAAATCAGCCAGCCATGCCTGGAAAGTAAGGCACAAGGTAATAACAAGTCAGGTTAATTATTGATATATTGCTTCGAAAGAGTGCAATACATGTTTCTGAACTTTAAACTATCAAAAGAGGCAATTATGTTTCCTCTTCGAAACATTTGTCCTATTTCCATCGGTTCTTGATCTTTAATTCCTGTGAAACGTGAGGGTTGACCACTACAACAAAAGAGGCAATAAAGAAGGCAACGTACATTTTTGGGGAACAGAGCCATCATGGACAATCGCGGTCTCAATTGTTATGCCGTGGCAGATGGTTCGGCATATGAAAAGCAGGAACCACTCGACTAAGCAAGTGTTTTTATGCAAGAGTTATGACTGCACGGAACACTGCCAAAGTGTTTATGTTTACAAGGAATTTGACATTCCTTTTATTCTTTTTTTGCACCTGGCAGAACTCTAATAATAATAATAAATAATAATACATTTTATTTGAAAGCGCTTTTCATCATACTCAAGACGCTTTACATGAGCTTAAAACAGGATAAAATGTGCATTTAAAAACAAGCATACATAATTTACAAAAACACATTTAGATGAACAAATGGCAAAAAATGGGTAAAAGAGATTAAGAGGTGTTAAAAGCATTGCGGAACAGGTGAGTTTTAAGAGATGATTTGAAGGATTGTAGGTCAGTACAGTTGCGGAGGTGTTGTGGTAGAGCGTTCCAGAGGGTGGGGGCGGCAACAGAGAAGGCTCGGTCCCCCCAGGTTTTGAGCTTGGTCACGGGGATGGCGAGGAGGTTTGTGTTTGAGGAGCGGAGGTTGCGGGAAGGAGTGTATTGGTAAAGAAGATCGGAAAGGTAGGAGGGGCCTGCTTGTGAAGGGCTTTATAGGTGAGTAGGAGGAGTTTATATTGAATACGCTGGGGAACGGGGAGCCAGTGGAGGTTTTTAAGGACGGGGGTGATGTGATCACGAGTGCGGGTGTGGGTGAGTAGGCGGGCGGCAGCATTCTGGATGTACTGTAGTTTATTGAGGAGTTGGAGGTTGTACCGTAGAGGATGCTATTGCAGTAGTCAAGGCGGGAGGTGATGAAGGCGTGGATGAGGGTTTGAGCAGCGTTGAAAGAAAGAGAGCGGCGGAGACGAGAAATGTTTTTGAGGTGGAAGAAAGCAGTTTTGGTGATTTGGGTGATGTGTTGGTCGAAAGAGAGGTTATTATCAAAAAGGACACCAAGGTTGCGACAGTGAGAGGAGGGGAACAGGGTGCAGTTGTCAATAGTGAGGTTAAAGTTGGAGGCTGTTTGGGTGAGGGACCGAGGACCGATTATTAGCAGTTGAGATTTAGTGCAGTTAAGAGTGAGAAAGTTTGTTTGCATCCAGGATTTGATGTCTAAAAGACAGTTAGACAGGGTGGAGTGGGTTGTAGGGGTAAATGATTTGGTGGATATGTACAATTGGATGTCATCAGCGTAGCAGTGGAACTGGAGACCATGATGGCGAATGATTTGGCCGATGGGTAGAAGGTAGAGAATGAAGAGAAGAGGACCAAGCACAGAACCCTGGGGGACACCTTGGGACAGTGGGGCAGTGTAGGAAGAGCAGTTGTTGATGTGTATGAATTGTTTCCTGTCTGTGAGATATGAGTGAAGCCAGGTGAGGACTTTGTCAGTGATGTTTAGGGATTGCAGGCGAGAGAGTAGGATGGAGTGGTTGATGGTGTCGAAGGCAGCTGTAAGGTCAAGAAGGATGAGGATGGAGAGTAGGCCGGAGTCAGAGGCAAGGATGAGGTCATTGGTGATTTTGAGGAGGGCTGTTTCAGTGCTGTGTTGTGTGCGGAATCCAGATTGAAATTGTTCGAAAAGTTGGTTATTGTCTAGGTAGGTTTTAATTTTAGATGCGACAACACGTTCTATGACTTTGGACAGAAAGGGGAGGTTGGAGATGGGTCGAAAGTTGCTCATGATGTCAGGGTTGAGTCCGGGTTTTTTGATGATGGGGGTTACAGCAGCCAGTTTGAGTGAGGAGGGGACATAGGCAAGGTTGAGGGAGGAGTTGACAATGTTCATGACGAGGTGGGAGATGGTGGGAAAGCAGAGCTTGACGAAGGTAGATGGAATGGGATCCAGTGTGCAGGTGGAGGAATTCATTGTTGAGATGATATTGGTGAGTTTGGCTATGGAGACAGGTGTGAATTCAGAGAGAGGTGAAGTAGTTGGAGTGATGGATGCTGGTAGTAAGGGAGGGGGGACGGGAGAGGTGGTGAGTGAACTGTAGAGGATGTCGATTTTGGATTGAAAGTAGGAGAGAATGAATTGCATTTATCAACGGTAAATGAGGTTGAAATATTGTCGCTGGGTTTGAGGAGTTTGTTGACGGTGGAGAAGAGAGCCTTTTGGTTGTTGGAGTCAGTGTGGATGAGGTTGGAGTAGTAGGTGGAACGGCTGGAGTCGAGTGCGGTCTTGTACAACTGAAGGTGATCGGTGTAGGCGAGGAGGTGAACGGTTAAACCAGATTTTTTATAGAGTCTTTCTAGCTGGCGTTTTCGGGTTTTAAGTTTGCGGAGTTCTGGGGTGTACCAGGGGGCTGAGTGAGTGAAGGAGACAGATTTGGTTTTGATGGGGGCGAGTTGATTAAGACAGGAGGAGAGAGTGCTGTTGTAGTGGTTGGTGAGAACAGTGGGTCATGGGACAGTGGAGGAGGTAGTATGGACAGGTGGTTGAGGACAGAGGTAGAAAAGTCAGTTGGGGAGATGGATTTGAGGTTCCTGAATGATATGGTGCGCTTTTCCTTGGGAAGGGGGGTAGGGAGGTGGAGGTTCAGAGTGATAGCCAGATGATCGGAGATGTTGAGGTTGGTGCTAGAGAGTTTTTCAATGGTGAGACCGGTGGAACAGACCAAGTCCAGAGTGTGACCGTGGGTGTGGGTGGGGAAGTTGACATGTTGAGTGAAGTTAAGGCAGTCCAAAAAGTCCAGAAATTCAGAGGCATGTTTGCAGTAGGTGTTATCAATATGGAAGTTAAAGTCGCCAAGAAGCAGAGTGAAAGGTGAAATAGGTAAGAGCTGTGTGACAAAATCGGAGAAGTCTGAAAAAAATGATGGGTTAAATTTCGGGGGACGGTAAATGACAGCAATGACCAAGGGTCTAAGATACTTTATTTCCAACCAGGATACTATCTTGTTATTTATTGTGTGAGTTTGTATAATTATGTGTCATATTTTCATATTTTTTACAGCATTCAGAAGAATTTACCTGGTAGAATGACAAACACATTTATTCATTAAATGCTGACATCTCAGTGACTTATGGGCACCAGAAATGGGCAACAGGCACTGAATGCTGGACCAAAACCAACACTGGCAGATCCAGAGGTTTTGGTGCTCCCTAATGTTGCCAATGGTGTCCCTTTGTAGTGTCTTCCTCACGTGCCCCACTGTGGTGCATCAATAACGGCCCCATTTACAAAACAAAGGCAGTTCTTCACACCTTTGCCTTGCTGTTAGCCCTTCCACTCGTTCCCATAGGGGGACAGTCTTGGGGGTGATCCCAGGAGGTCCCATAAAAGGACACCCATGGGTCTGCCACTGTTGATATATCAAAATGTAAAGAGCAGCAATTAAAGGAACTCATCCAAAATCATAAATTACGTAGGCAATGACTTCAATTAAAATCAGTGGAAAAAAGTCACTCAATAGTTTCTAGATAGCAAAAATAGTCCAAAAGGTTGAAGATTATAAGGAGGGTGACTAACAGAGAAAGTCAAATCCACTTAACAAGTTACCAAGTATCTATCTGCACTGAATGTAATCCCAGGATGAAGAAATTAATATAACCCAGCCCATGTAATGGACATTTCTTTCTTTTTTTCCTTTTCTTTTTTCCTCCAGTTCATGTACTTATGGTGTTGATTCTCGGGGAGTCCATTTCTTTTCACACATTCTTTTAGTAACCGTTGGTGATACCACAGCGAGAAACAAAAGTGCAATATCAATCACAGGCCATATACATTATTCAGTAAAAACATGGGATTGCACAGTTCAAATATGTGTACAGCCAGGGACATCCAGAGCTGAGGACAGCGCGTGGGAGAAGACTCTCACAGCAGAGAAATAACCCACAGCTGGGTAATAAACGCAAAGAAATAAAATGCAGAATGCCTCCCTGTCGCCCATAAACACAATTAAATCACTAACCAGTGTTTTCACGATGCATGCTGATTTGTCTCCTCATTTATTGTCATGAGCTGTAATGCTTCTAATGTCGTGTGGGTTGTGCCTCTCCGCTGTCATAGAGTTGCTGAAAGGTGCGCTACGCCTTTATTCCGTCTCGGATTGGCTGGAGGGGTCCATTTGAAGGTTGAGTGAACGCTGGCGTGTCTGACTGCCGCTGCTCTCCCGCAAACATTTTTTTCGCGTTTTCGACGGTTTTACTGTCGCCTGGCTGCCGTTGCTCACCCGCAAAACATTGTTTAGGGTTTTTACGGATTTACTGTCGCCAATCTATTTTTTTATTTTATTTTTTATCACAAACTGTCAACGTCAAGTGATTGTTCTCAGTTGCGCTGTCACAGCGTCCTACCTGTCCGGATCTCAGACGTGGCCCCGTGCCGTCTCCACCCCTCGGTACCCCATGACGAGGGTCAACAGGGCCTTTGTATGGGCCATACTATTATGGACCATCCTGTCGCTCCTCCGTCGACCCGTAGAAGGATTGCTGCAGTACTCAGCGGCCGAACTTCTCGGGCTCCGTTTGCAGTGGTCGAGCTCGCCACCTGCGCTGCACCATTTCCCGGACATCGCTCTTCGTCCCTCTCGGAGGTATATGCACCGTGGGTCTCGTCGGGGCTTCCACCTCGATGGTTCCAAAGCCATTACCTCCTTCTGGTCATCCTCCCGCCGGCCACGCAGAAACAACGGCCGATCCGCGGACCACAGCGTTTTAGCCGGCCTGGCTAGGTCGGCTAATGCTCCCCGCAACAACGCTAATGCCAGCGTCAACTTCGGACTGCTGAACATCCGCTCGCTTACTGGCAAGGGTTATCTTATCCAGGATATCATCGAAGACCGTAAGCTTGACTTTTTTTGTCTTAATGAGACCTGGCAAACTCCCGGCGATTTTTCCCAACTCAACGACTCCATTCCCCCGGGTTTTGTTTACCTAGCCAAACCCCGCGACACGGGCCGCGGAGGAGGTCTCGCGATATTTTACCGCGAGAAGTGGAAAGTTCTTCCTATCTCTCTCCCTTCTCTCTCCTCATTTGAATGCCTCGCCTGTCAAATTTCCGGACCCACTCCAACGATCATTGCCACAGTATACCGTGCCCCCAAACCTCATTGCGACTTTTTAAATGAATTGTCTGTTGTCCTCACCCATCTCTCCTCTCTTTCTCCAAATATAATTATTCTGGGGGATTTCAATATACACATGGACAATACCGCCCTTCCGCTCACCATGGACTTCGCCTCTTCACTCGACAGCTTTGGATTCCATCAGTTTGCAGACTTCCCTACACACATTAAAGGACACACTCTGGATCTGATTTGCTGCTCTGGCCTCACCCCCTCCAACTGTACTGCTGATGAACTCCCAATAACGGACCACTTCCTCATTTCATTTAACATCACCCTCTGGCTCTCCACCACCAAATCACCCCGCATCATCTCCTACCGTAATATCAAGGATATCAATATTGACTCTCTCGCTGCAAGGATCGCCACTCTGACTCCGGACACTGACTCCTCTCCTGATGTTTTGGTTTCCCAATACAACATGGACCTCACCAACATTCTCAATACACTCGCTCCTGTCAAGTCCCGCCCTGTCTTTTTCACTCGGTCTGCCCCCTGGTTCACCCATCATCTCCGCTCCATTAAATCCAAAACTCGGCAACTTGAAAGACTCTATCGGAAAACTGGACTCACTGCTCATAAGGACATCTACTCAGCTCAACTTTCCCATTACAAGGAATCCATCTCTCAAGCCAAATCGCAATATTACTCTGGACTCATCTGCGCTAATACTGGAAATACTAGGACTCTCTTTTCTCTCTTAAACAAAATCACCCAACCCCCTGTCTCCCTACCCCCCCACTTTTATTCCTCTGACACCTGCAACACTCTGCTTCTATTTTTTATTGAAAAAATCAACAAAATCCACCAGCACCTGGGCTCCTCTGTACCCCTCCCCTCGCCTTACCTCCCCACCCCCTGTCAACTGCTTTCGTCTTTTGAACTCCCCCATCCTTCAATAATTTCAGAGATCATTATGAAATCCAAGACTTCTTCCTGCCTGTTAGATCCCCTCCCCACAGTCCTGGTTAAATCCTGCCTACCCTCTCTACTTCCTTTCATTGCAGCCATCATCCACTCCTCACTGTCCACTGGAATTGTTCCCGCCTCTTTCAAGATCGCAGCTGTCACTCCTATCCTGAAAAAAACTGGTTCAGATCCCAATGACTTCAATAACCTGCGACCAATTTCTCATCTTCCTTTCATTTCCAAACTGCTTGAAAAAATTGTTGCCTCTCAACTTCACTCCCACCTTATCCATAACAATCTATATGAACAATTCCAATCTGGTTTCCGTCCCCGTCACAGCACAGAATCAGCCCTCTTAAAAATCACCAACGACCTTCTTATTGCAGCTGACGCCGGTTTAATCTCCATTCTCATCCTCCTCGACCTGAGTGCAGCTTTTGACACAATTTCTCATTCTATTCTCCTAAATAGACTCTCCACTATAGGCATCACTCACACCCCCTTACACTGGTTTCACTCCTATCTCTCTGGGCGCTCTCAGTTCATCCAACTCAATTCCTTCACCTCACAGTCCCTCCCCGTCTCTTCTGGTGTGCCCCAAGGCTCTGTCCTGGGACCCCTCCTCTTCATTGTTTACCTTCTCCCCCTTGGCAATATTTTCCGCAAATTTGGCATCCATTTTCATTGCTTCGCGGATGACACCCAGCTCTACCTCTCCAGCAAACCCGACGCCTCCCTACCACCGTCCTCCCTCTCACACTGCCTTTCAGAAATTAAATCTTGGTTCGCAAATAACTTCCTCAAACTGAACAGTGACAAAACAGAACTCCTCCTCGTCGGGACTAAATCCACACTTCACAAAACCAACAGTTTCTCTCTTACTATCGATAACTCCACTGTGTCCCCCTCCCCTCAGGTCAAGAGTCTGGGTGTCATCCTCGATAGCTCATTATCTTTCAACTCCCACATTAATAACATAACCCGGTCCGCTTATTTCCACTTACGCAATATCAACCGTCTTCGTCCCTCTCTCACCCCTCACACCACAGCTATCCTTGTCCACAGTCTCGTCACCTCCCGTATTGACTACTGCAATTCCCTTCTTTTCGGTGTCCATCACAAATTCCTCCATAAACTTCAACTGGTCCAGAATTCTTCAGCTCGTATCATCACTAGAACCCCCTCCTTCCATCACATCACCCCTGTCCTCCAGCAGCTCCACTGGCTCCCTGTCAAACTGAGGATCACCTTCAAAATACTCCTCTTCACATTCAAAGCCATCCATAACCTTGCCCCCCCCTATCTGTCTGACCTTCTTCAAATTTCCGTTCCCTCTCGTTCCCTCAGGTCCTCAGCCTCCCTCCGTCTCTATGTTCCCTCTGCCCGTCTCAGCACGATGGGGTGCAGAGCTTTCAGCCGCTCTGCCCCCAAACTCTGGAACTCACTACCACCCGACATCCGTAATATTGACTCTCTTCCCGTATTCAAAACTCGTCTCAAAACCCACCTATTTAAAATTGCATACTCTGTTTAGACTCATCTCCTCTTTTATTATTTATTATTTATAATTTTATATGTGGTTTTATTGCTTTTGATTGTACAGTGTCCTTGAGTGTTCTGAAAGGCGCTTATAAATAAAATGTATTATTATTATTATTATTAACCCTTTCATGCATCATGTAACCTGATAACATGATAAACTGCCCACTGTGGTAACCGCTGTCCCTGAAAGGGATACAATTTTATTTGTAGCACTTGAGAGTAACAAAGAACCATTTACACACTATACACATGTACATACCGGTATATACACACGTATACATAGCTAATAGCTAGCTAGCTAGATAAATAGCTAGATAGCTCAGTAGCTAGATATCGAGCTAGCTAGCTATAGCTAGATAGACAGATATGTACGTGTCAAGCAGCAAAGTATACCCTGCACTCAAGTAATGAGGGGCCTCTTACAAGTATTATGCACACAAAGTTGTTCTCTTGCAGATGTAAAACCCTAACCTGAAACCCATCTCAGATGCGTTGCAAGAATGAACGATTTCAGGCATGTACTTGTACCAGTTCAGTTGAGTCCATTAATTTGTCTTTAAGCACCATGCGATTGACTGGTGACCAACCTTGGGTGTACAGTACACTGTGTTGCCCGAAGTCGTTGGGATAGGCTTCAGCTAACCTAGGGGTCAACTTTAAAATAAATAAACAGTGTGTTTAAATTCATATGTTGCTCCATCTTCTGATCAGATTGGTAATTGATTATCGGTTTTTGGTTTTTTTCAAACTCACTGATCAGAGATAAGCCCCAGAATCCTGATATCGTAATGAATTTTATGTGGGCCCCCTCAAAAGGCTGAGGTCTGGGGACAGTCTGTGCCGAACACCTTCTTATCATTCACTCCCAAAGACGTTTTTATATGTCTTTTCAGACTTGGTTTAGAATTGGCTGGTACTGAATGAGTTAAGCATACCAACCAGTAAATCTTCAAAGCTGTCAAAATTGCATGTTCCGATGCGCATCAAAAACAAATATGATGTAAAAAGCTGAATTTGTAGCAATTTGTTTCAGGAAACAGTTGACTGCTCCGAATCGCTCTGTGCACAATTCGCCACCGTGTTCCAAGAGCTCACAGCTGTGGAGTGTTTGGGCAGAGTGACGGCTTCCAAAAGCTGCCTAATCAACACAAACCATCTGGAAAACAACGAGCCTGTGCACTGTCTACTGGATGGAGGCAAACATGGAAGAGAAAGAGGAAGTGAAAACATTCTTGGCTGTCAAGGCAAAATAGGACAGCTGTAGTAAGGTTAAGAGACATTCATTACACAGATGACAGAGCAGATGTTTGGAACTTAAAAAAAAAAAGAAAAGAAAAATCATCAACATTCACATGAAGGTGATTTCCTTTTTGACAGAAGCAAGCAAATGCCATAATATCACACACACACACACACACACACTGATTAAAGTAGAGGACACAGCACACCAGTCTTCTGGCCCATTGCAACAACATTACTCTTACGGAATGACATGGATGGAGCCAAGTTGATCACATTCTTTATTAATAAAAATGAAATTCAGGAGGAATGCCAGTCAAGCAACAGTAAGAGCCCCACGACAGCAGCTGTCCCTCGATTCAACCTGGCACCACATCAGCAAAGGGCAGCTCACCGCAGATTACTAAGGGGATTACTCGATGCTCTCTCAGCATTAAATACGAGATGGCACACATCTAAGAGGCTTTGGGACGAAAGAATTAGCATCGGCCAAATGTTTTCCTTCGAAACCTCAGAAGAGGGCCTACCATCGATTGACAGATTCATAGTAGTAAAGATTAGATGTTCATGTTCATTCATTGCATACAGAAACGCGAGGAGCAACATATGAGACGCAACATATGAGACGCAACATACTGTCACGTTTTGCGAGGGAGTACCGTATTTTCACGACTATTAGGCGCTATTAAAAGTCTTAAAATTTCTCCAAAATGGACAGGTCGCCTTACAATGCGAAGCGCCTTGTCTATGTGCTGAGTTCCAAAGCCTGACTGAGAGCACGTCTGGCCGACACGCTGGTTATATAGAGAAAAGGCGGACGTGAGGGAGGATAGGCATGCGGAAGTCCGCCAATGAATGACGGGTGGGCGTGTAAGAGGATGCTAATGGCTGGACGTGAGTGAGGTCCGCCAATGAGTGAAGTGTGGTCGCGTAAGAGGCACGCCCCCTAGCAGGTACGGCGGCTTTTTCCATGCCTCGCCGTCACTCTTGATTTGCGACTCCATGCGTGCCCATCTCACAGTAGCAGTGAAAAACCAAGTCAAGCAAATGAACTCCGAGCTTGCCGTCATTCCCGGAGGCTTAACTAAAGAACTCCAACCACTGGACATCGGCATCAACCGGGCGTTCAAAGTCAAGTTGCGAGCGGCATGGGAACAGTGGATGATCGATGGCCAACACAGCTTTACAAAGAGTGGGAGGCAGCGCCGGGCTAGTTATGCCACTATTTGCGAATGGATTGTGGCTGCTTGGACTAACGTGTCTGCTTGCACTATATAAATAAAGTACAACCGAACTCAGTTTTGCTTCCGTTGGCTTTTTAAAAACGTGTTTTTAGCGTGTGTCCGCATGTCTTAGCATGCATGCTACCGTATGCTTCAAGCTAACGTGTTTTTAGCGTGCGTGAATGCATGCCGTATGTTTAAGCTGGCGTATGTTTGGCGCCCAATAAAACGGTGCGCTTTGTTTATGTGTAAAATACAGAAATAGCACCCGTTACTGAGACTGCGCCCAACAATACGGTGCGCCGAATAGTCGCGAAAATACGGTATGTTGCTGTGATGACAAAAATGCTTTGTCATCACATATAGTGACCATTTATCATATCAAAGTGGTAAAAAAATTACATACATACACACATATATTCAGTATGCATACATATATTTGCATACATAAATACACACAAACACATACTGCATACGTGTGTGTGTGTGTGTGTGTGTGTGTGTGTGTGTGTGTGTGTGTGTGTGTGTGTGTGTGTACCAATTCAATAACTAAATTATTTGATGGAGCACTAAGTAGTAAAATAGAATTTTCAGTACATTCTGATGCTAATCTCTGTGAGGAGGAAGCAATGTCTGAAGGCTGCAACTCCAATCACTTCTAGCCAGTCATGTAATTGAGACAGATCAACATGAACGTCCTGTACATATACTTATCACTAGGGTCAAATACTCAGTATCACAATGTGAGCGACATCCATTGCCTTCCATTTTATACAGCACTCTTCCAGTCCAGAGACACGAAGTGCTGGAAATTATCACATCGGATTTCGGGCGAAAGGCGGACTACACCCAGTCAATTGCAGGGCACACAAATCACAATCAACAATTAGTGAGTGGGAACTGAACCCACACTGCCTGAACCAAAGTCAGGTAAATGTACTGCCGTATCAGTAACTATTCACGAAATACTTCGACCACATATAAGTAAAACTGAGATGGATGATTTTTTTTTTCCAGACAAAATGGCCTTAATCATGGCTGGCAACATCCACTGGCATCAAATAATCTCTGAGACATATGTTCACACACACACAGCAGCCGAACAATTAAAAATGTTTTTCTCCCAGTGCAAGCAGATGGCAGATAGAGAAGAACCGTGTCTCTTTATTTGTGGGTATCCAGTTACACAACATTAGCCACTGATCCATCCATCCATCCATCTTCTACCGCTTATCCGGGGCCGGGTCGCGGGGGCAGCAGCTTTAGCAGGGAAGCCCAGACTTCCCTCTCCCTAGCTACTTCTTCCAGCTCTCCCCGGGGGATACCGAGGCGTTCCCAGGCCAGCTGGGTGACATAGTCTCTCCAGCGTGTCCTGGGTCGTCCTCGGGGTCTCCTCCCAGTGGGACATGCCCGGAACACCTCACCAGGGAGGCGTTCAGGAGGCATCCTAATCAGATGCCCGAGCCACCTCATCTGGCTCCTCTCGATGTGGAGGAGAAGCGGGTCGACTCTGAGCCCCTCCCGGATGACCGAGCTTCTCACCTTATCTCTAAGGGAGAGCCCGGACACCCTGCGGAGAAAACTCATTTCGGCCGCTTGTATCCGGGATCTCGTTCTTTCGGTCACGACCCATAGCTCGTGACCATAGATGAGGGTTGGAACGTAGATCGACCGGTAAATTGAGAGCTTCGCCCTTTGGCTCAGCTCCTTCTTTACCACGACAGACCGATGCAACGTCCGCATCACAGCAGACGCTGCACCGATCCGCCTGTCGATCTCTCGCTCCCTCCTGCCCTCATTCGTGAACAAGACCCCAAGATACTTAAACTCCTCCACTTGGGGCAAGATCTCCTCCCCGACCCGGAGTGGGCACTCCACCCTTTTCCGACTGAGGACCATGGTTTCAGATTTGGAGGTGCTAATTTTCATCCCAACCGCTTCACACTCGGCTGCGAAACGCTCCAGTGAGAGTTGGAGAGCCCTGTTTGAAGGAGCCAACAGTACCACGTCATCTGCAAAAAGCAGAGATGCAATACTGAGGCTACCAAAACAGACCCCCTCAACGCTTCGGCTGCGCCTAGAAATTCTGTCCATAAAGGTAATGAACAGAATCGGCGACAAAGGGCAGCCTTGGCGGAGTCCAACCCTCACTGGAAACGATTCCGACTTATTGCCGGCAATGCGAACCAAACTCTGACCTCGGCAGTATAGGGACCGAACAGCCCGTATCAATGGGCTCGGTACCCCATACTCCCGAAGCACCCCCCACAGAACTCCCCGAGGGACACGGTCAAACGCCTTCTCCAAGTCCACAAAACACATGTAGACCGGTTGGGCGAATTCCCACATACCCTCGAGGACCCTGCTAAGGGTGTAGAGCTGGTCCACTGTTCCACGGCCGGGACGAAAACCACACTGCTCCTCCTCAATCTGAGGCTCGACTTCCTGACGGACCCTCCTCTCCAGCACCCCTGAATAGACCTTACCAGGGAGGCTGAGGAGTGTGATCCCTCTGTAGTTGGAACACACCCTCCGGTCCCCCTTTTTAAAAAGAGGGACCACCACCCCGGTCTGCCAATCCAGAGGCACTCTCCCCGCTGACCACGCGATGTTGCAGAGGCGTGTCAACCAGGACAGCCCCACAACATCCAGAGCCTTGAGGAACTCCGGGCGGATCTCATCCACCCCTGGGGCCTTGCCACCGAGGAGCTTTTTAACCACATCGGTGACTTCGACCACAGAGATAGGAGAGCCCACCTCAGAGTCCCCAGACTCTGCTTCCTCCAAGGAAGGCGTGCTGGTGGAGTTGAGGAGGTCTTCGAAGTACTCCGCCCACCGGCTCACAACGTCCCGAGTCGAGGTCAACAGTGCCCATCCCCACTGTACACAGTGTTAGTGGTGCACTGCTTCCCCCTCCTGAGACGTCGGATGGTGGACCAGAATTTCCTCGAAGCCGTCCGGAAGTCTGCTTCCATGGCCTCACCGAACTCTTCCCATGCCCGAGTTTTTGCTTCGACGACCACCGAAGCTGCATTCCGCTTGGCCAGTCGATACCTGTCAGCTGCCTCTGGTGTCCCACAGGCCATAAAGGCCCGATAGGACTCCTTCTTCAGCTTGACGGCATCCCTTACTGCTGGTGTCCACCAGCGAGTACGGGGGTTGCCGCCACGACAGGCACCAACCACCTTACGGCCACAACTCAGATTGGCCGCCTCAACAATAGAGGCACGGAACATGGTCCATTCGGACTCAATGTCCCCCGCCTCCCCCAGGACATGGGAAAAGCTCTGTCGGAGGTGGGAGTTGAAACTCCTTCTGACAGGGGATTCCGCCAGACGCTCCCAACAAACCCTCACAATACGTTTGGGTCTGCCAGGTCGGACCGGCATCTTCCCCCACCATCGGAGTCGACTCACCACCAGGTGGTGATCAGTTGACAGCTCCGCCCCTCTCTTCGCCCGAGTGTCCAAGACATGCGGCCGCAAATCCGATGATACAACCACAAAGTCAATCATCGAACTGCGGCCAAGGGTGTCCTGGTGCCAAGTGCACATATGGACACCCTTATGTTTGAACAAGGTGTTCGTTATGGACAATCCGTGACGAGTACAGAAGTCCAATAACGAAACACCACTCGAGTTCAGATCAGGGGGGCCGTTCCTCCCAATCACGCCCCTCCAGGTCTCACTGTCGTTGCCCACGTGTGCATTGAAGTCCCCCAGCAGAACAAGGGAGTCCCCAGCAGGAGTACTCTCTAGCACACCCTCCAAGGACTCCAAAAAGGGTGGGTACGCTGAACTGCTGTTGGGTGCGTACGCACAAACAACAGTCAGGACCCGTCCCCCCACTTGAAGGCGGAGGGAGGCAACCCTCTCGTCTACCGGTGTGAACCCCAATGCACAGGCACTGAGCCGGGGGGCAATGAGTATGCCCACACCTGCTCTGCGCCTCTCCCCGTGGGCAACTCCAGAGTGGAAGAGAGTCCAACCCCTCTCGAGAGAGCTGGTACCAGAACCCAGGCTGTGTGTGGAGGTAAGTCCGACTATATCCAGTCGGAACTTTTCTACCTCGCACACCAGCTCGGGTTCCTTCCCTGTAAGAGAGGTGACATTCCATGTCCCTAGAGCTAGCTTCTGCAGCCGAGGATCGGACCGCCAGGGTCCCCGCCTTTGGCTGCTGCCCAGCTCACATTGCACCCGACCCCTTTGGCCCCTCCCATGGGTGGTGAGCTCATGAGAAGGGGGACCCACGTTGCCTCTTCGGGCTGAGCCCGGCCGGGCCCCATGGGAGCAGGCCCGGCCACCAGGCGCTCGCCAACCGGCCCCACCCCCAGGCCTGGCTCCAGAGGGGGGCCCCGGTGACCCACGTCCGGGCAAGGGAAACTGGGTTCCAATTAATTTTGTCATCATAAGGGGTTTGGTGAGCCGTGCTTTGTCTGGTCCCTCACCTAGGACCTGTTTGCCATGGGTGACCCTGCCAGGGGCATAAAGCCCCAGGCAACTTAGCTCCTAGGATCATTGGGACACACAAACCCCTCCACCACGGTAAGGTGACGACTCACGGAGGGGATTAGCCACTGATGTCGCAGTTAAAATAAGCTTCATGACTATTAACCTCTCGTTACTTAACCCTTTTTACTTTTTGACACACTCGATGTCCACATTCTTTGGGCTAGATGGCCCATTCCATAAATAAGGAATTGTCATCATATTTTACGATAGACCGTATGTTCTGCATTATAAGGCGCACCGGAGTATAAGGCGCACTATCAATGAATGGCCTACTTCAAAAATCGTTTTCATATACAGGGTGCACTGCATTATAAGGCGCATAGAATAAAAACCACAATTGTGGCTGCGGTTGTGTTATGCATCCACTAGATCAGGGGTGGGCAATCCCAGTCCTGGAGGGCCGCTGTCCTGCATGTTTTCCAAGTCTCCCTGTTGCTACACACCTGATTTGAATGATCAGATTATCAGTAAGCTCTGACGAGGCCTGATATTGAACCTGTTCATTGGAATCAGGTGTGTTGCAACAGGGAGACTTGGAAAACATGCAGGACAGCGGCCCTCCAGGACTGGGATTGCCCACCCCTGCACTAGATGGAGCTACGCTAAAGGGAATACAATACATCCCTTTTCCGAACCGCTTGATCTTCACTAGGGTCGCAGAGGGTGCTGGAGCCTATCCCAGCTGTCTTCGGGCAGTAGGCGGGGGACACCCTGAATCAGTTGCCAGCCAATCGCAGGGCACACAGAGACAAACAACCATCCTCGCCCACACTCACATCTAGGGACAATTTAGAGTGTCCAATTAGCCTGCCATGCATGTTTTTGGAATGTGGGAGGAAACCGGAGCACCCGGAGAAAACCCACGCAGGCCCGGGGAGAACATGCAGACTCCACACAGGGAGGCCGGAGCTGGAATCGAACCCGGTACCTCTGCACTGTGAAGCCGACGTGCTAACCACTGGACTACCGGGCCGCCCGGAATACAATACAATACAGCTTTATGCATATAGAGCTTTCACAGCTGGTGCAGCTGTAACAAAGCGCTTTACAGGACATTTGAAATACTTACTCGAAGAAATCGGAATATTGATATAAGGCGTATCGGATTATAGGGTGTGCTTTTATAAGCCTTTCGAGAAAATTGAATGCTTTTAGGTGCGCCTTACAGTGCGGAAAATACGGTATTTAAGCTATGTAAGAGGCTAATCCGAACAACTCTGGATTGTGACGATACATTCTGTTCTGAATAGTGAAAGCAATTTGCAAAACCCCCAATGTAAAAATACTGTAATAGCTCCCTGGCTCCATTAAACTGAAGGTTAACTGTGTAAATATTTGTGACTGCAGCTGCAATCATGTTTTGAGAAGATAGAAGGACTCTATAAAAGAGCAACTGAAATAAACACTAGCAAGTGAGAACATATGTTTTTTGCAGTGGGAAGCACTGCATCTGGATAACCGGGGTGCCTCGAAAAATGCTTGGTCAATATTTCATTTGGGCTCACTAAATATCCAAGCCAGTTTATTATGAATGTGATAAAATGATGACAAATCCACCTGACTCGATTTTCAAGGCTGTAGCATCAACGCAGTCCCAACATCTCGTCAGAAACATGCCCTCGGATTCAATTATGGTGGCGCCTCATATTTACAAGGTAAATAGGTACTGTTTATCCTCTCAGTACTAATATATACAGTGATCCCTCGCTATTTTGCGGTTCGTTTATCGCGGCTTCGGTGCAGAGCGGATTTTTTCAAACATATAATTTTGTTTTGTTTTTTTTGAAGTCCGCAAAAATCAGTGTCTAAGTGTTGTTTACTATGCGTGCTACTGTGTGCGCTAGTGTGTGCGCACTCTGCTCAAGCACGAAGGTCCATGTGGGGCACATGTGTGTGCGTGCACATGCTGCCACCAGGTGAGTGTATGTGTGTTGCTGAGAGATAGAGAGGAGGCTTATAAGAACAAAAGCAGGTCTCTTTCATCCTTAATTGTCTTAATTGACTAATCATAAACACTTCTGCTGCATAAGGGATCGCTGGCCTGCACGCGTGCACACACACACGCAATCCATTTTCTATATCGCATGTCCTCGTTAGGGCCAGCTCGAGCCTATAGCAGTTGCCTTGGTGCGAGGGGCAGGGTACATCCTGGACTGGTCGCCAGCCAGTTGTTGGGATCAGACAGATGAACAAGCAATCACACCGATATTCACACACACCGCAATTTAGAGTCTTCAATGAATCGAACATGCATGTTTGTGGAATGTAGGAGGAAGCCCCATAAAGTGGAGGAAATACACAAAAGTGCGTGAAGCACATGAAAATTGCAACACTCACGCAAAGCTGAAATTCAAACCCCAAGGCAAAACCACTAGATCACCATTCTGCCAATGTCAGATTCATTTAGAAAGGCGCAGCATTTATGTACAAAAAAGAAAGCCACATTGCTAAACAAGGAAAAAGCAGGGAGATTTTTTATTCCTTTTATCACTCAACGAAACCATGCCATTTAGAGCCACCAAAACCAATGCCCTGATCAGTACTCATAAAAACAGTACGATACACCGACACCACAGAATCGGCTGGACAAACTGTATACCGTCCGATTAGGAGTCGCGTCAGCTCTGTGAAGTTACTTTCAGAATACAGAGACAACACTTTTCGGTGACTGCAAATTAAGCTCTGCAAAATGAATGACCTCCTCTCGGCCAACGAAAGGAGGATTCGGCAAGCACAGAGCTTTGCATGTCAGGTCGCCCACTCAGCTCCGCATGCACTCTGTTGAGTCGTGTTTCTTTAATGATCCGGAATAGTTGCTAATTAGGTATTCCCATTCTGTTTGCGTTGTGTGCTTTATCCTATAAAGTTGCCTTGAAAGTGACATTTCATCAATGAAAATGCACTTTATCCATATTGAACTAATTGTCACGTCATGGGTCCTTCGAATTCTGTGCAGCTAACTCGTTGCATTTCCGTGTCAGTCTGGATCGGTCGTGTCATGAATGTTGGCTTGCAGTTCATTGCAGCTGCCGGCATGTAATGGCTGCATGAGGTGCATCTAGGACACCTTGTAAATAAAAGTAAACGTGTTTCTTTCTGTCCAGCATTGCAAACAAATTACTAGGGAATTACTCTATGTATTGAAACACTTTAGTTCAGGGGTCTCCATCTAATACTTCTTTGGTACTGATTAATGCGAAGGGTTACCAGTTTGAGATCGACTTATGAAACTACAAATCTGCCCAAAGTACATTTGATGATATTAACCCTTTCATGCACCCTATAACCTGATAACATGATAAGGTGTCCACTGTAGTAACCACAGTCCCTGAAATGGTTAGAGAAGGAAACTCACCGACAGTATTACATATCCAAACCCGTCGCCACAGGTGGACCACAAGGGGCCGCAAGAGATACTTTTTTCTTTTTTTTTTAAATAATAAAGGTAGCCCCTTTGTGCTGTGAAATACTAATGTTGAGTACCTTATCACTAAGACATGAAAAATATTGAAACATTTGATTTTTGTTTGATTGATGGCTAATCTGCAAATCCCCACTTGCGCCATTAAGGCTGGGCTCCGGCAACAGGTCTAGACAAATCCATGCAGAAAACAACCATCTTAAAGCCTGCACATTCATCTCCTTGCATTTCAAGTGAATCATTTAACAATTTGTGATGAGCCCTCGAAAGGTCAATATAGATCCCACAAGAATAATGTGATTTCCGTTCTTGGAATATGTCTTCAAGAGAAATTAAAACTTTTGCCAATGACATATAATGCTGCTCCTCTCATTATTTCTTGGGAGAATGTCTTCCACTAGTGCTGAAGATATGCATTCAATTTTACTGATACCATTTAACAAAGAAACAGGCAATTACGTTTTAAGAGTGTGACAAATGAATCCATTCTTCATGTCTGTAATAAAATGTTTCATTGTAGTGATGCCTTCAAGTGTCAGTGAAGTGTAGGCAAGATTCGATAAATGATGAGGAAAAATAAAATGAAAATTGCCATTGCAGTGAAATCCGATTTTCTGTAACTTGGCCACATTATTCATGAATGGATGGTTGCTCTCTTCTGTTTCGTTCAATAAAAAAATGTGCTGCATTACTTTTTTGACATTGTGGTGTTACTATACTTGATCTATTTTAAAGTTCATGGTCGTCCAAGTGTAACACTCAGTCGAGCGTTACACTTGACACTTATATCCAATCAAGACTATATATATATAAATATATATATACAGTATATATACATACCATATATACACATATATACATATA